>OZ007557.1:91202456-91589479 GCA_963931855.1 Philhelius festivus | reverse complement strand
GTGCCTTCCTTAATCATCCTGATTTCAGCATAAGATCAGTTAAGGATGCTTTTTAGGGCATCATTTCTAGACTGGGAAATAAGATGAGTTCTCTTCCATTTATTCGTATTGACACCCTCTGTATTAGTAAGACGTGCCCTTTCTGCTCATGTGAGGTCCCATTCCGTTGTGACCCGTAAGGATTCCACACATGAATTTGTTTCGCCGAGCAATCTTAATTCACTACGGCTACGAGAAACCAGTTTTGACTTCGTGAAAATTAACAAAATGGCTCTTATTGCCGCCTGACATTTTGCGGCCTCGGAAACTGCAACCACACTGCAAAAGTTTTGGGTGCTTTAGTGATCAATTTGTGGGTGGTTTATCTGAGAAGATGCCTGACCCTACCCCAGTTTTCGTTTTGGAACCTTCTGTAAAGGACCGATACCTGATTTGCATTTAGGACCTGATTTTCCATCCAAATCTTCCTTGTTGGAATATTTGTTAGTCTGACTGGGTTAAAATCCATGCACGGTGGAATATATTCTTATGGACTGCTATGTCAGCGAAGTTTACGATGGTTCCGTGACCATAGTGGTTCCCAATTCTTTGCCAAGGACACCGCTTCAGGTATAGAAGGCTATTGCTGCTTTTCCCCTTTCTTTGATGTTGTTTAACAGGTTCGTTTACGATCGATAACTAAACCAAGGTATTTGGCCGTCCCAGTTATATGCAGCAGTGTTCCATTTAAGAGGGTGGGCGGGGTTATTTAAATTTGGAATGTTTACTTTCCTCGTAAGCAGAACCCAGTTCAGAGAATTGACATTACATAAGTTCGCAGCTCCATGCCCTAATATTACTGATCTTTTAAAGAGTGTAAGATTATTTAAATCCATTTGATCTATTTAATATTCCGACAGAAAAAAAAAAACGCCCGAAAAATCGAATTTGTTTCATTTTTATGACCGCTACGATTTCCAAGCATTTAACGCCATGTGTCTTATTTCTTGCGGCTAAAAAATCTTACGATTGAAAATTACTAGCGCGTGTATACCAATTTCTACGATTTTTAAGTCGTAGGAATTTAAATCGCAAGTGGTAGTATATCTATTTCAGTGCATTTGTTTCATTTTAACTTATGACAATCGCATCGCCAGAAAAATTAAAGAAATTTCGACCTTTTTTTTAATATCAAGTGGATTCATTCTCATTTAAAATCATTTGTTCTATTTTTGCGACTAAAAAACCGAGCGATTGAAAGCGCAAATGTGTTTCTAGCCTAACTCATCGGGAAAAAATGCACCATTCACATTGGACCATCTTATTGGAAAAACGGATGGGATATATACATAGATGTTGTTGAGCTCTGAACACAGAAAGTCAGTTCACATCGGTCTATTACCGATATTAATGACGGTAACGTTGTTTTCTTCCTCGTTTTGAAAGGTGCCAAAATGTTGCAAAACGCACCAAAAATAGTCAAACTTTCCAGATGCATTGATGCTCGGTCGAAAGTACTTATGGATTCTGTGCGCTCCATAGACCCCCAATTTTGCTTGTTGACATAACGAAAAAATTAGCCTGGTTCGATAATAGGATTTTTTTGACCGAAATCCGGATCTCCGGTGAACATACATATATAGCCCCCAATTAACGAAATCACGACGTTGTTTATCATGGTTGTTCGAATGAAATACATAATGGTAAGCATTAGAAAATATTCTGACAGCTGGATGCTAATTGGTAACTTTGACAGCTGTTGAAACATGACAGTTGAACTATTATTGCTATCTGGTCACACTACGCTATTTGATAGCTTCGCAGCGATTTACTATCATTTTTTCTCTTAATTTTATGGGTGTTTAAAAACAAACAAGAGGCCATTACGCTTCGTAGACAGCCTAACCCTAGTAAATTAAAAAATCTTAACCATTTTTGTGTGCCTCTTAGGGCCTACAATTTTCTCCCAAATTCGAACGGCTACGATGAGCATTACTTTTCATGACAAGAAATACTCTAAAAGGATTCGTAACTGCAGCGTCACAAGAGGTAGTACACCCCTGAAGAACATTTTGGCAGCGGTTGAGAATCGAAGCCAAGACCCTCTGTATAACAGTTCATTGCACTAATCATTATGCGAAGCGTTGCTAAATAGATAAAATTAAAGTGATCTTTTTGGTAACCCTTGGTATAGTGGTTATTTTATTGAACTGATAAGCAGATAGTCTTGGGTTCGGTTCGCAGCCACTGCAAAAAAGCGTTACTATCTCTTGTAAGCCAGTGACAGTACGAATTGCTTCTAAATACCTAAATCAATAGTAGCCAAATTAATACAAAAAAAAAATGCTTAATCCACCTCTATTCTACGATTTTATTAATCCATGTAATAGGAGTTAAGTCCGCGTTTATTCTTTCCCATTAAAAAAACCAAGTCTTCGCTAAATAGTGACGCTTAGACGATCTAAGAAACCTATCATCCAGTATTATATTTCTATTCAAACTGCGACTTCTGATAAATTTTTCTGTATTTCTTCGTTAATCCACCTTCTTCGATGCTTTAGCAATCTTATTTAGTAAATGTCACTTAGCGCTTTGCACATGAGTCACGAACTGCGAACTGCGAATTGCGAATGGTAGCGAATTTTGACATTTAGTTCACATGAGTAATATTTTTGGTCGCCGAACAGTGCGAATTGTCAAAATTGTTGCAGGATGAGCTTCTACTTCAATTATTAGTTTCTCATCAAAGTCCTTGATAAATAAAGTGCTATTATATTTCATTTCTTTTTTCTATAGATTCACTCATTTTTTTGATTTTCGGTCTAGCAACGAGCAACACAAAACAATTGCGATGTTTGACATTTGAGATTAGATTCGAACGAATTTTTTAGTCGCTGGTTTTGTGGAATGCGTTCACTATACTCTGTCCAATAAAAATATGCAGTGTGAGCAAGATAGGACGTTTGCCTCGCATTCTGGCTACAGTGAATTGCATAAATCTGTCCTTCATTAAAGCTCTCACAAGGTTATCATAGTGTTGATTTTAAATGGACCCTTTTTTAAAGCTCTAAAATCAAAAGCACCTCAACAGAAACCCAAGGAAAAAAAAACTGAACAAGTTACGAAATGAACAAGGGTAACTCTGAACGCACATCAATATTGAATGGGGAATGGGGGTTGAAATTGAATAGCACCAACGCTACTGATTTTGAAAAAGCTCTCCCATAAGACGTGTACTGCATATTTTTTGGATGAAGTATAGTTGTGGATTGCGAATTTACATTTGACAGTTCACAGGAGATAAGTTGTTGTTGGTCGCGTAAAAAGTATTAAAATACAAAATATTTAAATTGATAATTATTTTTTACAGTGTTTTCCTTTTAAATAGTTGATTCGATCATTAATTCATTTCGCCGTAAAGTTAAAACAAAACATAAATTGATATTAGCTGTGAAAATTGCTTTAAGAGATTTATTCGCATTCGTAGGTCGCAGCTCATGTGCAAAGCACTTTAATTCCCCTGACACACATCTAGCACAGACACCATATAGTAATTGTCAGGTTTTACTACGGAATTCCAGCCGGGTATTTTGGTACTAGGTTATTTTGAGCAGCAGAGTCTTCTCCTTAACGAAAACAGCGCCATTTTTCCAAAGTGGATAATAGTTTAGCTTAAACTTATTAAAAAATATAACAATGAATATTGATGATTATTAGGAATTTTTAATATTTTCAAAATTGTGATTTCAAAATGGCAACGAAATTATAAACGAAAATTTCTTGGCAGCGACCAAATTGACAAAGTTTTTTATATTTGGACGGAAATTATCGACGGTTTAAGGGAGAATAAAAAGAATTCCCATATTTATAAAAAAATATGTGCTTAGCTGGCAGAGAATAGGAATAGCAATATGACAAACTCATAAACTATATTAAGTTCTAGTATGTCACCTAGCATGGTATTGAGAATACTATAATATTCGTACCATGGTGTCTATACTAGATGATGTGTGTCACGGGCATAACTGTCATATTTTTTTATAAATTAAGTGTTGCATTTACTCTTAAACAGAAAGATAAATGGGCACTAAGACATCTTTATTAATTTGATTGTGATAGTTCCTGGAAAAAAAAAATAAGCAAACAGACCCTTTTGACATTTCGTAATGTCAAATTGTCAATTAATACAATCTTTGTATATAATAACCTATAGTATTATTATGGCGCTGAAATTAGCGCACGATTTTAAAGTGGAGAGAAGGATAAGATGCAAAACAAGTAGTAAAAAAGAGAATATGTGCGTTTTATTATTCACAAATCTATCTGGATCCGGATCTTCCCTTGAAAATAAAACGATACGGATCTTACTGACAGCAGTTTTATAAGCCCGTCTCTTTTTATCCTTGGGTTTGGAAATTTTAAATTATGTCTTGTCTTTGTTCTTTACACTATAGCTTACACTACCTTATCATAAAAGCCAAACAGGATCCCAAATTGTTTCTGTAATACATGTTAAAACTTAATCCAGATACGGATCCAGATAGATTTGTGAATAATAAAACGCACCTAATATTTTATTATTAAATTTAGCAGAGACAAATCTAACAAGTACAATTCCTATACTTAAGATGTCGCCCTATAATCGTTCTTCTTCATGAGATTACTATAAGTTTTATATACAAAAGTACAATGCTAAAAAAATTAAATAATACTCCATAGTGAAAAATACTGTGGTGCTAAATTTGATTAAAGTTAGAAAAATGTTTTTTTTTTTTGTAATTTTACTAAAATAATTTTAAAATTGTAATAATTCGTTAAATTGTATGTGACACTGTTTTAATAAAATGTTTTTCAAAAATGCCAACCCGGTGCCTCCTTAGCTGTCAGCCAGCTCAAAATTTCACTCAAAGCTTAATTTCTTTCAAACTCCAAAGACTAAGTTCATATCATAGGCATATCACAGACATACATATTGTGTCTACTAAATTTTTATTAAACTAAATCTTCTTAATCAATTTTGAAATCAAATAGGGAGAGGTAGGTACTCGTATGTGCGTTGCCAAAATTCACATTATGAACTTTTTACAAAAACAAAAAAAATAAATGCAAAATTCTATAATATGTTAAATTGTTCTACATACCAGCACAATTAATTTGAATTTATGTGAAAAGTTTTGTTGAAATTCCCTTGAAGCCATTTAAACTCTGTTTCTCGTTTAGTGTCTTCCATAATACCATATCTGACATGTTTTAGACTTTTCGTAAATAAGCAATGTTCTGTTTCGTTTGAAGGTGGGGGCTATTATATAAAAAAAAAACAATAATTTTACCTCGTAAATCCTTTTGTGATTCAAAGAACTCTCACTACTTGTAATCTTTTCTTATTAAAATAACTAGTTGTTGGCAACTAAAAGTCGAGTCGGATTTGCAATCTCATAGCAGTGTCTGTGTTATTGTGACGAGGCGAGACCTTTAGACTGTTGCTTCTGTGCTTTCTGGAAGTGACATGAGTTTTGTTGTGTTCCCACAGCTTAGTTTTCCATTTGTATATTTTCGCATTAAAATGAGAGTTTGAGGGAAATCCTTTGTTTTCCTTCATTTGATAATAGAAAGAGAGGAATCTTTCAAGAAAAACGCCTTGAGGATATTATGTAGGAGCATCAGCTAGATATCCCCCATGTAGGTATGTTATAAGAACTAGAGATGAGAACAAAGTTTTCTATTCGGTTATGATGCCAAAGGATAATAATAAAGAAGTGTAAGCAGGCACTTAAAGTTGGCGTATACTGCATAGAAAGGATAAAGCCCAGCCAGCCAACCAGCCAGCTGGTGCTGACTTTCGACTTTCTCAACATTTAGTTGAGTTCTTGAGAAAACACAACTTCATAGTACCTTGCTAGTTGTTTTTGCACAGCAAAGGATATACAAAAAGGATATGAGAGGGAATTACTTATATTACAAGCAGTTATACAACAAAAACAAGTTAAATCGTCTAATGAGCTTAAAGTGAAGTGAGAATTATTGTGGTCTTGGTTGGCTTGCTTTCCCTCGTCCTTGTTATGATTATATCCTGTTAATAGAGTGTTACCAGGGAAACAAATTTTTTGTCTTGTTATTGTTGTTCTGTCTAAGCATGTTTTCTCCTTTAGAAAAGGTCCTTTAAGATGACTTTTTTCAGTCTTTTTATTTTTTTGATTTTAGCAAATGCGAATTTAATTGGCTGTGTAGCAGAAACTTGCACTTTGTGGTGTCCCGCAAAATATATACTACACAACATCTGGATGAATCCTTTTTCGATTGCTTTCAACAACGTCATAACATCTCCATGGTTTCCTTTTTAATACGAGTATGACTTTGAATTTTCTCAAGAGAGTTGTCTGGATCTAGACTTTATGATTTTCTGTTAAAGAAAACTATACTGCTGCTGATTTTGCAGCAGCGCACAGCTGGATTTTAGGAATTTGTTGTAAGAAATGTTGTTTCTTCTAGGCAACTTAATCGGATTCGTGTCATTAAGAACGTAAAGCTAAAAGTTTATGCTATACATTAGTGGATAGAAGGGTATCCGTATAAAGTGGCTGGATAGGTTAAAATATTATCTCTGAATTTTTGGAATTAAGTGCTTCAAAGAGCCACATACAACATCATTTATGAATTTTATATTTAATTAATTCAAGTACTTTGAATCAGCTTCAAAAATGTTATATATTTCATAAAATAAAAACTTAATCAGTGGAAGCAAGGAATTATCAATGCGCAATATTAAAATGATAAGCACAATATGGGCGTTAGAAAAATAAATGAAATGCCAGACTGTATCGCACTCACTTGCTCATATGTAAAAGTACTTTGAAATTTAAAATGCTTATATATATAAAAGTATGAATTTAATTAGAGCAAAATGTTGAAATGTAGAAAATTGCCCTCTATTTTTTTCTACGAAAATATGTATTTATGCAAGCAAGGTTAAAAATTCAATTTATTATTAAATTAATTTTTTATTTAAGAAATTTCTTTAGAATTTTTCTAAAGTAATTAATAACATAGATTTTAGGAAATAATTCCAAAAACTAATCGTTCGCACGTTTTCAAGATATTTATTTTACAATAACAAAAAAAAATCAAAAACCCAAACAAATATTTTTTTTGGAAATTTTGTCTACAATATCATTTCAAATTCAAAAGAGCTTTGGTATAAATACTTTGGTCAAAACCGTTTGAGCCGTTAATGAGGTGGTCAAAAATTAAAAAAAAAAACTATGACAGGTACCGTTGAAAACCATTTTTTAACATTTGTATGGAGGTTACAGTTATTTTTCGGTAAAATAATTTCTTTTTTCTCATATCTTGTAGATTATATTAAGGAACTTTTATTTATCAAGTCTCAAAAAAATCGAGCATTGGGTTTTCAAAATATTGAGTTTTCAAAAAAAAATATTTATAAGATTTTGAAAAAAATTCGTATGGCAGGTACCGTTATTTTTGGTCTTAAAAAAAAATAAAAAAATTGCGGGGGAAAAATTAAAATCCATATCTACCAAGTTTGAAGGAAATCGGCCGAGCAGTTTAGCTGTATTCGAACAGACAGAGAGACAGTCAGACAGAATTGAGAGACCCACTTTTTTGATCTTCGCTATCATTATAATGTCAACTTTGATCAAAATTCGCCATAAATTTCCGCCATTAACTACTTATGAATGATCAAATATAATATCCTAAAAAATAGTTATTGATGGTACTCGCCATAGAACCTTTTTTTGCTTTCTATTTTCTCAGAAACGGTAGAACAGATTTTTTGATTGAATTTCAATTTTTTTTTGAAAATTCGATATATCAAAAATTGGTTCATTTGTAAAATTATAGAAATATTTAAAAAAAAAAATCACAGATAAAAACTTATTTAAAAAAAACATACAACGATTAATAATGTTTGTTCTTACATGTACCCCTAAGACCCCCGTTATGACATTTACATACAGTCTTGGCCAAAATTATTGAGCACCTTATCAATTTCGCGCGTACATGCTTTTTACAAATTAAATTAAATTCAGTTGGTGGTGAAATAATTTTTTAGTCTCAGATAAACTAAAAAAACCGTTATCTACTTTGTTATTGAAAATACATCGTCCGTCATCTCAAGATTAGTCATTTCCACATGTTCTTAGGTATTGATCAGTTTGCTTATTTGCCTCTGCTTGTGAAATCTCAAGTGTTTTTTGTAGGTTTCATTTTAAGTATTGGTTAGTATTATGGAAAATGCCCAAAAAAAGCGAACTAAGTTTAGTTAAACGTGCGCTGATACAGCGGATACATGATTAAGTGAAATCTCAGGTAGAAATTTCCAAAACTCTGGAATATTCGCGTCGATCTGTCCAGTACTCTCTTAAGCGGTTCAGAAGGACCGGATAGCATGAGAATAGGACAAGAACTGTGCGCATGCGAAGCACAACAAACCGCGAGGACCGAAAATTGGTACAAAGCTCCAATTAAAAATCGCAAAAAAACTTCCTTAGAGCTCGCTGTCGAATTTTCAGCAGAATTTAAAAAGCCAATTTTTGCTGGAACTACTCGTAGAAGACTCCAAGAAGCTGATATGAAAGGCTATAAAGCCAGGAAAAACCATGGTTGAAAAGAACAAAAAGATGCGACTTGTATGGGTTCGAAAATGCCAAACTTTTACTGAAGAATATTGGTCAAATATTTTGTGGTCAGACTAATCGAATTTCGAGCTAAGTTAGATCATACGATGTTACAACAATATGTAGTAAATAATTTAGTATATTATAACTCGTACTGAAAATACCTAACTTTCAAAACTTCTTCATTTATGGTACGCTTTAAGATTTTTGGTACCGCTGGTGCAACCCTTGTTCGTCGTCGAGCCGGTGAAGAATTTAGTCTGGAGTATTTAGTACCGACAGTAAACCATGGCGGCGAGAGCGTTATGGTCTGGGGGTGTATGAGTTCTTCAGAGGCAGGCGAAATGTTTGTGTGTCACGATCGCATGGACTCTACAAAATACATAAACGTACTGGAAACTGCACTCCTGTCCTCATTTTTCTTACTGTTTGGCGTTACAAACATGAATGGAGTAAAGTTCCAGCAAGATAAGGTAACTTGCCACAAAGCTACATACGCAAAGACCTGGTTATAGGATAATTGCGTCGAGGTTCTTGATTGGCCTACGCAGTCCTCAGATTTAAACCCCATAGAACATTTGTGGGCTTATTAAAGCACAAGATCAGGCAGAACGAAGGGCAGAATGAAGGGCATTAAGTACAGAACAATGCAATAAGCTTGTACGCTCTTTGCCAAAAAGAATTGCTCCCGTGATAAAGGCAAGGGGCGGTCCAACTAAATATGGATATTTGTTTAATAAAAAGCAATGTTATACAAAGTGTTTGAATTTATTTAAATTAAACAGTTGCACGTAAAGTCTGAAATATAATGGGTGCTCAATAATTTTGGCCAAGGCTGTATGTAATATGATACTTATTTTCAGTATTTTTGTTTTGGACCTGCTATTGATTTGTATGTTAATTAAGTGCATATCTTAGATAGTATCTATTAAAATAATGTTAATTGTTACGATTAAAAAAAATCAAATATATATATTTTTTGTTTTTGAAAATTTAAATAGCAATATTCTATCCAAACTTTTAAGGAGTTGTAGGATACAAAATTGATCAAAATCATTCTTTCCGTTTTTGAGAAAATCTAAAGCGAATCGGATTAGCTACTGTTTCAGCACCTTTCAACAGGCTACCTTGCCTGGTACAGTGTAGATGGTGTCGGATGAGTGTGTAGGTCCAGTTTAGTGAGTGATCTAATTTCCGGATGATTGTGCAAAAGCAAACTCACAATAAAATACACCAAAACTGCTAGAATATTTTATATTTTTGAACTTAATTCAAACTGGATCTATCCGTTCAATTTCCCATATCAATTTTATCAACAGGTTCATATGAGTTATGGTATCAAAATGGCGCTAATGTATCAGTTTCACCATTTCTACCTACCTTGACGGGTGTAATAATAAACTTTCTTGGGAATTTTTTTTTCAACTACAAGCTAGCTGTTACTAAATGCAAATTTTAACTAGTGTTCAAGTGTAGACATATTATAAATCTGCCATGTTACAAATTTCTCAAAGTAAGTAACATTAAATGTTTTTGGTGAGGTAAGAAGTTTTTGTTGAAAATTTGATCCATTGTACAGTCAGTTTTTTATATTTTAATTAACACTCTTGAAAACATTTCGGCACAAGCGCGACATCGAGTACATTTGGATCCTACAATATTTTCTATGAAAAAAATAATTTTTCTATCTAATCTAAGTTGAAAATTACTAGAAAAATCAAAGAGGTTATAAACTATTGATCCAGATTATAAAGAAGAAAATGAATTTGCAGAATCGGACTGTGAAGACCTCGATAAAGCTGAAGATGACAAAATTGGAAATAGTGATCCAATCGAGTAAGAATAATAGACGAAAGTGTTTTTTATTGCTTTAAGTGAATCAAAGAGCGAGAGGTAGCCATTTTGTCTCGCATCCAAGGTGTTAAGACCTCAAGGACCTATTGGAACTATTGCCAATTTGAAGCATGGATATGTTCTTACAATTTCCAACCGAGCTTACAACAATTACATATAAGAAAAATGCGATAATGAAATACACAAATGAAAGGCCAAAGATATACAAGAAGAATGTGTTTTTGACATCCTTTGACTTGACTTATACGAGTAATGAATATCAAGCATATTTTGGAGACTTGAAAGATGTCCTGTCCATCATTTAATGTGGACATTTTGGACCCCATCAAGTGAAATTAAATTCTTGGCCTTAACTTTGATGAAAGCATCGCTTCCCATCGATCAGCGAAATCAAGCATCATTGCGCATGGTTAGTACTTGGATGGGGGACCGTTCAAATACCAACCGTGTGCTGTTGACATGTGTTTTTCTGTTGTTCTTCCTTTCTGTCTGTCTCTCTCTGTTGTATTGTCTAAGCCGATGGCCTCAGTTGCCAGTGCTTTAAGTGTCTCTACTTCGTAGATTTATCTACGGAGTAGTGTAATATGTAATGTAATGTAATGTTCTTCAAGCAGAGATGAACTTTTAACGTTCTGAGATGATCAACGTTTTCTTTCGCTTTGATAATTCAGTTGGTCGCGGTGGATAAGCTTCGAAAATCGGAACCACCTCTCGCCAGTTCAACTACTTTTTGATGAGTTCAATCAGATTACATATATCAGCGAACTACTCGTACATTCCATCTGAAAATCTAACAATCGATGAAGAGTTGAAAGGGTTCCATCACCGCTGTATATATCGCGAATACATGCCTAGAACGCCTCACAAATATGGCTTGAATTTCTGGTGGCTCAATGAGAGCCTAATGGGTTATCCATTAAAATTTGCCATGTACATCGTGATCTCTGACGAAAATACAGGACTTGGTTTTAGATATGACTGTGTTGATCTAAATCAAAACCCATTATATCCACTTTTAAAAACTCAGTGACTTAGGTATGAGGTTTTTATGGGCCCAAATTTGAATCACAAATGTCATTTCTTGCCATAGAAATCAGACCACATAATTTTAGTTAATTTCAAAACCCATTTTATCACCTTGAGTTTTTGTTTCAAAATCCATTTTATAAAATTTTTTTTTTGGTGCCACTCGAAAGCTAAAACCTTCAGATTACGATTTTTAAACTTAAACTGTGGAGAATCCCAATTCGAACAGTCGTGAAATAAAAATTATATAAAAATGTTTCGTTTAGAAGATATAAGTTTTTCTTTTGATTTACTGGAAATCTCTAAAAGTGGATAAAATGGGTTTTGGTTTTGATGAACACATATAAAGTTGTGATGTCAGTATATTGGAGCACTTGATGTAATTTAATTATTGGTAACTTCTTCACATTTTTGTCAAAATTCGGAAAAAAAGGAGAGATTTGCTAAAATCTTTTTTCATTTTTCGATACTTCGATTCACCAGGAACGATAAACTCATGAAACTAGTGGAGGAGGCAGCTGATGGAGTGGTAACTGACCATTCGGAAAATGGAGAGAGTTCAGTCGGTTCTGCCAAAGGCTTTCTTTCAAAAGGGACAGATGTCGCATTTGCTCAAGAGAAGTAGACGAAAAAGGCACAATAAACTTCAAACTAAATTGGTATACCCATATTATGATATTAAATTTAAATACCTAATTAGAAAAAAATATGTTTTTTGTCAGATCTTCAATAGTGGCGTTCAAATGCAACAAATAAAGGAGATTTAACTTTTATAATTGAGACGGACTGTTAATCCTTCGTCGAAGTAACCTTATCACATCCGCTTTGGATACTCAATTAAAAGAGAATTACGATGTGTTTTCCCTCAAAATAATGCCATTAACTTTCATATGCATCAGAACTCATATGAAGGCTGCAAGCCAATATTGAAACCAAATTGAACTCAAACAAGGTTGCCTCCAGTGGGCGATATTGTTTTTTTTTAAATAATTTTTCACGCACTTAAGGGATTACCACCCTTAAAATGTTTTAACACAGTGCGAGCATTTTAGGAAAATAGGAGAGGATTGAAGAGGAGATACCGATGCACATTGGTTTTGAATGTCTGAATATTACAATGGGAGGGAAATATAGAGTCGGATAAAGCATTCCACATACGGTGTAGTAAAGAAAAAATCTCTGAATTTAACTGTATGCCCAAAGTTAGGCTCAAGGGTAAACTAATGGGCATTCTTGAAGAGCAAATATTACGCATAAATTGTTTAAAGACAGGAATGCAGCTGACTATTTCACTAGAATAGTGTTTATAAAAATAACGGTAAAATAGTAATGAAAGTACTGATTTTGTTGAGCTGGTAATGGAGAAAAAGGATGTATCTTAATTTGAAAACTTTAAATTATTCCAACAGAACTTAGGTATGTATCTATTTTTCATAAGACCTATTATTTTGAGTTTTTTTATGAAGGATATTTCTTATGTTCTTAATTTGAAAAATATTTTTATTTAAAACATAAATTTTTAAATCAAATTTACACTTCTTAAGGGCCTCAGAACATTCTCAAACTTATTTATGAAGTGGAACGGATGTTATGCAGTTTCAGTCGAACTCAAAAGAAAAAATGATAAAAATATAAAATATGAACGATAAAAAAATTGGAAGAACATGGAGAAAACTGCTTGGTTTCCTGTTTCAGCCAGGATATTTTATATCAAATAAAGAGTTACCGGTTTCTTCATTAGGTTTTTCTCGTCGGCATCTTCGACTTCATCGTGTATGTGCGCTGTACCCAGGCGGGTCGTATTTTGTTTTTCCTACGAGTTCGGGCACGGCGCAGCGCAAATTTTTCAGCATCTTTTGGTTTTTTGTTTTGAATTGCAATTTATTTTTATTTTTCATATTAAGCTTTTGTGTGTTGTTTGCTTCCATTCTTAGGATATTAAGGTGTATCTTAGTTCATTTTATTTTAATTTACTTTACGATACAACTCACTTAAAAAAGTTTTCTTTGCCCCCTGTGCTATGGCGGATGACTTGTTTCATCTGTATTCTTATTTCGTCCTTTCTCTCTGCGCCCTGTCTTGCTTATGTCTTTCCATTTCCAAGCACGTTATTTTATTTTGTTGCATGCATGTTAGTTTTTTGTTCTTGCAACATCAGTCTTTGAGTATGTGTATGGCGGGTACCTGCTTATTTCATGAAAAGTCGTTACCTTTTTGTTGCATCCTTAAGGGCATATGTTGAAAGTCATGTGATTTTATCGTTTAGCCCCCTCTCCATTTCTCTTCAAAGGGTTTGTTGGTCCTCGTTTACGAACAAAAAAAAAAACGAACAGCAAGAAAAACTGGGATGTGAGTGTCTGTCTTGTGTTTATATTAAGTTACGGCCAAGTTTTCTATATGTGTTGCAAAGAGAGATACTTTTAGACACCATGTGAGTTGTTAAACAAAAATAACCGTTGCACCTAAATACTCATTTTCGAGCTTAAGTACAGTTTTATGTGTGGAGGAATTAAAATATATTTGAATTTTTAGTGTCGACAAAACTTTGACGTGCTAAAATGTTTCATAAAGGAATGTGAAGATCTTCAGGATGTGAGTATTAGGGAAAAAAGTTTATCGAACAGCTGACTAGAACGATTAAGAGCAATGACTTTTGAAACTGATGGCTGGGACTTGCTGTTATGGTAGATGGAATCTCTAAAGTTCAAGTTTATGAATATTGGCTGTTTGGCTATTTGAAAAAAGGATGATTTTCTGAGGGAATTATAGCCGAATGTTTTGTTTAAAGTTCTGCGAATGCGATATTTTGAAAAAACAACATTTCTTGTGAAAATAAAAAAATCTGCCATTTTTGAAGGGTTTTACGGTCATTGGGTCATTTTGTTATTTGGCCCTATTGCCCATTCAATAGGAACTTACGTGTAATGTGAACGAATTCAGAACATGCATGGACCAACATCATTTGAATGGTGATAGAAATATAAAGTTGTTTAGTCAGCTTTGAATCGTCTGCTGTTATTTTAGTTGATATTTTGGGTTTTTTTAGGCCACCCTCCCAGATACCTATTCAAAATATGGCTTTTAAATGCACATAGAAAACCAGAATCAGGAATTAAACCCTACTCATTCGACAACTAGATACATTACAGGGACAGCAAATAGGGTCCTGATGAGCAAGTGGAGGGGTTTGCTGGGCATAAATGAGCTTAACTTTTGCCCAGAAAAGCAATTAAAATAATGTCTGAGGCATTACAGCTTCCAAATTTTAACGGTGTATTAATTGAATAATTTGGCATTACGTGAAACAATACAAGTTTTGCGATTAATTAAAAAGAAAAATCCCAGTAAAAAGTTTTCGGAAGTTAACGGCTCTGCAGCCAGGTAAACCATCTGCTGAAAAGAAATCTTATAAGCCCATTTCGCTTCTGCCAGTAGTATCGAAAGTCTTTGGATAGTAAAAAAGCGTCAAATAACTGATTATAAGTTTATACTTAAAAGCAGGCACTCGAGCAAGTTCTTGAAGAATAGAAAGTATGTTCTGCGGTCTTCATAAATGTGTCCCAAGCATTTTATAACGTGTGGGAACATATATTCTAAGAGAATATCAGGAGAAAAGCTAAGCTCATTTCGTGAAAGACACGGGAACGGGAAGAAATAAGTGCTGGAGTACCACAAGGAAGTGTGCTAGGTCCAGTTTAATATATTTTATTTATTCTCATGTGATTTACTTCAAACGGAAGACATTATCGTAGCCACGTTTGCTGATGACTGCTATTCTACCACGGTACAGGACAACCAATGAGGGATTCCCACGGTTCGTGATGAAATGAAAAATTTTACGCAGAAACATAGCAAGCGCCTAGACGCGTAGAAAAAAAACTCTCGATCCTACAAATTAAGTACCGAATTTGGAAAGGATGATTAAAAGTCCTTTTGCAAACACGGTGTCAGACAGCGTGGAATGGAGAAGAACATGTCGGCAGGGCCGTAGCTAGAGTTGAATTAAAGGTAGGGCATCGGAGATAACATGTAGGGCAGAAGTAAAAATTTTACTTGATATGAAATATGATCTGATCTGGTAAAGGTGGTACTCAATTGTCAGGAGGGGGTGATAGATAAGTGCTAAACATTCATTTATATAATGGTTTATATTATTATTTTACTTAACATACTCGTATTATATTTAGTATACCTACATAGATACTCGTAACAATAGAAAGTTCTTTTTATTTAAATAACTGAATTCTCTCATTCGCCATAGTATATTAAAAATATGAAGGACTTCATCCAGATCAACTGACTTGGTTCTTTTCTTTTCAAAGGCCAGAAATACCGTGCCTCCCTTTCTTTCGTGACTCATTGATAGCCTCTGAGGCTTATTATTTGCAGTCAAAGTTGAAAACGTAGATTCACACAGCAGTGCTACATCCTATGGTCGCCACAGATGCAAAAAGTTCATATGTATCTTTGAACGTCTCTCGCTGGTACAAAACATCAATTGTGTTTTCCTTTCTATTCTTGAGGTGACTTAAAAAAGCCTTTACCACAGCAGCCTCTTTCATTGATGGAATTGTAAGACCTTAAAAACCAATTTTAACGCATTGCATTTTTCCAACAAAAAAGACAAAAAAATATTTATGTTTCTTTTTAGCAAATGGGTCTAAGGATTTATGTTATGACAAATTTAAAAGTATATGTATTTATTTATTGTCATATAAAGGGGAGCAATCAAAAAGACTTGATTTTCTTGCAGTAACTTATGGCCAGTTGCACCAAATTGCAATTAAATGGGTTTTCGCTAAAAGTTTTAAAGTTTGTTGACCTGATAAATTTATCTGTTTTGGTTCGTTTATTGGCCTTCAAAGTGGCTTGGTGAAACTGTATGCACATTTTACAAACAGTTTTGTTTTCTCACACTTACTTTAGTTTTCAACGGTACCATTTTGTCTACATCCTATACTCATCTATATACTCGCTAATGAATTCAGTAGATCGTGTCTTTGTCTGAAAATCTCCTTTGTAATTATCAATTAGTATGTCAAACGTTTCGAAATACTCAGACTTAAATGGCTGAGTGTTCTGAGGTTCTAACGGGTGAATTTTTAAGAGCTTGAGAACTTTTAAAAAAAAAAAAAACGCATAAAATTTGCAAAATCTCATCGATTCTTTATTTGAAACGTTAGATTGGTCCATGACATTTACTTTTTGAAGATAATTTCATTTAAATGTTGACCGCGGCTGCGTCTTAGGTGGTCCATTCGGAAAGTCCAATTTTGGGTAACTTTTTCGAGCATTTCGGCCGGAATAGCCCGAATTTCTTTGGAAATGTTGTCTTCCAAAGCTGGAATAGTTGCTGGCTTATTTGTGTAGACTTTAGACTTGACGTAGCCCCACAAAAAATAGTCTAAAGGCGTCAAATCGCATGATCTTGGTGGCCAACTTACCGGTCCATTCCTTGAGATGAATTGTTCTCCGAAGTTTTCCCTCAAAATGGCCATAGAATCGCGAGCTGTGTGGCATGTAGCGCCATCTTGTTGAAACCACATGTCAACCAAGTTCAGTTCTTCCATTTTTGGCAACAAAAAGTTTGTTAGCATTGAACGATAGCGATCGCCATTCACCGTAACGTTGCGTCCAACAGCATCTTTGAAAAAATACGGTCCAATGATTCCACCAGCGTACAAACCACACCAAACAGTGCATTTTTCTTGAACGGCTTCTGGTTGCTCTTCACTCCAAATGCGGCAATTTTGCTTATTTACGTAGCCATTCAACCAGAAATGAGCCTCATCGCTGAACAAAATTTGTCGATAAAAAAGCGGATTTTCTGCCAACTTTTCTAGGGCCCATTCACTGAAAATTCGACGTTGTGGCAGATCGTTCGGCTTCAGTTCTTGCACGAGCTGTATTTTATACGGTTTTACACCAAGATCTTTGCGTAAAATCTTCCATGTGGTCGAATAACACAAACCCAATTGCTGCGAACGGCGACGAATCGACATTTCACGGTCTTCAGCAACACTCTCAGAAACAGACGCATTTCGAACCGAACACTGATTTTGGTAATAAAATTCAATGATTTGCAAGCGTTGCTCGTTAGTAAGTCTATTCATGATGAAATGTCAAAGCATACTGAGCATCTTTCTCTTTGACACCATGTCTGAAATCCCGCGTGATCTGTCAAATACTAATGCATGAAAATCCTAACCTCAAAAAAATCACCCGTTACATTTTATCTCGCAGAGGAACATCCATCCGATTTGATTTTTTGATTTGTGTCTTTTGGGTATGAGTCGTATTTTCGGAATCGAAGCTTGTTATAGACTTTGCCTCTTCCAAAATTTGATGATACATTTCTGATCTAAGTTTCCTTATTTTATTTTGGGTGAGCTTAATGATTGTTATGGCGTCTTTTAATCCTGCGCTTCGGGATTGTAAAGCTGCGCCTGCAGGCTGGAGCAATGATAATATTTTTTTGGCCACAATCAAGACCATTCGGAATTCCAAATTGAGCATAACTTTTTTAATGTCCACACTCTTGGCAACGTTATCACCCTTAAATCTGTCATTTCTAATTTCATCTAAAGTCGTCAAAATCAATGAATAATTATCATGTACAAGTTTTGTTACGGCCAAGTGTCCTGACAAACTCTGTTCTAGGAGCCGGTAAACCCTTTTTCACCATACAAGACAGCTATTTTTCCATGCTGAAAAATTCATGTAACATGATTCATGCATCAAAAAATAAACGAATGAAAGTCATTTCCGAGATAACCCTAATGATTACCAAATGCAAGCGATGGTTAAAGCAGTGGACGTAAGGGATTTTTTGGCCCAATTTATTTACTATTCTGGTCGCAACTCCCAAAACTTTCCCACTCATTACACTTGCGCCATCATAGAATTGGCTTAGCATACAAGAGTGGTCAATGTTATTTAACATTAATTCCGTAAAATTGGCTGCATCAAGATTTTCAGTAGTAGTAACTGTCAGCAACGACTCATTGACAATTCCATCTTTAACCTAGCGTATTGCTATTGCAATATTTGGCCGTTTATTTTTCTTTCACTATAGTAAACCAGTTTAGGTCCGATTCATTAATATCTTTAATAATGTAACTTCGTACTGGTATAATCATTGCTTGAATTATTTTATTTTGAATTCAGGTGAACGGTATGTTGCAATTTGTGTATATGTAAGAGACTCTTTCAAATTTGGATCTTTCATGCAGGTGTATTCAACCAAATTCTGAAATAATCCTTGTTCTTTTTCTTCCTCCAAAAAATATAATTTCCACGCGAAGCTAATTCCTTGAAAAATTGTATAACTTCAATAATAGACCTAGCGTAGTACCTATGTCTCTCTAAAGCATTTGGATGTATCAACGTTTCAACACTGCTATAGTTGTAAAAACTCTATTTAATTTGTGCTGCCACATCGCCATAGCTTGGATATTTGAAATGGATTTTTCTTGTTTTGACAAACCAGTTTTTGAATCAGTGGCATTACGATACGATAGTTGATTTTTTAAGGTAGGGCATTGGAGGTTTTAAGGTAGGGCATTGCCCCCTAATGCCCTCCCCTAGCTACGGCCATGCATGTCCGAGAGGTTTAAGATTTTGTCCACGATAAGATAAGGATGTGGTTTAAGTCCCATTCTGTTTACCTCTCATTATAAATATTGAAAGATGAAAATATTGATTTTCAAAAAAGACAGTAATAAAACTAGGAACTTTTGACATATTTAACAGATTTTTTTTGAAAAAAAAAAATTGCGTTATACGTAAGAAAAGCTAATTCTTAGACCAACTTATTATTATATGTAAATCTAGGATTGGACTAAAAAGACCGAGTTTAAGAGTGTTGTGCAGTCACCAGATCCTTAAAGTAGTCGATCAATGAAGAGAATGTAGCTTATAGCCCTTCGTTCTTCCAGTGTATTCAAGTTAATTAAAAGAAGTCGGTCTCGACACCGAAAAAGAATTATTGTAAGACAGACGACGAGTGCAGACTTGTAAGCTAATAATCCGAGATCTTTGTGCAGAATTCTCCTCAGGCTAGTGCGTGAAATATTGAGCAGCTGAGATCGATGGCGAGTTGATGTTCGTAAATTGAGTCTCACACTCTCGGCTACAGCAGCCATATTCTTGTCTGTGCGCACCGCACGACGAACGGGCACCCTGAATGTTGTCCGCTAGTATACCAGTCTTAACTTTTTGCACAAACTTGCGTATACAGTAGAGGCGCGGCAGGTGCTTCATTTCGACCAAAACTTCTTTAAAAAAACGCACTGTTTGAACTACACAGCACTCACTTTGGAAAAAAGTTTTCAATATTTTCCCACGTTGTTCAAGCATAAAGCAGAGGTATGATTCTGTCAAGACTTCGAGCGGAAACCAGCTGTCACTGGAAATAACCTATGATTTAAAAAGAAACCACTGAAAAATTGATAAGGTAGAGACTGGGAGGAGATTGGATATATTTTCGTGAAAAAGTGATTTAATAACATTTGGAAATATTAAGCGCTAATCAATTTTTCAGAGACAACACATAAGAACTGTCGATATCAAGTTGAAGAAGAGTTGAATCATATGTTGAAGAAATGGTCTTGAAAACGTGATATCGTTTGCGTAGTTTGAGATATGAGAATATTTGATGATCTTTTCTATATCGTTAATAGTAAGAATAAAAATGGATGATCCTAAGTGATTGCTTTGTAGGACCCCGAAGGTAGCTAAGAATTCATCGGGAAAGGTAGATTTGAATATAGTTGAGCGAAAATTGTATTTTCTTTTCAATTTAATGTGTGACTTTAAAGAAGTTGTCCCGTAAAAACAAAAGTATTATATATTTTGTTAAGGGGTACGCCCTTTTGAGAGAGAGTGAAAAATACTACAAGAGCATCTGTTTTTATGAAAAGTGTTGCTCATATCAGCCATTCACACTCGCCAGTAATCTTGAAATGCAATCCATTTTTGCAAATCAACAAAAACCACACACAGGTGGTTCAGTTGAGAGCGGTACGAAAATCACTTGGCCTGATCTTGATCTGTTGCACCAAGCCATATAAGGTTTTTATTTTATGTGACATAAAAGAAGTGACAAATCCGCAGAATTTTACTTGTCATGAAAAGTATTGATCATTAGTCGTTTGGAATCGGTAGAAAATTGTAGGTTCCCTCCATTCCTGCTAACACAGCATAGGATCCCCATATTTATTTATTTATTTCTTTCTTGAAAAAAGAAAAACTTCAGATAATAGGTCTTTCAAACCTTATAACAAAGTCTTTATTAGAAAACAACGCTAATAATATGAATCAAATAATATTATCTTTAATTAAAATACTTCAAAGATGGATCTCTTCCGGTAAGCGAGGTTTCAGTTTAGGGGTATTCTCGTTTCTTGTAATTCGTGTTTCAGCCTCGGAATCTGGTTTCTGATGAACTGCGTTGCGGGACTTTAGTTGGATGATTCCCTTAACTAGAATTCACTCTTGATGTACTGATATCGGAAAAACTGGCTTCGGATAATTCTAGCAACGGTGGACAGGTACTACGCCCCTGACGGCACTTCAGAACGGCAGGCTAAAAGCTCTGATACATCAGGTGCAAACCCCCTAGTGGCAAACGGTAGGCAGAACGCTCTGGTAGATCAGAAGGCATTGAGTCCCTGGTGGCAATCACTTTAACAAGCTGAATGCTCAACACATCGGCAGGTACTACACCTATCGCTTACATCTGGCCCCTAGTGGCAGGCGAAATGCTCTGGTAGATCAGCAGGCATAAAGCCCCTGGGGCAATCAACTTACATATATTGAACAAGAAAGAATCGTTGCCGAACAGCTGGTGGTTTTCGTCTGCCAAAACAGTCAAAGCTGAATGTGAATTATAAGGCCGATGAATGTAAATTAGAATTTACTTACAATTTTCTGTAACGTTACGTGATCTTAGTACATTGTCCACATTCAAAATTTGCTGGCGATTGGCTGACACAATGTTCTCTGGTATGAGGGTAGTAGAAGAAGTGGCGGTTATTTTTGAATATTTGCTACTTAATCAGAAGAAGCAGAGATGTCAGCTACGAAGAACATTTTGTTCTTGTGAAAGAAAAAAACGCAAACAAAAATGGAAATCAAAGAGAGAGAGACATGTCTCTTTTTAATGAGGTTCTTACATGGTAACTATTAGTTTTTCCAGTCGACATTTTTTTTTAATTTTAATTTTTTAAATGAAAACTGTCCATTAAATTAATTATGATTGAATCACCAGGAATATAAAATACAAAGCTCTTAATAGCTATGAAAAGTATCTAAGAGTTGGGCTAGGACGTTTGGGCCACCCAAAATGGTATTTTTTTGTCAGGAAAAACAAAACTGTAAACCCTAAAAGAAATATGAAGAAACTAAACAGAACTACTTTGCAAATAGCATTTCCTCGTTCGCTTTGAGTTTTTTTTTTTGTTTTTTGTCTACTCTTCATCTTGTTTCTGAGTCGTCCTTCAGGCATTTCGGACAGCGTGCATAAATCCTGCCGAGAATAAACCACCTAACGCGAATAATAGGCATGGAATAAAACTGTCGACTTTTTGTCGTGCCTTTTATAACCAAAGGAAGTTGTACACAAAAAGTTAAAAAAAAAAAGATTCTATATCGCTGTGTCCTCATCTTCAGGTTGACTGAATGTGAACTAAAAAGTGATGTAAAAAGGACTTAAATGAAAGAAAAAAAAGAAGTCTTTTTTTGTATTTTTCAAAGGACACTACTCAGTGCTCTTGCATTCAATGCTGGTTCAGAAGAAAGACAAAAAAAAAATGAAAATAAAAGTCCTGTATGCTTGTTGGTGACTTTTTCAAATTTGTCTTTGAATTTCATTTTTATCTGACGGTCCACTGATGATTTTTTGTTCGTGTGTGTGTGTGTGTCCTGTATGTTAACGCTAAGGATCTTTATTGAGAGAAAGGACATTCGAGGTGCCACCCTCTTTAAATGAAAGCTTTTATGTTTCATGTTTTATTACTATCCAAGTGCAGTAAATGTATTCGGACTATTACCGTCGTCGTCTTCGTAGCTTCGTAGGCCTTGTTGCAGCTAGTATGTTTCAATTTTTCTCTCTTTCTGTTGCCATAGCGCCCTCTGCATTGAGCTTTATGTTGATGTTCTCTTGGCTATTATGATTCCAGAAAACAAAGATGCTCCTTTCACAAAAAAACAGCATGTTTATTTAAATCCATAAATAGAAGCAGATAGCATATTTCCTGAAAAAAAGACCTGATAGCTGAAGGGAGCCCTGTGGGTGGCCTTTTTTAATATCTTTATTTTGAAATAAATATCGTAGTACGTTTGAATTTTCTTATACAATGGTGCTTGGAAATACTTTCAAAAAGAATATTTTCAACGTAAGATACTCGTTTTTGAAATAAGACTCTTATTCATAGTTTAAAAACAAGTAGGTATACATTACACACATGTACTCGTATATCGAAATTTTGTATCGTCAATTTAAAAACGAAAAAGATTTGTGTGACAAGCACAAAATGAATGATGTCTTATAGGACTATATAACTACCAAAGGAAATAATACCTTTATTTCTTCCTGCATGTATAATATGCATAAGCGTATATCCCTATGTCCGTGTCCATTCTCATGAATCACTCAAACAATTTGCACGAAAGGGAAATACACAAAAATGAAACATGAATGGGAAAAAAATCTGACAGATAAAAATGAGATTTTCAGATGAAAAATGTCTGTAAAAATAATTCGGTTGGATTGCCGGGAATAAAAAGGATGTTAAAAAAAGAATTGCTGTAAAAAAAAGTATAAGAAAGGACATTATAAGAGGACGTATTCCTAGAGATACTACACATACGTAACTCGTATATGGTATTATGAAAGCTGAAAGTTTATTTTTGTTGATTTAAGGCCTTTAAGGCCTTTTTTATAAAGACAAAATTTGGATAGAAGTGTTAACTAATATTTTTTTTTTTTAATTAAAAAATAGCACGTGAGTTAGAAAATGTTATATTTATTTGTTGATTTTTTGTGCAAAATTTGTTGAATTGACAGAGATTCCACTGCAAGACTGTTGTTCCTGTGTATTTGCGTTTGGTGCCACGAGGTTCACCAGCCATTTTGAAATACATAAGAGATTGCACAGAAAAATTGTTTAAATTTATCGAAAGTATTTAATATATTTTTCATGTGAGATTTTTATGACTTTACAGAGATTCAATAAGTTTTCATATTTTGGCAAGTATTGGTTATATTCAAATTCAATGGGGACATCCAACAGATTGGATGAGACTTGATCATCTGTGTTAAAAAAAAAAAATCAAACTTTTTAAGGATTTCGCACTGAATGTTTAAATTTTATAAGGAAATGTAATTGATAAAGAAGAAAGATATTTTAATTTCCCACCGAAAAAGTGAAAGGGCAATTTTTTACAAGAAGCGGTTCTCGAGATTTCGTTAAAGAAGCGTTTTTCAAGATGAAGCACTACTCCATTCCTGTTGACAGCATGTACACCCAAATGCTTGCGAGTTGTAAGTCACAAGCTTCAAGCTCTCTACGACCAGTGTTGCCCTAAATTTTTTATACGCAGAAGGAAAGGACTAAATGGAAGTTGGGAAATGGGATGCCTTCCCAAACCATCTTTAATTCTTCCTCAGTAAAAAAAAAATGCACGAACTTGCTCTTATGTAAAAGACCAAGAATTTCAAAAATGAATGTTATTAGAGAAAAACTCTTCATAAGCATAAAATTCATTTTTTAAATAACTAAAACAACTCCTTTTATAGTTGAAGCTTAAAACAGGATGCCATGTGATTCCAGCAAATATTAGTTTATGCAAGAACAAAAATTATAAGTTGTTGTAATGGTTTTAAAAATAAAATAAACTTTTATGTGTTTACAAAATTTTTAAAACGTTTTTAAGAAAAAATTTTGGTAAGTTAACTTAAAATTTTTATTATTGCACGAATAAAAATTAAATTGTTTTTTTCTTTTTTTCAAAAATTTAAAAAATTTTTTTTTTCCAAGTCTTTAAATGCAATGTTTCTTAAACATTTTACGAGCTTTTCTATACAAAATTTTATTAAAATCCGTTATGCCGATAACGAGAAATTCAAAATTCGAAAAAATGGTTCTATGGTAGGTACAGTCAGTAATATATGAATTTCTAAATTTGTTTTATTAAATTATAGATCGGAAAAAATCTGCGAAAGAAAAAAATTTCATCAAAATTCTCGGAGCCGTTTTCGAGAAAAATACGATTTTCGAAAACCATTTTTTGACATTTGCATGAGGGGTACCTACCGTTATTTTTATGTAAAATAATTTTTTTTCTCGCATCTTATGAAGATTAAAGAAAATCGAGCATGGGGTTTTCGAAATATTGAGCTTCGAAAAAAAGATTTTGAAATTTTTTCGAAAATCTAAAAAAAAAATTTTTTGAAAATTTGAATACACAATAATATTTAAACTTTTGGGAGCCTTAGCATAAAAAATGATCAAAATCCGTTGTACCGTTTTGAGAAAATCAAAAACAAAAAAAGGTTCCAAGGGGGTACCAAAAACAACAATTTTTCGGAAAATTGTCAACCAATGCTTGAACTAAATAAATTTTTGTTAAAAAAATCTGTAGGACAGTTTTTTAGAAAAAAAAATATTTCTAAAATTTCCAAAAAAAAATCGTATGGCAGGTATTAAAAAAAAGAAAGAAACGTGTGGGGGAAAAAATTAAAAGAGATACCTAACAGTTTATAGAAAATCGACCGATCCGCTTAGGCTGTACTGTATAGTCGAACAAACAGACAGGCAGACAGAATTCCGAGACCCACTTTTTTCTGTCAACTTTGATCAAAGGCCGAGTTCGATTTTTCTTACAAATGCATAAAGTGCTCTATATTACCTATAAGTCTGAAGTAAAAATAGCCAAAAAACAATTTTTCTGCATCTATCTCAAAAACGATACCTTAAAAAAAGATTAGCATTTTCTAAGTCCGGAAAAACATGCATAGATGTTGACGAGGGAGGACTTGAAGGAGCTCGCGCAGTTTGGCGATAAATCCTCCCGAAGCCATTTTCATAATATCTTTGACTTTGACATCGCTCAGACTAAAATTAAGATCTGTTTAACGACGAAAAGTCGAAGTACCACCATTGTGAAGGAGTAGGAAGTAGTAGTAGAAGTAGAAGTGTTTTATCGTCACCGCACTCAGCCTTGGCATCAATCTGATAGAGCATTAAAAATAACGTTTTGAACGTTTTCATATTATTGAAGATTCCCAGGAGGGACTTCCCAATCGCCTTTAGCGCTTTTTTCCAAATGTCTTTAAATGAATTAAGAAGCTCAGTAGTCCAATCAAATTAGTATTTTATATCTACAAAAAATACTGCGTCGAATTTTTTTTTTGTTTCTTAAAGAGTACCTATTGGAGAGTGTAAATCCAAAAAGTTGGAACAAAAAACGCCCGTGCGTTGTCCGCCATTTTGAAAAAGGCTTTGGAAAGCTTGAACTCGATTTTCTCGGCTCCTATCATATATAGAGCTGTATTTTTTTTTTAGGTTTGTACGTTAAAACATCTTCTTTAACTTTTGTTCAGAAAAAAATTTGAAACCTCTTTCCAAAAAAAAGTTATCGACGAAAAACTGTCGAGATTTTGAAGTAAAAAATGGTTTTTAACGTTTATCTCGCCTCATGTTCATCTGATCAAAAAAATACTTAAGTTGTTTTTTATAGATCACTTTATTTCCTACATTTTGGTATATTTAAATTTTATGTGCGACAAAAACTGTAGGAAATATTACCTGTCAAAATGGCCAATATCCTGCGAAAATTAAAAAAAAAAGAAATTTACTCACGTTTGAAAATTTTCAAATTTGATTATGTTCATTATGAAATTTAAAAAAAACAGTTCAAACTCTTTTCCACACTACCACCGAGGTAGAGTTATGGCGCATTTTTTTGAATGTGGTGTCCCCAGGAGGTATAATCCACGATTCAATCGTTTTCGTTTCTATTTAAGCCAATCGATAGCTCAATGTGGCATAGTTTTTTCATGTCGTTCTTATCTCCTTTTTTTTTGGGGCTAGGCGTGCGGATATCAATGATCATATGGAGGGCTAACAGCTGTACCGAACCAAGTCATTTTAAAAAAATCCAAAACCAACGTCACAATTTCCCCAAAATTGACCTCTATTTAGAGCTGTAATGAACTATGTATAGTTCATTACAGCTCTAAATAGAACTATGTAGCTCTAAATGAACTATGTAGTTTATTACAGCTCTAAATAGAGGTCAATTTTGCGGAAATCCAGGCGTTAGTTTTGGATTTCTTTAAAATGACTTGGTTCGGTACAGCTGTGAGCCCTCCATATTAACTTTGTTTGTGCTGGGATCGTGAATGGTAGTTTCTTCAATGTTTTCAGGTGAGGAAAAGTCTTCACATGCGTCTTCATCTTCCAGTAAATTAAATTAAACTTAGTTTTTTTTGACGTTTTAACAAAGTCGCTATATCGCAAAGAATCCAGTGACCCATTTTCCTTCCCATTGAACAACGCAATAAAAACTTTTTCTCCGGCGCACAGTGCGTCGATCAATGGAAAAATTGTGCGCAAACAAAGACATTTTGATGCAAATATAAAAAACTTCCTTATTTTTAGTGAAGAACATGATTGTTCTTGTGATGATTAAGAATATTTTATTTTAAGTTTTATTTTTTAATTTTAAATTCAAGGGTTGAAAAATCTTTTCTTTTATATTCCCTAAGCTTACAAACAAATTTGAAAACTATATTTTTACTTTATTACTTTGTGTAAACTTTATTTTTTGTTTTAATAAATCATAAACATAAAAAAAAAAACTTAATCTGAGCTTTGATTTTTTTCCTTACTTTCTATTGACTCGACGCACTGTGCGGCGGCTCCCAAAACGTTGCTATCAACATCGTTGGATCTGCATTATACCTCCTGGAGACCCCATATTAAAAAAAATGCGCCGTAACTCTACCTCGGTGGTGTTGTGCAAAAGAGTTTGAACTTTTTCTTTTAATTTCATAATGAACATAATCAAATTTGAAAATTTTCAAACGTGAGTAAATTTCTTTTTTTTTAATTTTCGCAGGATATTGGCCATTTTGACAGGTTATATTTCCTACAGTTTTTGTCGCACATAAAATTTAAATATACCAAAATGTAGGAAATAAAGTGATCTATAAAAAACAACTTAAGTATTTTTTTGATCAGATGAACATGAGGCGAGATAAACGTTAAAAACCATTTTTTACTTCAAAATCTCGACAGTTTTTCGTCGATAACTTTTTTTTGGAAAGAGGTTTCAAATTTTTTTCTGAACAAAAGTTAAAGAAGATGTTTTAACGTACAAACCTAAAAAAAAAAATACAGCTCTATATATGATAGGAGCCGAGAAAATCGAGTTCAAGCTTTCCAAAGCCTTTTTCAAAATGGCGGACAACGCACGGGCGTTTTTTGTTCGAACTTTTTGGATTTACACTCTCCAATAGGTACTCTTTAAGAAACAAAAAAAAAATTCGACGCAGTATTTTTTGTAGATATTTCGAATTAATTAATTTAATTTGACTGGACTACAGTGATTGTTATTATAAACATAATCTCTTGATTTCTTCATTTTTACACTAATGGATCTGCTTCGTGTATATACTTCTTTCGGTTATATTCCTCCAGGAAAATGGGCCTCAGCCGGACGGATGCTTCAATTCGCGTAGAGAACCACCATTGGACGCTCTGGGTTAATAGAGAGTTGGTGTTCATGAAAAAAATTTACAAAAAATGGTTATTAATGAAAAATATGCATTTTAGGACCATTTTTTGTGTTTTCGATATTCTCAAAAATGGTATAACTGATTTTGATAAATTTGTGTATGCTAAATCTCCTACAAAGCTTAAATAAATGAATCAGTTATATATTGGGGTTATTGAACTACGATCTAGAGATCTATTGTGCTTCCACCTAAATCTGAATGAGTTTGCTCATCTAAAAATTCCTCCTCAAAATTTATTGCTCTTAGAAATTTTAGTATTTGCTACACCTGCTCTCTTCTAACTCATATTGTACCAAATAAATTTTTCTTTGGTGCATTAATAGACAACATCTTCCTAGTATGTGTTCTGGTGTTTCCAGAATAGTATAATGTTTTCTCCTATTCCGCAATAGGGTTCAGACCCTGTTAAAGGGTTCTTGATTACCCACGTGACCAAGTACCAAATGATGTGCGATCCTGTTCTGTTTGTCAAGTTCGTTTAGCCCATCTATGCCCTCTTACACTCAGTGCCTTGAGATCAGTATGGCTATCTGACATTATAGCAAATTTCTGCTTACGTTGGTTTCCACACATTTCCCTATGGCGTGTACTTCCACTTGGAAAATGCTGGTGGACATCCAGCCCTATAGGTATGGAAAGTTTGATTCTATCACCAAATCTTCCTGTACAAGTCTCTTGGCTTTTTCCTGATCCATCAATGTACCAATTTATCGTATTGGTTTCTAGGGTGTAGTTTATTACTTCTCCTATACAATCTTTTTTGTTGTTTAACTATATTCAAAAGTTTCTCTCGAAATTATATTTTCTGATCACACCATTTTTTAGGATGTCAATAAGTTATGTTACTGATGTTGTAAATCCACCTGAGGATGTCCCGTTTGCAGCTCCATGACATGCCAGGAAGTCTCTAGCAAATTATTAGGGCTTTTGTGGCTTTATATACCCCTCCTCTTTCACTAATTCATCAGATATCCCTTTTTCTCCAATTTTTAAATCATCACCAGATTTCTCACCTCTAGAAATGCTTATTTACTCAATTTCTAGTTATAAGATCATTTCCAATAACTCTTACAAAATATTTTGCCCTTCATTTATTTGGAAGAAATTAAAGGGAATTCCGTCAATCCCAATCGCATTGTTCTTCTTAAGCCCAAGACCATTCAAGCTTTTGATCTTACCTCAAAAACTTAGATCATCTCTTTCTGAACCATTAAAAGTCTGAAGCAGTGTTAATCAATGTTTTAATAGGTGAACCATCAGTGAGATTTCTGAAACTTGGAAAAATCCATGAATCTGTTGATCTTCATCCGATATAAGTATAGGGAACCATCTACAAAACCGGTAATCGCCTGGACCTATACGTTCTTGTCTTTCTTCTCTTTAGAAACAGAGGTTGATGAGGTTACGTTAATCAATAAGTCTTATACTTTTCAAGACGATCCTACCTTAATTTCTTGGAATTGGAAGTTAATTTCTCTGAATCTAAAGCAATTTGAAATTTTTATCTTCAATCCGTCTCTAGAAGTCTACTGATACCAATGTTCTGTGTGTTCTCTACATATTACTGACAAACCTCTGTATTCTGCTTGCCAAATTATTTTCTTGAACATGTCTCCAGTTTTTCGTTCAGATTGGAGATTGCTTTCCTACCTAAGCTAAGATTGTACCTGACTTGTGGGCGAACTATTGAGAATTCGGTCGATATTGTTCCTTCGAAAATAAATTGCTGGTAATGGATGCAATAAGTATGGGTATCTTTGATACCATTGGATAATGGCCATGGTCCATTCATATGTTGACACTTTGCCTGTTTCGTATGTGTCGCCTTAAGAGAAGGCTTTTAGTTTATGGTCGGCTCATAATGATGAAGTCCATGTGCTTCTTGCCTATTATATGAGACCCAGTTGATCTTGTAGAAGATTTGACGATCAAACAGATTGTCTCTATTGACAAAGTGGTTAAACATGCAGAAGCCAATTAATAGCACATCATTTAGACTAAGTGCTCTGAGATCTGCGTTGGCTTTGCATTTAAACAAAAAATTCTGTTTTCATTTTTGCCTCACTTATGCGGCGGGGTTTTGAAGAGTCCTGTGGTTGAACAATGGCATTAGAAGTGCTCAGCCTTATTAAATCCATGTCTTTTGACTTTCTGAGCTGCATCCCCATCTCAATACAATTTTCAGCTTACGATTTCGCACACAGAACCAAATATCTATTAAAGAATTCTTCTTTCGAAAGAGCCCGATCAAAGTCCAACATTGAGAATTGTAATGCAGGACTGGCCCCATAAGGTTTTTGTAGAAGAAGTAGTTTCCTAGGGAGATTCTTCGTCGAGCTTATATTTAAATAATAATATCTTGAAAACATGAGCTGATGACAGGAAACCCTAGCGGGCTTTCCCAAATGATATTTTTGGAGACCTGTGCTATCAGTGCGATACTTCTTATTCAGTTCTCTTTTGTATTCCTTGCCTCGAATATTCCTTTATTATAAATCAGGTAACATGAAAATCAGCACTAAATAGCTAATTCTAATCTAATAGCTATCTCATAAGCCTTTCGAAATCACAAACCGGTTGAATACATCAACAACTTGCCTTTCAAATAATCACTTATTCAAAGATTTCGTAGAAAACCTGGGTTTATTTAATTACCTCCATCACCTTCCCAGGGCTTGTATATGCATATCCCAACACGATGGTACTTTGTAAACCCCCTAAAAGGTCCTTACGGTTCTTCCGTCTGCCTATTAACTCTTACCAAAGTGCATTCGTTCAGCCATTTCGAAACAAGTAGCCGCACCAGCAGCATAAGCGACTGCATGAGGGACAGAGGCGTTAATATGACTGGTAATGAAATATGCAAATTCCCTATGGCAAATTTCATGTAAGAGGATAAAAGTCTTTTAAGGATACGAGCCGAGAGAACTGAGAGTGTGAGTCAGAAGAGCGAGTTAGCCTGAGTGGGATACTCAGTTTAAGTAACTCTGGCAGGCTGATGGTTGGTTGCCTGGCAGTGGCAGCGGCAATGGCAATGGAGCAATAAGAGGGTAATTTTTCTTGTGCCAAAGCTTCGACTGTAAAAATCTATTATAAATAAATAAACGAACAGCCGTACACTGCCGACATTGACTTGACTGTAGAGTGCAGAAAAGTCTTCCCAAAAGAGGGTTCTTTTCATTCTTTTTTATATCGCTGCAGGGCACACTTGGGCTTGAAGTCCAAGTCACTAGCAGAAGAAGCAGAAGGCAGTTGCTTCCCGAGCTCAGTATCAGTAGCCTCATCATCATTTTGTGGACTGGTTCTGTTTGCACCGGAAAACTCTGGTCACAAAGGTACCCCTTGGTGGTACTTTATTACAGCGCTAGTTGCAAGTCATTGTTCCACTTTAATCCATCTCCGACTTGGATGTTGCCAATGATCCCAGATGATGGAGGGAGGGCGGAGTTGAAACGAAAAAATCCCTCAAAGTATTTATCAAAGTGAGTCACTTAAAGATGCCACGAACCGTTGCTAACAAAAAAAGAGAACAAAAAAAAAGCTAGAGTGTGAACCAGGGTATCCTTTTGCCAGGATTAAAAGCGGCACCCAAACACAGTGGCGAACAAAAGTAAGAACACAACTCCCGCCGCGCCCCGCAATGTATATTTATCTACAGAGATATTAATTTAATTGCATTGTAAGAATGGCAAAGTGTTTTCTTTGTCAAGGATAAAGGACTTCCAATTTGGTTATCACCTCCTTTTGACTGCCACCTCTTTGTCTGTGGCGTGAATTGCAGAAGCGCGTTCAGCGTTCATGCTTAATTATCTCGGTTTTTTTTTTTGTTTTTTTTGGTGAAGCTCGGTGCTGTTTGGAAGGCGAAAATAGTGTTTGCAGCTACTTGAGCTGTTTTGCAAACCATCAGTGCAGCCTGGGGACGCTGCGATGGTGGGAAAGGGAGCACGTCGAGAGCGTTTTTAATTCGCGTGTGCGGAATTTCAAAGGATAAAAAGAATCCTCGCTTTGAAGGTGTGAGATTGAATCGCAACGGAACGGTATCTATGTATGGCAGAAAGAAAAGGGTGGATATTTTTTTGTTTGTCTGTTATCCTGGCCTAGGTAGGTAATATTTCTTTTCAGCACATTTTTAACTTGGTCTGCTCGATGCGGCGCGGCGGTGGTCCTTTCTGAAGTTTCTTTTATTTTGAATGAATACTTTTCGTTTTCAGGGCGCGTTGAAAAATGTTAAGTGTCTGCAATAATTTTTCATTACAACCAGTTTAAGTTTTTTGATGGTGATTTTTCGGAATGCACAACTGGAACATTGCCAGTCGGTATTTTTTGTTCCTTTGTTTTTTTTTTTTGTGTAGCTGGTGTGAAAAGCTAACTTATGCTTTTGTGCTAAGAAAAAAAAAGAAAGGCTTTTGTTAGGTATGAATTATGTGGCAGGTTGTTGCACTTTTCGTATAGTTAAATAGCTTATTTTGGATTTTTTTTTGTGTAGATATTAATGTGGCAGAAAACAAGAGGATTTGGGATTTTTTATTGAGAAAGTTTTGACATTTGTATAGAGGAGACCAGTGTTTGGGGGTAAAATATTGTAATTGGTCACACTTAGTTGTGATAAGATCTTGGAAACTAAGGGAATTTTTGGAGGTGTGAGAAGTTGTATTTTGTTTGAATTTCTATTTTTTTTAAGCACTCGGAATAAAAGTTCACCCAAATAACTCCCGACTGAGGAAAATTTTATGTATTAAGAACTCTTATAAATGTACTCATTACATACTGAAATGTTTCCTGACCATATAAGCTTATTTGAAGTGATGTAGATACTTATTTATCAAATAAAGAATCGATTGTACCTTTTTCTTTAATAAAAATGTTCCATAGGATCTACACATAAATATTTGTGTTTGGTATGAGTTTCATGATTATGTATCCAGTACAGTGTTTTAAGAACTACCTACTCTTTGCCCGTATACTACTTCAAAATAAATATTCAACTGGCGTTTTGTTTATTTATGATTCTCTTATATCCAATGACTAAAAATATAAGTTTTATTCAATGAAAAGTCAAGTGACCTAAACTCCAAAATGCGCTTCGCCGAGGAACTACAGTAAATTCATTAGTTAGATGCTGTCGTATGGTTCTAAGAATGATATCATATTTAATCACTCCACTCAATCAGAGGTACATAATCTTATTTTCTCTATCTTCTGTTTATGTATTGAGTAAAGGTTTTATGTACTCATTACATAAATTGAAATATCAACAAGTATTACAATAATAATTTGAAAATATGTTTATATACTCACCACATGTTTATGTAATGAATTCATAGGTTTAAGAATCGTCTCTCCTACGCTTAATTCAGTAGAATCTAAAGGTTTTTATAATGGGTTGTGGCTACAACACATCGTTCAAAAGGGGAATGTACACATTACATATTGTGTACGAGTACTTCCTGTTCCATAGTTATTGTATTGAGTAGCTTGCCTTCGGTACAATAGATTTGTATATTGAAATGTAACCAGTACATGTGAACTGTAGTCACATGTAATGGTTACATGTTAGGATTTTTGTTTTTTAATTTTTTTTTAAACCAAAAAACAATTTTTTGAAAATGTGAATACACAATAATATTTAAACTGCTGGGGAGCCTTAACGTAAGAAAAATGATCAAAATCGGTCATACTGTTTTTGAGAAAATCAAAAAAAAAAAAAGTTTCCAAAATACCAAAAATAATAATTTTTTGGAATTTTTTTTTTTCAACCATTACCTAGGTTTAACTAAATGAAATTTTATGATTTTTTTTTTTTAAATCTGTGTGACAGTTTTTGAGAAAAAAATATTTATACAATTTCGAAACAAAATCATACGGTAGGTACCCTTATTTTTGGTCTTAAAAAAAAAGAAAAAAACGTGTGGGGGGAAAAATTAAAACCCATATCTACCAAGTTTGAAGAAAATCGGCCGAGGCGCTTATGAGATATTCATAAATATATTATTTTATTATCTACTATATTATAGGTACTTGTTAATTACATATTCTTTATTGTAATTAACATAAATATGTTATAACTAAATGATATTTGCTCTTAGGCCTATTGGAACAATTTCATACAGCTAATCACAAAAACAAAATATCAACACACTCCGACCTTGGAGCCATTAATAACTCAAACTTATAAAAACGAAATCATTTATTAACATGGATATCTGTATCGGTATATTTGCTCCGTTCGTTTTCTGCCCTAAACATAATGTTAATTATCAAAAACGCAATTGCTGTTCGATTCGTCTCTATTTTTACTTGCGATATAGGTACTATAGGGCAAGTTCTGCATTTGGAAAAAAAATCGAACTCGAGATTTTGATCAAAGTTGACATTACGATGATAGCGAAGACGAAAAAAGTGGGTCCGACAATTCCGTCTGTCTGTATGTCTGTATGTCTGTACCTCGAACTACAGCCTAAACTACCGGAGGTATTTTCTTCAAACTCGGTAGTTAAGGGTCTTCGGTGATTCCCTAGAGGAGAAATTGAAATTTTTTTTTTAGCTCCAAAACTAAGGGTACCCCCCGTACACCCGTAATACAAAATATTATTTATCTCGAAAACGGCTCTAACGATTTTGATAAAAAAAATTAAGTGTGATATTATGGACATGGACTATATTTTGGTGAAAAAAAAATTTGGGGGGAAATATTATTAGGGGTACCTGTCATAGAACGTTTTTTTTGATTTTCGAATTTCTCACCAACGGTTCTAACGATTTTAACCAAAATTTTTATGCAGGAGCTGCTTTGCATTTGAAAAAATATTAACTAAAAATTTTTTCGAAAAAATAGTTTTTGGATTTTTAAAAAAATAATACAATTTTTTTTTTGAAAATTCAATATCTTGAAAACCGATACACGATAAAATTTTTAAATTACGTTTTAAAATGTATTTTATTAAATACTAACAATTTGCATACCAATTTTTTTTATAAAAATTTTAAGGAAAATTTAGTACACAAAAAACATGTTTCAGTGTGTCTGTATGTCTGTACCTCTCACTACAGCCTAAACCACTGGACCTATTTCTTTCAATCTCGGTAGTTAAGGGTCTTCGGTGATTCCCTAGAGGAGAAATTGAAATTTTTTTTTTAGCTCCAAAACTAAGGGTACCCCCCCATACACCCGTAATGCAAAATCTTATTTATCTCGAAAACGGCTCTAACGATTTTGATAAAAAAAATTAGGTGTGATATTATGGACATGGACTACATTTTGGTCAACAAAAATTTTGGGGCAAAATCTTATTAGGGGTACCTGCCATAGACCCGTTTTTTGATTTTCGACTTTCTCATTAACGGCTCTAAGGATTTTAACCCAAAACTTTTAGCAGGAGTCCCCTTAAGTTTAAAATAATATTGTATATAAAAATATTCTAAAAAATATTTATTGGATTTTTAAAAAAAAATTTAAATCAATATCTTCAAAACCTATGAACGATTATTTTTTGAAATTATTTCCTAAAACCAATATTATTAAATACTTTAAATTCGCATCCCACATTTTTTTCTTGAAAAATTTTAGAGAAATTTCTTATATAAAAAATGTATTTAATAATAAAACGTTTTTTTAAGGTTTGTTTGCATAAATTCATACTTTTCCGGAAACCAGACGGCAATTTTATGCATTTGAACATTATTATCTCATTAAATCCATGTTTTATATTTATAAAATGTATCTTAAATTCCAAAGTACTTTTACATAAGAGCAAGTTCGTGCGATCCAGTCGTGCATTTTATTTAATCATCAATTCAAATTAAGAAAACGAAGACCCATAAAATAAAATGCACGACTGGGTCGCACAAACTTGCTCTTATGTAAAAGACTAAGAATTCATTTTTTAAATGACTAAAACTCCTTTAGTAGTTGTATAAAAAAATTTTAAAACATAAAAATTTTAAAAAATTTTGGTACGCATATTCAAACTTTTTATTATTGTTCGAATAAAAATTTAATTTACAAAGAAAATATTGAGCAGTTTTTGAGGTATCGAATTTTCAAAAAAAAATAATTTTTTTTCTTTAAAAAATTAAAATAAATACTTTTTTTAAAGTCTTAAAATGAAAGGTTTTTTAAACTTTTTAGAAGCTTCTCTAAAAGTAAAGATTAATCGAAACAAAAAAGAAAATATCAAAATTCTCGGAGCTGTTTTTGAGAAAAAAAAACGATTTTCGAAAACCATTTTTTAACATTTTCTATTGTGGGTACTTTTATTTTTAGGTAAAACAAATTTTTTTCCTCAGATCTTATAGATTATATTAAAAAACTTTTATTTATCAAGTCTAAAAAAAATTGAGCATGGGGTTTTCGAGATTCCAGAAAAAAATTTTGAAATTGTTTTTAAGAATCAAAAAATAAACCTTTTAAAATTTGTATACGCAATAATATTTAAACCTTGAGGGGCTTCATAATAATTAAAATCGGTTGTACTGTCTTCGAGAAAATGAAGAACTAAAAAAATGGTTCGAAGATGGCTTCCAAGAATAACCATTTTTTGAACAAATTTTTCCAACCATTACCTAAAATGACGAAATGAAATTTTATGAATTTTTTTTTCAAAATTCTGTGGGACTGTTTTTGAGAAAAAAATATTTATAAGATTTCGAAAAAAAATCGTATGGCAGGTACCGTTATTTTTTGGTCTTAAAAAGAAAAGGAAAAAAAAACGTGTGGGGGAAAAAAATTCAAAACGATATCTACCAAGTTTAACGAAAATCGGCCCAGCCTTTTAGGCCGTATTCGAACAGACAGACAGACAGAATTTTGGGACCCACATTTTTCGTCTTCGCTATCATAGTAATATCAACTTTGATACAAATCTTTAGTTCGATTTTTTTTACGAATGCATTACTTGCATGCATTACTAAGAAAAAACAACACTATCAGAAGAATTTATGCACGAAAATAACACTTTGTTTTTTTTTCTTTAACAAAATGAACCCTTATTTTTTTGGTCGTTTCGGGGGGGGTTTGAACCCCTAAAACCCCTACCTGCGTTCGCCCCTGTCCAAAGATGTATCTAATGATGTTGTTGAAGACGACATTGATCTTTCTTTTGCAGTCATAATGACAAGTGGAGACAATTTCGCAACCATAAACTAAACCGAGAAGAATTAAACTTTTCGCAAGCATTGCACGCATCTTCATCGGCGTGTATGACTGGAAGACCGAGAGCATGCGTAACGTTCATTCATGCGAGGAAGAACATCTCTTCAGAAGGGGTATATCATCAGGACTAGTGGATTTGCTTATATCAAGATCCTGATGGGCTCTTGCAACTATGGAATGTGGAATGCATGAAGGGGCTCGATGCTAGTTTGATATTAAGTGCCGTCCATCTGTATCTTCTCTTAAAATCTTTTATTTAAATCTAAATCCTGAAGCAGCATTGATTGATATATGAACAGTTGATTTTTCATAATTAAGTATTTACTACCTAACTTATGAAAATTTATATTTTTTATGAGCATCACTTTGAATTCGTTTTTACTTAAGCCTTATTGACTCCAATTTCAGAAGTTAATTTTACATCTATGCTACTTTTACCCCAAGAAACAAAAAAAAAAGCAATTTCCAATCTAACATCGCTAAACTTAATGAAACTTATTCCCCCTTTTGCACCGAAAGAGAAAAAAAATATAAAAAAAATATAAAAAAAAAACAAAAAATTTGCTAAAGAAAAAATAAACTTCCATTTAACCAACCCTTAGTAACACTTCACCTAACTGTATTAAAGGACAATGCTCGTTGATGAAGGTTTTGACATGATGAAGCCTCCCAATGGAAAACAGAGTAAGTGATGTGTGCACGACAGCTTCGCACTGAAGTTCGCATCTCTGCATCAAAAAAAAAACAAGAACAGACTCTAAGCTGGTGGGATTTCCCATCCTTCAATTCATAAACTTTTCCATTTTCGGAAAGTATTTCTTCTCCGTACTTTTTTTTCTTATTTTCCCTTATCATTTCGAGCAAGCAAACTAAACAATAACAACAACTACGAAAAATAAAACGAAAGTACTACACAGGAAGTACAAACGAGAATATCCCAATATGGAAGTTTTCGACTTTATTTTTGGATGAGAGTTAAACGGCAAGGTACATGGTGAACAGGATCTTGGACAAAAAAAAACAATATGCCGACTGTTATTATTGGGTTCTTTTAATAGAACTTCGGTTTTGTTGAGTCGTATCTTTAGATACTTTTTGTAGGCATGGCGCAGTATTGGGTTATTCGATGGAATCTAGAACCACGGAATCTGCCTAGAGTAGGGATAAAGTTCTTAGAAAAAATTGCACATCGACAAACTTATAGACCAGGAACTGGTCCATACTACATTGAATCTTGGAGATCTGCTCCCTAATCGTTAAACCAATTGGAGCTTTTTTTGAAGCGAGCAAGATTGCCTACATTACTCCCAGATGGAGTCTATTTCTTTGGGATAAAGCGCGGCATGCACAGAGAAGGTGAGGAATCGATTCCCCATTTTCTTCGTTCATAGAACTTCTGCGAAAACCATTAGAATAAATTCCAAGCCATGTTGCGTGCTTGCCTACCAAACAGTGTCCTGTTATAACAAATATTATGGAGCCTTTGTGCGATCTGCTTAAAGCTATACAACTTTTGGAGTGCTTCAGATCCAGGGTTGGCCAAATCTGTTTTGTCGGGAAGCAGGTGCTGATATTGTTCCACATTAGGTTTGTTCTCTCTATAGCATCTTGCTTTTGCATAAGTATAGTTCGAAGCCCTTAAAAATCCCTAGAGGAGAAACACATTTTGCTCGCGAGCTTACTTCCAGACAAATACCACGCTTTAAGCGACATCGAAAGGCCACAAGGTTTGAGGGCGCCAACGCCTTGAAGAGCTTTATCATTTAGCGGTCCTAAGTGCAGTATCTATTCAGCGCCACTTCCTGGAGTAGGTAAGAGGATTAGGAAACCAGGAATACGCTCAGAGGTTGAATTGGGAAAGACAAAAGAAGGGAATTCTAGAAAACATTGAACAAAACAAAAATTAATTAAGCAAACTTAAGAAGACAAAAGTGAAGTTGTTTTATTTTTTAAATATGGTTGCCTAGCTACATTAAGAGGGTTATCTGTCAAAAAATAATATTTTTGAATTTTTTAAATATCTGTGGAACAGTATTTGAGAAAAAAAAAATTATAATACTTTGTATGGCAGGTACTGTTATTTTTGGTCTTAAAAAAGAAGATATTAAAATTCTATCAACTTTAAAGATAAAAGGCCAAGTCATTTAAGCTGTAGTCGAACAGACAAAGAGATACACAGACAGAGACTTGCGCAACTCCCTTTTTCCGTTTTCCCTATCATCGTTATGTCAAATCTGATCAAAATCTCGAGTTCGATTTTTACGAATGCATAACTTGTCATATCGAAAGTTAAAAAGTGATTATTTAAATAAATAAACATGGAATTGCAAAGTATCGCATGTAAAATTTTTTGAAAAGTAAAATGCAGCTTGGCAATTTGTTTCTGTGCGAAAATAAGCGATATATGCGAAGGCCTTGCAGAAGGAAAGTTCAATGGAATATGACATTTTATTTAGTATGTTACAGTTTTAGTTGATTACAGTTGAATTGGTTCAGAAGTTCGAAGCTTAAGCGAGCAGGGAGGGGCTTAAAATAAATACACCTTAGCCGAAAACCTTTGTGTTTTCAAGTGCTTTCACACAAATCAATATTGCACAAAAGGTCTAAAAACAGTAACGTCGAACAGTATCAACAAACTTGATGTAAGCAACCGAATCGGGAACATAAAAGATGCTCTCCAAATTCTGTTTAAGTAGGGAAAAAGGAATGTTTAAATCACTTAGACCAAGGTGAGACTGTTTTGCTCCATTTAATCTGAACTGGTGTATGAGGGCAGTACTCGGAAAGCACTCCAATATCTCGATTACAGTCCTTCGTTGAAAGATAATGGTGAATGATTTAGGAAGTATTTTGGTCCTACTAAATCTCAATAACAGAACACTACGAGGAATTGGACAAGGGACCTCATTGAAGAAGGAGGAAGTGGCAGTAAATGGAAGAAAATGCAAAAATTCATTTTACACTATTCCATCAGAAGAAGGCGAAGTTGAACTAAGCTGATCTGATGTAGACAGATCAGTTGAGTTGTAATTTATAATATTTGCAAAGGCCTGGAGCTGGAGAGATCTAAAGCGTGTTTCCGATAACCAAATAAGATAGGACGCAGATTTTGATCCCCGAAGGATCGAAGAAGCTTAAGTAATAGCTAATATGGCTCCATATACTTTATATTATATATTCTGGCAACTTTGACATTATGGTATCTGTGATGATAACTCCATTAAAATATATAGCATCCTTACCAATCCAATTTACATCGGGCTGAAACCTAAACGGGTTAACCGATTTTCTTAAAATTTAGAACATAATTATTCAAAAAATATTTTCATAAATATTCCAAATTTGTCAAAAATCAGTCAACCCGGTGAAGCCCGAAATCTATGTGCACTTAAAAAAAAATATTTTATTCACATGCTTGTACCAAAAGCCGAAGATAGTGTGATATCGTCCTATATTCATAACTAGGCTTCGGATTCTCACGCACCTAAAATCTGGAAATATGAGCTTAAAAATCAAAAATATGCATTTAAAATATGCACTTAAAACCAATTCAACTTAATTTCTATTCAATATAAAAACACATTTTCTTCATCTTTTAAAATAAGTTAAAAATAAGAATCAAAAACTAAGCATGAGTGCATCAGTCAACATTTTTCAGCTTATATGTATTGGTGTATGTGTAGTCGAAACCGAAAACAGTTGGCTGTTGTACATGAAACGTGTTAAGGTTTATGCGCGAAACAGATTAAACCAGCAACAGCACCAGCACGCTGGCCAGCAAATACTTTTCAAACACATTAAACCAGCATCGTGTTGTAATTTTTTGAAATTTATACGCCTTATTGTTGTTGCATTTTGTGTTATTGTAACCAGCAACAGCAAATTTTGTATTTTGACCAAACGACCAAATACATTGGTTCTAAAGCAATGGCTTCCTCTATTGCTGGTGACTTTGCTGGTGCTGGTTCAATCTGTTTCGCGCTTTAAGCTTTACCGCATTATACCCACACACTTTCCTTTTTTATAGACGATCGTTTAAATTTCGATCTCATTTATACAGTTTCAAACACACAGACTTATTTTTTTTTTCATTTCAATGTTTTGCCGGCACAATCTATACTCTGTCCAACAAAAATTGTCAGTACAGGCCTTATGGGAGAGCTTTTTCTAAAGCAGTGGCGCCTGATGCACCCTCACTACAATGCGTAAGGAAAAATGCCAGTAAATAAAGAGCAAGCCACTGACTTTTCTTAAGGAATTGTTGTTGTAATTCTTTGCAAAAAGTTGTACACCCCAACATGACCGTCGTATCCCACTGCTGATGAGATAGAGATACTGTCAAGACTCAAGAGTGTCAAGTGTCACTTAATACGACCGTGCGCTCTTTATCTACATCAAAACAGAGTTACCATTATCATTCTCAATTGCAAGCAAGGAGCTTTTTCAGTGGTTTTTATTAAGGAGCTTTTGGGATTTGAAGCTTTTGAGAACACATTTTAAGAAGATGAGTATGTTGAGTGTTGTCATATTGCTTTTCAACTTAAAAAAAAACGCGCCTATTATCTTACCGTTTGGCGTTGTGGGAAAAGGTAAATTGAATATTGTTTTTAGTCGTTTTGAATCGGCAGACGCTAGCTCTACGCGTTTTTTACTCTCATTTGCGGCGGTTTATAATATAAACTACGGAATCCCTGTGAGAGCTTTAAAAGGCGACACACTTATGCATGGCAATGCAACCAGAATGAGAGACAAACGTCCTATCTTCCCTGTACTGACAATTTTTGTTGGACAGAGTATAGTCAAGTTCATATATGCACCTTTGTTTTTATAATGCTTTATATTGTGGTGTTTGAATATGGTTCAAGATTGTGAAATGAATAAAAGAAATAGATAATAGTCTTAAGGTTCGTTTGCACTGACATACAATTTATATTTTTTTACTGTCGAGTTAAGTTTTTGAATAATATAGGTAGGTACTCTAAAAATATAAATTTATTATAAAAAATATGCATTTATAGTAAAATATGCACAAAAAAATGCAAAATATGCATTTATAGTAAAATATGCAAAAATATGCACTAACGGTTAGATGCCATTTTAAAGGAAATTTCTTGATTCATATACATAATTAGTTGCCTTGCTTCCAAGGTGTTCCTAAAAAATATGCATTTGCATGGAAATCCAAACCCTACTCATAACCCAACCCATTTTGTCTTGAATCATAAATAACGTCTTTAGAATTCATTTCTACTATCGAATTCATTTCTATTTTTCAACAACAGGTTCAACATTTACCTAAAACTACAATTCGCTTGGGAACTACTCGTATTTAAAAAAATAAAAAATAATCTGATACTTTACTCAATAAATTATAATTTACCTCAACTTCCTCATACGAGAATGTAAATATATAGAAATATATAAAATAATAACTTCTCCGTTTTAACTCTTCAAAAACAACAAAAACACAAAACTCCTTCAGCTGTTTGTTTCGTAACCACAAAGGAATTTCTGTCAAAAATGTTCCAAACCAATTATTTCATGTGGCTTGCATGAGTTAATTTGTGCATTGTGTGTGCTTTCAAACGCACGGCTATATCCTAACCTCAAATTGCCTTCTCCAACAGGTAGACTTCTGGCCATTGCAAAATTCCTACTCCTCATTCCATGTCCCTTTTCCAAAACCAGAAAGACGGACCGACGGACCCACCTCAAACACACAAAAGCCACTGTGAATTTCATTGGTCATTTACAAATAACCTCTGTCTCTCCATTCCTCCTGCATCCGGGATAAACCTCCCAGCATACTATACATGGAATTTATATTATCCTTCAGTCGAGTCGGGTCGTATAGCAACAACCGGATTCAGTTTTGGTTACCAAGGTGCTGGCTGGTTGCTATCATCACTTATCCCACAACTCAAAATCAAAATAATAAAAAAAAAAAAATACCAATTCAACCTTAGACTTCAAGGCTTTCTGTGCGAAGGAAGACTTATATCTACACACAGATATAAATAGAGCAATTTCCGACAGCCATTCCACATCCTTATTAGATGTTTTGACGTAAATAACTCTCTGTGTAAGGACCCACTATAACTTCTGAGAATATTTCCAAAACAGAAGGCACGGTCTCTCATATTTGTGGTTTGTGTTTTGAAAGTGTGTGGCCCTGCCAGTGTATGTCCTGTCGTATAGAGTCGAAATCGTCGTCGTCATCGTGTGGCATCAACCGACAAACCAACCTCCTTTGACTCTTTCTACACACCTGAGAGAATGCAATGAAGGATATTTGTGTGGTATCCTGTGGAGTGGATGTGGATGGATAGTGAAAATTTTGGGCAAAATCAACGACTTAACCAGGAATTAAAATTATATTCCACGCAAAATGAAGTGAAAGTTTTCTTCTGCCAGGCAAATTCAAATTTTAAGAACGATAGACAAAAGTTTCTCTGATGGGTGGTGGATGGTGGTAGGTGCGCATAGGTCTGGGAACTTTTGTCCGCACCTACCTATATAAATATACTGCCAGCAAAGAGGCTTATCCTATCGTAAAAACAAATATTTTGGGGGATTTTGGACAAAACTTTCAATGAATATATGGTTCGCTTCTAAAAAAGATAGAACTAGAGAGAGACAGAGGGAGAGAATGATAAAGATGCATAAAACAATTAAGTCGGTTCAGCTGCCATGTCAACTAGTTTTAGTGTAATTCATTGGCATAAGTTTGAGATGATAAAACATGCAGCAGTGCAGTGAGGCTATGTGAGAGGGAGATAGAGAGAGAGGGGACTAATTTATTAAAGTATCTGCTTAAAAGATGACAGAAATGGATGGCATCATAATTTATTATGAATTTTCTCAAGTTATGGGAACATAAGTCAATTTTTGGAAAGATTAATACAAAAATCCTTTTTGAAGTTTTCGAAACGATAAAGTTACCTGATTCTTGAAAATTCATTATTCAAACTTTTAACTTTGAAATAAATAATTTTGTCAATAAAAATAAATAAACTTGAATCTGGCAATAACATGGTTAGCAATAAGGTTAGGCTGGAGTTGGAGTTAAGCCTATACCCGATCGTCAGACTCCTGCAAGTGGTATGTTCATTTTTAATTGAAAAACTTTGTCTAATTCTGGGACTGGAATAATCAATGGTTGCGTTCAATATAATGGTGGATACAATTTTCAGAGCCTATACTCGTACGTATGTATCAAACGAAACCCTCTTTCTTGAAAATTGTAAGGCTCTAGAGTCAGGTTCTCAACTAGCTGTTGTACCTCTAATATTTTCTTTTTTTTGTTTATGTCAACAAGCTCATCTGTGGCAGCCTTGGAAGAAGAGTGGGTTGAGATTGGCTCTTCATTTCTAGCAGAAGACTAGAAGACTTATTGAATGCCTGTTCGTAACAGGCTCGTCTATGTAAAACTTTGAAGAAATATAAATAAACGTCTGGGATTTGTTATCAAAAGTGAGACGAAAAATGGGTTAGGGCAAGGCCTGGTCGACGAAATACTCAGTAGCAATGGATCGTAGAAACAGAATACAAGATTAACTTCTCGTTTGCTTTTTTCCTGCGATAAGAAAATTATTGCAAACAGCGGATATGGAGGTGACCTAAAAATTTTATTCTGAGCCGAAACGCTAACATGAACAGCACTTTTCTGGAAAAAATATTTTTTTTGACGAATTTGTCACTTTATCGCTAGTGACAGTGCCCAAAAAAAAAAGAAAAATATTTTAGTTCTTAGATTTTATGGGCTTCGAATCGATACAATAATTCCTATATACACATCCAAACGAAAAGCTTCTTAGTGGTCTGTATATCGAAATATGCCCGACCAAAGTGATTTTATGGATTTTCGAGCCCAAACTACCTATAAAATTGCGGCTCTGGTTTTTAAGACAACCAGTTAAATTTCCCACAGCTATCCACAGGTGAGAACCAAAAGCTTCTGCGAGGTCTGGTTCTCGAAATATTTATAACCAACATGATTTTACTGAGTTTTTGAGAATTTTGAAAAAATCATGGACTAACAACTTGTCTTAAAAAATCACCAAACTTTCAAAGTTCCCCAAACGCATCGAAACATACATCGAATGAAAGGTCTATTAAATTTTTTATCCACAAAGGTCTTTTTAAAGTAAGGTTTGGTAATGTATTCCTATAGCCGCTGCTGCCAAAAAAAAATTGTTAAGGGGTTCCGACTCTTGTGAGGAAGTAACAAGTTCTCTTAGAGTATATCTGGTTCTGAATAAATGCTTTCTATGGCGTTCAAGTTCAGGAAAAAATTGTAGGTCCCCTACGTTCGTTCCGATATCACAGGCAAATGAATGGTTGAATAAAAAAAAAACCATTAAGCCCTAGTCACCAAAATTATTTTTTAAGAAAGTTCAAATAGAAGATATAGTAAACTTAAATTGTAAAAAAAATTATGATTTAGAATTTAAACGAAAAATACAAATAAAGTTCTTAAAAATAAATGGTGCAAGGAATTTAAGTTACAAGATTAAAAAGTTGATTTTGCAAATTTTAAACAAACTTAGCTTCATATACTATGTTTAACATTTTATTAAAGTTAAATAATTAAAAATACCTATTTTATTTTTTAAGTTTCGTACTTACTTCATATGACACTTTGACATTTACAAATGTCAATTTGTTTTTTTTTTTTTTAAATATTAATGCACCCTAAGGCCAGGTTTTGGATGCACTATCGAGTAAAGAGATTTTATTTTTAGCCACACTTCACGAATGTGATATTCAGATCTTCAAAACTAAGTTTCATCGGTAGCTCCTATTCTTTTCTTCCCCAATTTCCTATCGCTGGCTTTTTAGTTTTTGATATACAATAAAACCTACACTGGGATGCATTTGATCATGTGGTTTCGGTAGTGCGATGCGTAGTTTCTGAAAATCCTATGTCTGTATTAAAATCTCAGTCAAGGCCAAAAAGTTTTTCTATTAAACTTGATTAAACTAATAAAGGCTAATCACCACTAACTTTAAGGGACTCTGATGATGGTAACCGTGAAATATTTATAACTCCAGCCTGTATACTTGTTGGTAGTTCACTCAAGTTGTTGTTGTAGCGTTCAAACCTTTAATATTTATAAGTTATCATAAAAAACCTCTTTCAATGTGGGTTTCCTTTTTCTCCAAGAGAGACTTGGTAGTATTCGGTTTCAAAAAGTGTTCTGATGCCTTCACAACACATTGACCATTCATCATATTAAGTTCCGAATACTCTTTATCGTACCGTTCTCTTAAGTGTTGATCGGTAAACTAAAATTTAATGTGTCTGCCTGGATATATTCCTATGCATTTGCGCTCAAGTTCCAAAAGCCATTTTTTTTCAAAAACTTGATCAATATCTTAAAATACGCGTAGAGCAGAATATACTAGCCCTTATAGTTGCTTTTCACAAGAATTATTTAGAAACATTTTTCAAAAACCAAATAAGTGATTTACTTTTTTATTCAGTATGCTGACAAACTAGAAGATTAGGGATCATCGGTGTACCATCTGAATGATCACTTGATCGTGATAAAAGGTGAACTATTTCTATTAACTGGTCGGCCATAGATTTTGTTTTATGAATTTCTTAATTTTTTTTCAATGTCACAGTCAAAATTTTTGGTAACACGCCAATTGAAAAAACTGAAAGAAAAAAATACCTGGCCAGTTTTTGAGATATCGAATTCCAAAAATTAACACAGTAAAAATTAAGCTAAAGAGAAAAATGATATCCGTGTTCTAGGTGCCGCCGCTTACGTTACACGTTAAACAAATTTTCCGTTCTGCTCTAATAATGCATATGCATGCGAGAATAAGATCCATGGTTTTATATAGAATACTCTACGGATAGAAAATTTGAAGTGTCTTTAATATAAGAGTAGCGTGCCACTAAGTCGGGCATCTTATTATACATTTTTAAAGCCTTTTTAAGGTCATAGCGATTCTTTACGACTCATTTGTGAAGTATTCGATACCAATATTTATATTGCATTTAAGGCACCTAGATCTTTATAAAAGTTTATCTAGTTGCAAAAATTCAGTCAGTCATAGAATCTCAGAAGTTTGAAATAAAATTCGTTCTTAATACAAAAAAAAGACTTGTAAAATCTGTAAATATCAACCTTAATCCAAAGTTAAATCGATTGAAAATGAGTGAAATTGTCTGCAACCTCCACACTTTATTACTTCTCTTTAAATATATAATGTTGGTTTTTGAAAATAATAATATTAAATCGACACTAACCGCAAGTTATTAAACACCCATCATAATGCTTATATCACACTACCCTCACGTATAATCATGACTAGCCACATACGTTGTGTTGTATAAGACCCCACCGTCACCATCCGTGCTCTCTTTTCACGACTTAAACATACACAAAAAAACAATATCTAAAAAAAAATAAACAACAAGGAATAATAAAAACTGAAGGATATAAAAAAATATTGGACCCATCGAGGAACAAAACACAACGCAGAAGAAGAAGGGTTATAGCCGCCGAGGCTACGTGACACGAATACAAATTTTTTTTAAGCCCCCGTACTCACGTTATTACTTTGTCCACAGAGCAGCAGAAAGAATATAGCAGAAGCAGTTGCAAATCCTGCTGAGTGTTTGAGAGTGTAGGAGGAGTTGGAGAAGGTAGCAGCTATACTCTAGCAGGGCCACTTAAGCCTTATGAAAACTTCCTTCCTTCCTTGAGTAGAGCATTTTTTTTTTGGTCTCCTTCTTCTTCTTATACCAACCACGTCATGTTTGTGTTCTAAGAAAAGCTGCAAACAATCGACACACAGGGACCAACGGATGACGTCGAATGAGGCAACAAAATAAGGACACAACCAACTAACATCAACAATAACAACAACACCAACAACAAGAACCGACGAAATTACTGAAAAGCGAACCACTTTATAAAAAGCACAAGTGTAAACAAAAATTGGCAAAAAAGAAAAAAAAAACGAGCTCAAGTGTTATGGAGTAGAAGGGGGCGGGTGGGCGTTTTTGCGCTTTGAAATGATGGGATTTGGGATGATATACAAAATAGAAAACGATAAAAGTAAAACAAAATTATGATTGCCTTCACCAATTGAGAAGAAATTGGGGAAAGACGAAAAGAGATAAAATTCATTCACGAGAGCCATCTAAAAGTATGCAACAATGCACTGACTAACTTTCGAAGCAAGTTTTAAATTTATAAGCAGCAAAGCAATTAAAGGAGAATAAAATACTTTACTAATGCTCACTTTTACTCTTTCGATTTTAAATTCTAAGTTGGTAAACATGGTAAATTCAATGGATATAGTTTTTATGTTCATTTTATATTATATATTTTATATTTTCTATATAAGAAATTTATTTAACAATTTTCAAGAAAAAAATTTGGGATGCCAATTTTAAGTATTAAGTAATATAGGAAATATTTTCAAAAAAAAAAATGCTGGAAAATTTTTATGTAGAATATTATTTTAAATTTAAAAATGTTGAAAAATGTTTGTCAAAATCGTTAGAGCTGTTAAAGAGACAGAGGAAAATAAAAAAAAACAGTTCGATGACAAATACGGGTATTAACATTTAATTCGAAATACAACTAATTTTTTTTATCAAAATCGTTAGAGCCATTTTCAAGATAAATAAGACTTTGCATCACAGCTATATGAGAGAACCGTTAGTTTTTGAGTTAAAAAAAATTCAATTTCTCTTCTAGGGAATCACCTTAAGTTTGAAGAAAATAACTCCAGTGGCTGGTACAGACATACAGACAGGCAGACGGAATTGCCTTTTTCATGATTATTTTAATGTGGATAAGCCATTCTTAGGAAACCACGAACAGATAATTGCCTTTAGAAAACTACAACTGACATGGTGTGGAAATATTAGAACATTAAAACGAAAAATACTGACATTGCTAAATTTTCCGTAAAAATCCTTAGTAGAAGTGAAAGTTTCCAAGGTATTAAGAAAAACAGAACTGAACTACCCCGCTCTTCCCCTTTTTAAGGACTTATAGGCATTTATCCAAATTAAAGGTTTCAAAACAATCTCTCAGCCTAAATTCAGGGATCTCGGAATTTTTGGATAATTTGGCCGTTTCTTGTTTTATTTTCATGTGCTTGATTGCAGAAACTGTCATATTGAAAATATGTGACATAAAAAAAAATAGTGGTAACTTTACATCGGATTTTTGGTGTAATTTGAATTTGAGATCACAAATGGAATCAAAAGAATACTTTCTTACCTAATAAAATATTCAATAAAATGCATGACAGGATTACACGAGCTTCGTACTCATTTTTCAGAAACAGAATTTTAAAATTGTTCAACATCAATTTTGAAACCATTTTAGGGTTATTTTAAATACACGTTTTTATTTATACAGTTTTTAAAACATTTTTAGGTAAAATGTAGTTAGATACGCTTGTTGTAAGTTTTTATTATTGTGCCAAAAAATTCCTGGCAAACACGCACACCAGGAATGATCATTGAGAGTTGTAAGTCACAAGGTCCTGGTTCTCTTCGAGCTGTTGCACCACCAAATTTAATTTAACCTAAATAAAATTGAAATAAGAAGAACCAAATGAACAGTATTTTTGAAAAACAGATTTTTCATATTTATTTTAAATTTTTTTTTTAAAGTTTTGATATATGTACTTCTTTAAAGATTCTATTTATACAAAAAATTATCTAAGTCTATTATGTGATGATGATTAAGTCAAAAACAAAAAAAAATGTTTCCATGGTAGAAAAGTGTCTTAATTTTAAAATGCACAAATTATACAAAAATAACATGCAAAATTGTGTCGTACGAATTTGCTCCTATGTAATAGACAACGATATTAGAAATGATTGTTATTAGAGAAAACTGTTCATTAGAATAAAATTTATTTTTTAAACACTTTTAGTAGTAAGAGATAAAAACATAATCCTATGCAAACATGAATTTATGCAAAAACAAAAATTATAATTCTTTTTAGTGATGGTTTCTTAAAAAAAGAACATCTTCGAACATTTTAAACCTTTTCTTTCGTTTTACTAACTAGTAAATTACTAAACGCTTTTATTGAAAATAGTGCATCTGAACACGTCCAAACAATGAAAGTTCGTGAAAAAATACAAAGCAAACAAAACTAAATCTGAGGAACGGACTTAATTTGATTTGTCAGAAGTTAAAGTAACAACCACAATTTATTTCTCCCAAAGAAGTGTAATGTAACTAAGTACTAATAATTCTGGTGAAATTGGAATCCCACGGTCTTGGATTTTCAGGTTTTCAACCAAGAACAGAACTGTTGTCTTGTCAGACCTATGACTGGAGTAAGATTCTCCATCGTCCAGCTCTTCAAAGGGATTTTTTCGGGACTAAAAATACGCAATTTTCTGCACAAAGCTGAGTCTTCGAACATATCGAAATCCTCGTCTTCCGAAAACATTTTATACTATTTTATTTACTTTTAAAAAGAATAAGCTCACAAATAAAAAAAAACACAATTTAGGGAAATGAAAGAAATTATGTGGATTTAGCAAATTACTAAAATTTAAAGTAGCCAATTTGTGATTTTAACTTTAGTTAAATTTTAAGAGACAGTAATATGTTAAAATCGTTTAAAATTAGCCAAATCCTTAGTAATTTACTAAAATGGGCTTAACATATTACGAAATCGCTTAAAATTTTGCGCCTAAGTTTTTATTATTGTAAGAGTAAAAGTTAAATTATCAAACCAAATATTGAGCCGTTTTTGTGATATTGAATTTTCAAAAAAAAATATTTTTTTTTTCTTCAAAAATTCATAAAATATTTTTTTTTTAAGTTTGAAATGCAATATTTTTCAAACTTCTTAGAAGCTTCTCTATGAAAAATTTCATTGAAATTCGTTCTGTCGATAAGGAGAAATTCAAAATTTGAAAAAATGGCATATTGAGAAACTTAATTTAAAAAAAAAAAAATTGAAACTTTTTTTAAAAATCCAAACAATTTTTTTTTTTGAAAATTTGAAGGTATCTACAATTCTATAGAAATTTTTGGGAAGCTTCAGCATACAAAAAATTATCAAAATTGGTTGTACCGTTTTTGAGAAAATTAATAGCAAAAAAAAAAACATGGTTACAGGAGTTGGTACCATTAATAACCACTTTTCGGAATTTTTTTTTTCAACCATTATCTAGCTTTAACTAAATGAAATTTTTTTGTATCTTTCTTTTTTAAATTTGTCGAACAGTTTTTGAGAAAAAAAAATATTCATAAGATTTCGAAAAAAAATTCGTATGGCAGGTCTAAAAAAAAAAGAAAGAAACATGTGGGAAAAAAAAATTAAAAATACTATCTACCAAGTTTAAAGAAAATCGGCCGAGCCGTTTAGGCTGTAATCGAAAAGACAGACAGACAGACAAACAGAATTGTGAGACCCACTTTTTTGGTCTTCTCATCGTCGTAATATTAACTTTGATCAAAATTTCGAGTTCGATTTTTTTTAAAATGCATAACTTGTACCTATAAGTCGCAAGTAAAAATATTAAAATTGTAGGTGACGGTTTTTCAAAAAAAAAAAATTATTTTTAGAAAGCTGGTTCTTAACCGTTATTCTGAATAAAAGAACAATTTCTGCTTTTTAATTTTTGATAGCATTATAAATCTTATATTGGTCAAGTTTCAAGAAAAGTCGAGCATTTAGCTTTCGAATAATAAAGTTTTTAGAAAAATACTACAACATTTTTTTTCAAAATAAAAAAAAATGGTCTGGAAAATTTGAACACACATTACTAATTAAATTGCTTAGGGACTCTAACATCAACAAAATTGATGCTGTATCAGTTGAACCAGTCTTGTATTATTCTATGGGACGTGGCTATCGTTAATAAACATTTTTCTGACAAGTTTTTGGAAGCTTTTTTGACTTATTTGTATACAGTTTTCGAGAAAAAAAAATATTTTCCTATATGTCGAATACGAAATTGTATGAGAGCTACGATTATTTTTGGTCTTACCAATAATTACCGACAGAATCAAAAAATACTATCTTACCAAGTTTAATGGATATCCACCAAACTTTAAAACTTGTAGTCGAAAAGATAGACAGAAAAATGGACATAATTTAAGTATCCTGCTTTTTCGTCTTCCCTAGCATGATCGACATAATGTTAAGTTTGATTAAATTCTCGAATTCGATTTGTATAACATGCCATATAATTATGTACACTGAACCAAAAAGGTACATGATTCGAAGGAAAAACTGCATGTTTTTAAAGAAAAAATTCATTAAAAACGCGCCAAGAATCGAGTTCATTAAAAGAAAGAAATCCTAAGCATACGTTTTATGAATTTGTTTCTACGACTATAAAAGGTTCTTTAAATTAATGATTCCTGCATTAAATTAATGATTGGAAGTCATGAACAAATTCTATCGATAATTCACAAAACATATGAACTATTTCATTCGATGTAAGTAAGTAAACATGAAATTCATAATTCTTTGCTTTAATTTCATGTATTTTGTCATTCAATGTTACTATATTTTTCATTTATTTTATGACCTTCTGACATAAATTGAAGGAACAGATCCACTGTTTTAATGTAAGAAATCATGAAAATCATGTTATTGTTCTTAAAAAGTATGTGCAATTTCAGACAATGTATGTAAAAATTCATGGAATTCATGATGTTTTTCATTAATTTTATGAAATCGGTCTGTGTTTTAAATGATTTAATTCATTAGTTTAAAAACTCTGACACTTGTTCTAGGAAAAGTTTCCTAAGATGTATGACGTTTTTCATTGATTAAATGAATGATAGTTTTATTTTTAATGATTTTAATCATTTGCTTGCAATAATTGTAAGAAAAGTTTCTTTTTTAATAATGAAACAATCATTAATTAAATGCAACTTTTCTTGTATTAGTATGAATCTTTTCATTAGTTTTATGTAAGAAATTATGGAACCTAAGCTATTTTTTCATAAAACTAATGAATTTCTTTTTTTTTTTTCCAATGATTTCTATTCGTGTTAAGAACAAATAATTATACGTGCACGTCCACCTGAAATACAAAAGCCCCGATGAAAATTATTTTCAAGAAAATGTTATACCTGAAAACTTAAAGAAAAGAAAAGAAACGAAAAGAAAAATATTTAAAAATAGAACAATTATTTATTGAATATATTTTTGAATATCAAATTCTTGCGTACAACATAATAAATAAAATATACAGAGTGTCCGACAGTCGAAAAACATTTCGTGAAAAATTATTTCGGGCGAATAACATTCTACCCAGACACCACACTAATTCCACTGCAGCATTATCTAAAACAAAAATAAAAATACAAAGTCAATTAGTCAAGGATATTAAACGTGGTTTTCTTAAAGTAATCATTAAAACAAAAGCAATTTTGGCAATTAAAAATGATAGGTTTAATGTTATCGGTTAATGTGTTTTGAAATAAATATATATGAACTAAGAAAAATAAAATTACCACTTTGACATCTCCTTCATCTATTTTTTTTCAGCATTGCCCTCATCTCCTTGTCCCTTATAAATGCTTTTCTTGTAGCAAAAATTGGTTAAGTCGGATGGCTTGATTTGTCCATCTGCTGAAAATCCCTGGGCGATTTCCAATCAACACACCAAAATCCATTTTTATCTAAAAAAATTAAACAATATAATATAACGAATTTATGAAAAATATTCGCTACCTATAGACTAAATACTTACAAATTTTATAAATCAAGTAGTCGTCCACAATGCGCAACACTTTGAAAAATGTATACATATTTTTAAAATAAATTTGGAAAAGAAAACTTTTTGGGAACTTTGTAAAATCACGTTTTAACACTTGTAATATCAAACAAGAAATGAACTCTTGATATGATATTACGAGTATATTGCATGAAGTAACCGCAAAGTTTATGACATATTTCCTACTATTAAAGAGTCAGTCATACAAAACATGAAAATGTTCCTTTTTTTATGAATAAGTTCTTAAAACACCAGACTACAGCCATAGGTGTATAACTGTAATATTTTGCACTTTAAAGAAATATTCCATAAATTGCAAGTAATGAGCTTGCAGTTTATGAAAAAATTCCTACGATTCAGGAATAAATTCTTTCACAATAGTGGGCAAAATCAAACTGTTCCTAAAATTGAAGTGTTAGTCATGCAAAATATGAAATTAATCTTATTTTGTATGAATTAGTTTTTAAAACACCAAATTAATCTTTTTTTGTATGAATTAGTTCTTAAAACACCAGATTTCTATAACGGCACTTTCATAGCCGCATTAAATTGGTTTTCTTTTTAAATAATTATATTATGTCTTAATAAAAGTCAAAGATGATGACGTAAAAAATACATAATATTTATGTAGCTTATTAAAATAAAATTTACAACGGGGTCGCACGAACTTGTTCTTATTGTAAAAGACTGAGAATTTAAAAAATTAATGTTACTAAAGAAAAACTGTTCAGAAGCATAAGATTCACTTTTTCATTAATTCACTTTTTGCATGCATCAAATGAATGGATTCAAGCATTTAAAGCAATTTTTCTTAAAATGTCCGTTACTCATGCATTGAAAAATATGTTGCATGTAACAAATGAAAAGTTACATACATTTTAAGTAATCTTTCATACAGCTTCATATTAAATTTTGTATGAATTGTTCATATTTCAAATGTAAAGTTTCCTGCTTGGAATTCGCAACAAAAAAAAAATATTTAGGAATGTGGTTTCATGCATTTTATGATATTTTGCATGTAAAAAATGTATGGTTTCAAGAATTTAAAGTAATTTTTCATAAAATTTCTGTTGCTCTTGTTGATGAATGTGGTTTCATATAATTAGTCACTTTGTTCCTACAATAAAAGAACAGTTTCAAGCATTTTAAGAAATTTTTCATAAAACTTTACAATAAAATTTGTATGAACTGGTCATACTTCAAATGTAAAAAATCATAATCTGATTTTCCAACAACAATTCTATTGCTTTGGATTTTATGAATGGTTTTTCATGAAAATCATGATTTGGTCATAAAACAAAAATTAATTTTTATGAATTCGTGCATTATTCATATGAATATTTCTTAAAAATTAATGATTTTGGCTGAATGATCGCCATTCATAAAAAGAATGTACAAAAATTTTTTCAGTGTATTTAGTACTGGTTATATCGGTTATCCCTTGACCCGTCTTTTCTCAATGTAACTTCATTTTTGCTTGTGACGGTCATACATTGGTGTTGTTTGACACCAACTGCGATGTTTGAACACTTAGGTTAAGTCATAGACTATTTCCAACCAAAAAACCAAAATGGTGAGGTTTTCGAGGTGTGGCTCGAAAATGTATTAAGTTTTTGGGTTAGAATAATAAACCTTTTCAAATCTTTCGATATTATTTTATTTTAACATTGTAGTTTTTCGAAGGGAAAAGAGGTGCCAATAATCCAAGAAGATTTGATGAATTGACGAGATTTAACCTGCTATTGGTGAAATTGAGACGATATTATAGTAAAATTTCACCGAAACTTTCTTTTTTCAAATTTTTAAAACGGCCAGTGCTAATGAGATATCAGATCAATAAAGATAGCGGAGTAAAGAAATCAAATATTCATCTTTCGTTTACGACTTAGACCTAGTTTCACAGTTTGAGTTTATTTCCAGGATTTGTGCTCACTAATCTACTTTTTCTTTATAGAAAAGTAGCAGTTGACTTTTTTTTAATCGTATTAAGAATTTTTCTTCTTTGTAGGTGTATGTCATAGCCAACATTCGTGAGATCTATGAAATGTAAGTTGGGCCAGTAAGCTTAATGTGTATTGATAAATTAGTGTGTATTGTGAGCTTATTTTTGTATTGTAAAACCCCCGCCCTTAATATAACATTAACTTTTCATCCCCTCTAAGAAACTTCTTCCTCTTGTTAAATCGAAACTTTACAACATTTCAGTAAATATATCACTTTCCCCCAATACTCTTATTCCGTCGTCATTTATTTCTTCCATTGGATGAATCAAAAGAAAACTTTATAGCTATAATTTCTTGTTTGAAATATTCCCCCAGAGACCTTTGGCCGATTGATTTCAAATAAAATCCCATCAAACCTAATAAACTGGTCTTGCATTAAATATTTAACACGTTTAAATGTGCGGAAAGACCCGAACTTCAAGATTAACTACCCATATTACAGAGTTTCACCGTGAGTCGCCGGCATCGTTTGAGCGAACTTGATTGAAATATAAATGAAAACACAGGGTAATTCTGGTAAAATAAATAGCGCACCCTGCTGAACTTAAACCATCACAGAAATAAAACGTACCTAAAATCTACACAGGTATACAGTTACAGTGTTTTTAGTCAGGACGAACAACGAAGCCACGAGTACGACATACACATACTGAGCACACAATGGAGATGAAAACGAAGTCAGAATATTGAAATCGAACATTAACATAAATCGGGGGGATGCAAAGTTTTTCTAAGTCTTGAAAGAAAAACAACTAAATCAGAATAAAATTCGAATAAATGATAAAAATAAATGACCAAGAAAGAAGGAGAAGAGGATCAAATATTCCTATAAACGTAACATAATAATAAAAATCCTTCAAAAAAGAGCATAAGTGAAAAGTTCCCCCTCCTCTTCTCTAGACGAATAGCTCACTGATTGTTTTCCGTATTCTTTCTGTCATCATATAACAGCAGGAGCGACAACACCCACTTCAGTAGAAATCGAAGTTTAGAAAGGCCCATCCTCATCATACCTAATCTGAGTTCACAGTAAGGACCTACATAGGAAAAACTGCACAAAAAGGAGTTGCACAAAACTTTCAACTTCTCTACTGCAGGTCCTTATGGCTAGCGCAAAACTAACGAACTTAATGGATTTCATCGAAACGTGACATGCAGACAGCAAATAATAATGGAAAATGCACCCTCTCAAGCCCCAACCCTCTGATAAAAAACGATAACTATATCAAATGGAGGGAAAGAGTGTAAAGGAGTTTGCAAAGTGGAATGGGAACGAATGGAATGTCCTGGATAGCATTATTGTTATTAAAAGAAATGAAGGAAACTTAAAGATACCTTCATCGTCGAAGTCGTCCTTGGGATCTGCTGAATATGGTCTGAGTTCGAGCGATAGATACGAGTAGTTCTTCGTCCTTTTTGTGCGCACCGCAAATCCATAGTTTTCATACTATCCTTGCATCTCACACTGCTCTGCTGTCTGTTATCAATTGTCTTCAGATACTTTTGGGTTGTCTTTTAGATCATCTCTCGGGAGCAGGGTTTGTTGGCGAAGCGAGTAAGCTGGCGGACTGCTGGGTGGCTATGGCAATTTGTGTATATTCTTGCGAATATTTTTAGAATCACCTTTTTCAAGGAACTTTGATGGGACAAGATTTAGCTGAGACAGGCACAAACAAAGTTGTTTATACTCGTAACTATTAATTAAATTCACTCACGATTAGGAAGCAAAGTGAGATACCTAGAATCCGCAAATTGCACACGCTCGGAGGATTATGGTGTTTTGGTTGTGTTTTCTTAAGAAAAATGCAACCCCTTTTTTTGTGTGTCCCTGTGCATTTTCTGAGTGGGTGTTTTAATCCTTTTGAATATCAGAAATCCTTGCAATGGTAGAAGACATTTACGTACTCAAAATCTCACCTTAGTTAAAGTCAATTGTGCAATGAATAATAGTTTCTTATAAATAAACAGAGAACTCTCTCATAAACGGAAGCTGAATGCACCAAGACATTTTGAGGAAAATAAAGAAATAACTAAATTCAGAATCTTTAAAAAAAATTCATAAACAAAACTTCACTTCCAATACGTTAAAATAAAATGCAAGTCTGGGTAGAACAAACTTGCTTAAAAGACTTAGAATTAAAAAAAATGGGTCTAATTAATAAAAAAATTCATTTTATTTAGTGGTTTTCCAAATATATTTAAATTTTTATATAATGGGTGATTTTTTTGCTATTTTCTTTTTAGCAACACTGGTTTTCACAGCTCACGCACGTTTCGTGTTTTGTGTCACAGTCAAACATCTTCAGTTTGGTCTATAGGAAACCTAAAAATTATGCAGAGTTTTTGGCAACGTGGAATATTTGGCCATGCGACATTAGGTGGTCTATGATGTTCATACCGAAACCTGAAAGCTATTCGGTATCTTAAATGAAAGTGCCGCTCATGGATAGTGGTATGAGGCGTAAGTGATGCTTTAACTAAATACGACAGCCTTGAATATTTGAAGCAGTAAATTCTACGTGATTTATGGTTGTCCATTTGACATTTTTTTCGAAATCAGAATTCAATGAGCTTTTCGTACGCTGACGTTCTTAATCCATGAGTTTATAAGAAAAGTAATTGTTGAAAAGAGGTGGAGTAATCACTTGGCCTTGTAGAAGACTATTATTTGTTTGACATAAAACATCAGTCGACGTGGATTTCCGGTCAAAGGATACTTCAATGTCTACTCGACAGGCTATTGTACATTTTGTGGCGTTAAAATCAATTTAACGTCTGAAACTAATTAAGTGAGAGTGTCCAGTGCTAATTCATTACTCTTGTCACTGAATTTGATCCGCGGAATAATTTCCTCTCTTTACCAGTGGATTTAACAGACAACCCCAAAGATCTTTCTTATAAAGAAAGTGCTTGTGCATAGCGTGGTTTCGACTACCGCAGGATCTGCTGTACACTTAATCGGACCGCGGAGATGTTCTCGGCTGATCTTGCGTTCCTTTGAAGAACAAATGCTGGTTGCTTGATAACTCACCCGGTCGTCTCAGATGTGGCCACTAAACATTAAAGAATCTACTGTGAAGTGCCACCAAGTGTACAGTAAAACTTGCATATCGCTAGGTATGCACAAACGAACACTCATTTTGATAATAAAGTTTCATCATATAGACGTGCTATATGATCGTGATACTTGCCATGGTGATTTGACTGAATAATAAACAACAGATGTCACCAAAACAACATGGTCGCCAAAATCTAGCAGTGCCAGTTAAAAAACGTTGTAAAGCCAGAAGCCTTGAAGAAAATAGAGTTGCAAAAGCCAGTGAAACACAAATGCCAAGCGGCTTAAAACTGTAAGCCACATAATACAATACAAAACAAATACAATACAAATACAATACAAATACAAATATGTAGTTGTATTGTATTTGTGTTGTATTTGTATTGTATTTGTATTGTATTTGTATTTTTATAATATTTATTCAATAATTTTTACATATTTAGTATATAATATATAACAATAATATTGAATTAAATAGCACCATTTTTTTTTTGTTTTTTTTTTTTTTAAACACAGAGTTAAATGTCACATCAGTAAGAATTAAATGCAAAATGGGCGAACTTATTTACATTTTTGAATGATTATTAACATAACTTTACCTTTTTTATATTATGGTACTATAGTGTAACGTTCTTCTTCTTTCAAAAACTTCTTTTACAAAATTGAGAAAAATATCTTCAAAATATCGTGCATTGCTTTTTGGTTCTTCTTTGTTTGAAGTTTTCGCATTATTTGAAGCATGTTTCAGTAGTGAATACTGAATATAAAAAGTGTTCCTGGTTTGATGCATTCATGAATGTTTGACGATGCGTTTGTAAATTTACACTTTCAAGCATGGTTACATTATTTTTATGATTTCCACCTAAAAAGTTATTTCTTTGGATGCACTTACTTTTGCTATAACAAACATCGTCTGAACCGACAAATTCAGAATAATTTCATGCATCAAGCATATCATTTGATTTTCCTTTTCGAGGAAATAAATTTTTCTAATTACTCAAAATTTTATAACTAACTTTGGAACTTAGATAAAATTTTGTGTGGGCGTGTCAGTGAATATTAATATGTTGTTGTCATTTCTTACACTAGCCTTTATAATATTTAAGAATTTTATTTAAATTAGGTGGTTTGTTCCGGTTTTATCACACTAAAAAAGACTACCTCCATACAAAATAAGTATCTACCTAATACAAGAAATTAAAAAAAAATAGTAAGAAACGCCCAAAAAGTGGATGTGGAAAATTTAAATAGTCAACTTTCTTCTTTATTTATTTGTTTATTTATTTCATCAAACAGAGCAATTATATCTCTTACAGACTACAATATAAACATAATAACAATTTTTGAATACTTAAGTACTAACCACCAATATGTAAAAAAGATAATATTTTTTTCTTAAAGCAATCTCTACTTAAATACATATTAAAATCAAGAAAGTTACAAACTGAGTTCGCCTGCCTTAAACAACGTGTTATAGGCTCAATGTTCCTATAATTAACCCTATGAAAAGCTGGCTGGAAAAGAAACTGGGGACGAAGTTCACGCATGGGTGCATAAAAACATACCAATGCAAGCAAAAAAGGGCAATTAATTTTATAGTTAATTATGTCTCTAACAAACATTATCTCAAAATATGATCTTCTAGTTTCTAAAGATTGGATCCCTAATAACAAACATCTCGACTTATATGAAGGTATATCAATATTCCAACTCAAAGTTCTCATCGACATTCTAGTAAAGCGTTTTTGGATCCTTTCAATACGAATAGAATGAACAGCATAGAAAGGGTTCCATACGATGCAACAGTATTCCAAAACTGATCGAACAAAGCAGAAATAAAGTGATCTGAGGGTAAAAGGATCCGTAAAATCTTTTGAGTTACGATATATAAAACCAAGCATAGAGCTAGGTTTAGCGACGACATAGTCAATGTGACTGGAGAAAGTCAATTTTATGTCGAAAAAAGCTAATGGAGTTCCACTAATTTTATATGAAAAAAGGATGGGGTAGACTTTTCTACAAAATGACATGCTTTGACACTTAGATACATTAAGATTGAGATCGTTATCACTACACCAATCAGATAAGCGAGAAAGGTTTTCCTGAAGATTTATGCAATCAAGAGTATTCTTTATACAGAGGTATAGTTTAAGGTCATCAGCATACATTAGACACTCACAATAATTGAACAGTTTAGGAATTTCATTTATAAATATTAAAAAGAGGCTGGGTGCGACCCACACTGATAACTTCCCATTTGTGGTCTTGAAAACTTTATATTTAGTTTTTTTTTCAAATAACCAAATTTTCAGCGAAACAAACTTTAGCTGTAAAATTCAAACAAACATTATTTTAAGATTGAAAAGCATTTTAATTATTTAAAGAGATTTGAAATTGAGATTGTTGATGTTGATTGTGAGCAACAAAAAAGTTTGTTAGATGTCACTTAGTTTAACTAAAATTGTCTCTTAGCACACTATGATTCAACTAGAACTTTCTTCGTTTTTTTCGTTTCCTGAACAATTTTAGAAATGTCGCTTAGTATACATTCTTAGGGGAAGGTATCGATGTATATAACAACATACTTTAGAAGGAACTATCGGTGTTCATTCCCAAGAAATTCGACTTGAAATACAATTTTAACTAGTTTTCACTAGAATTTTTAATAGTTTTTTTATTTAAAAAAAAACTATTATCTAATTCAATATTTGTCAACATTCTACCAATTGTACAAAATTATACTATGTATAAAATAAACTAAATTAGAAGTCAATATCGCTACTAGTTCTCGAGAACTTTGAGTCGAAAAACAATTTTTACCAATTTTCAATAGAATTTTATATAGTTTTTTATTTTTTGTAAAAAAACTGTAAACTAGATTTTTTTGAAATTTTCACCAGTTGTCAAACACATTATTTTTCGTAAAATAAAATTATTTTGAGTTTCAAATTGTTTTCCGTTCTTATAATATTTGGGTTATGAAATTTTTTTTTTCAGTTTTTTTTATTTAAAAAAATAACGGTATGTTCATTTTTTTCCAAATTCATACCAAATCTGTATGACCTTATAATGAGTACATTAAATTTTATTCTAAATCAATAGCATTTTTTTTTCGTGAGATATTTGAAACTAACCAAAATTTTTACTTTTTTTTTAAACCGTTATAGTGAAAAAACTACTCACTGAATTTTAATAAACGCCCTTTCAGCCTCTTTTGAAGTTATTACCTATTAAATAAAATTTATTTGAAGTCGATATCTTAACGCGTTCTTGAGATATCGACGACGAAAAATGGTACAAGAACGTACGGACGTACGAACGTACGAACGTACGAACGTACGAACGTACGTACACACACACACACAGACATCTCTCTAAAAATGATTGATATAGCCTCTAGGGACCTTGAAACGTCGAGAAATGTCAAAAATTCCAATTTGACAAATCGGACCGATTACAATAACTCCCTATGGGAAGTTAATAAATATACCTACATACCTACCTGTATAAACGCATAAATTCTGATTTCCCTAATTATCTTGAAATTATTAACCAAGATTGCTCATATGACGAGATACGGAGTTCATCACAAAACTAATACATACTTTTAAAAAAAAAAAAAAGGAAGATTTCTACAGTATTCCTGCATGTCCTTTCTGTGTTCCTGTCCGTCAACGAAGTTCATCATATTTAACTATATAGTTTTCTTTTAAATTATTTTATAATTAGTATATTTGATTGATTTCTAGTGTTAATTCTTGTTTTGTTCTTTTTTTTTTTTAATGGTTAAACATAAATAGTGTTAAGTTTTCCTTAGTCCTTCTAGTTTCATTGTAATTTTCCAATTTCCTTCCATTTGTGTTTTTCTATCTCTTTCTGTTTAATTGTGTAATTTTTCTGTTTGTGAAATAAGTGTATTCAAATTTTCAAATGAGAGTTGTTTTATACAATAATTTGTGTGCAAAGCTACATATGTATATATACCAGGCACGAGGCGTGACTTTTTCGATAGCGGAAGCACTGAACATAAAACCAAAAAGAGGCTGGGTGCGACCCACACTGATAACTTCCCATTTGTGGTCTTGAAAACTTTATATTTAGTTTTTTTCAAATAACCAAATTTTCAGCGAAACAAACTTTAGCTGTAAAATTCAAACAAACATTATTTTAAGATTGAAAAGCATTTTAATTATTTAAAGAGATTTGAAATTGAGATTGTTGATGTTGATTGTGAGCAACAAAAAAGTTTGTTAGATGTCACTTAGTTTAACTAAAATTGTCTCTTAGCACACTATGATTCAACTAGAACTTTCTTCGTTTTTTTCGTTTCCTGAACAATTTTAGAAATGTCGCTTAGTATACATTCTTAGGGGAAGGTATCGATGTATATAACAACATACTTTAGAAGGCACTATCGGTGTTCATTCCCAAGAAATTCGACTTGAAATACAATTTTAACTAGTTTTCACTAGAATTTTTAATAGGTTTTTTATTTAAAAAAAAAACTATTATCTAATTCAATATTTGTCAACATTTTACCAATTATACAAAATTATACTATGTATAAAATAAACTAAATTAGAAGTCAATATCGCTACTAGTTCTCGAGAACTTTGAGTCGAAAAACAATTTTTACCAATTTTCAATAGAATTTTATATAGCTTTTTAATTTTTGTAAAAAAACTGTAAACTAGATTTTTTTGAAATTTTCACCAGTTGTCAAACACATTATTTTTCGTAAAATAAAATTATTTTGAGTTTCAAATTGTTTTCCGTTCTTAGAATATTTGGGTTATGAAATTTTTTTTTTCAGTTTTTTTTATTTAAAAAAATAACGGTATGTTCATTTTTTTCCAAATTCATACCAAATCTGTATAACCTTATAATGAGTACATTAAATTTTATTTGAAATCAATAGCATTATTTTTTCGTGAGATATTTGAAACTAACCAAAATTTTTACTTTTTTTTTAAACCGTTATAGTGAAAAAACTACTCACTGAATTTTAATAAACGCCCTTTCAGCCTCTTTTGAAGTTATTACCTATTAAATAAAATTTATTTGAAGTCGATATCTTAACGCGTTCTTGAGATATCGACGACGAAAAATGGTACAAGAACGTACGGACGTACGAACGTACGAACGTACGAACGTACGAACGTACGTACACACACACACACAGACATCTCTCTAAAAATGATTGATATAGCCTCTAGGGACCTTGAAACGTCGAGAAATGTCAAAAATTCCAATTTGACAAATCGGACCGATTACAATAACTCCCTATGGGAAGTTAAAAATAGAAGTGGTCCTAAATGACTTCCTTGGGGTACACCAGAAGTGACTACTAAGGGATCTGAAATATTCTTATTTATTTTAACATGCTGAATTCTACCATAAAGGAATGATTTTAACCATTTTAGAATATTGGAGTGAAATCCTAAGTTTTTTAGTTTGGCTAATAAAATTGCATGATTAACTCGATCAAAAGCTTTCGATATCGGTATAAACAACATCGCATTGATTACCTTGTTCGAGGGTTCTTACAACATAGTTATTAAAGACAGCGGGGTTAGTAGAGGTAGATCTACCATTGATAAATCCATGTAATGGTGAAATATCTTCTTTTAAAAGAAAAACTAATTTGTTGTAAACAATTTTTTCAAAAAGTTTGGGAACTGTAGATAATTTGCAAATTGGACGGTAATTAGTTACTTCACTTTTAGACCCTGACTTAAATATTGGTGTTGTAAATGAATTTTTCCATACATCCAAGAAAACGCCTTCAAAGAGAGAACGATTAAAAATTATAACCAGTGGAATAGCCAATGCGCTTGCACACTTTTTAAAAACTATAGCTGCAAAACCATCAACTCCTGGTTGCTTATCATCATTTAAATTGTGTAACTCTATTTCGACTTCGGTAATGCTCAACTGTAAATCACCAATGCTTATCAAATTGAGTGAACAATCTATGTTAAGCATATTTCCCTCACCTGAAGGTTTATATACCGAGCGAAAAAAACTTGCAAAAAGGTTACAGATCTTTAAAGGATCACTAGATGTTTCGCCTTGGTAGTGGACAGAATTTGGAATACCAGTGGATCGTTTCTTATCATTTATAAATTTCCAAAAAAACTTACTATTTTTTTTGAGTTTTGATTCAATTCAAAAATCGAACTCTCTTTGTAATTGATAATATTTGTTATAGAGAACAACATCTTTATTTGAATTGCGATATAGCTTAAATGCTTTATTTTTTCTATTATTAACATTAATTAACCTTTTGTTATACCACTTTGGCTTAGAAGATGTTTTAGGAGAAAACTTTGGTGTAAACAAATCAATTGCGCCTTGGAACAAAACCTGGATTTTTATCAATTTTGACAAATTTTTTGTTAGTAGGCGTGGCACTGGCTGAAAACAAACTGTTGTGCTTCCTTTTCAAAATTTCTTTCATTTCTGAAAATTTCATCTAAATCTCTCATACAAAGGGCCCCACTGTGTGGCGGCGGCGGCGGGGTACTACAGGCAGGAGACTAAAACTCTTATTATTAGAAAGATCTGAAAAATGCTTCTTCTCTTTTTATTATTGGAAATATGCTTTTGGTATTCTGCGGCAACTTGAAAAACTGCAATTATTTAGCAGACTCTTTTAGATACCAAAGTATTGCCGTATGATATCGATCGAATTAGGCCTCAGTATGTACAGTTTTTTCACTTTTATCCAAAGAGCTTGACCTTATGTGCATTTAACTTGAAATTATAATTAAAACGGATTAAATTAATTTCACATCGCTATAAAATGAAATCTAATTACGAACCTTTCAGGGCTTAGGTTGACAATTATTATTAAAAATTATACCTAAATAGAAACGAGTTTCTGCTAAAATGTGTGTTGGATTAAAAATACCAGAATCCCTTTATTCTAAAAAATTACTAATTACTTTTTTTCAGGCTAAAACATATTTCCAGCGGAAGAATAGCTTTTGTTCTATTAGAATAATTAAAAATATATATTTTTACATATTAAAATGCTGCCTTAAACATTATTACAAAGCCCTTTTAAATTATTTACAAAATTAATATTATGTTATTCCAAGTATATGTATATGAAAAACCAAATTGACTTTTGTTCTTTTGTTTTCTAAAAAAATGTTACATCCTTTTATAAAAATACTAATCAACCAAATGCTAATCCTGTGGCGAGTTCTCTATAGGTGGTGATATTTTTTTGTTTGAATAGAATCCCACCCCACCGACAGTAATATTATAATGGCTTGGCTTGCATTAATTAATCAATATTTTGCTGAAAATAAAAATAAAAAAAAATTATCTCATTCTGCATAATAGGATTTTGATGAAATGTTTGGTTAACCGTTTTATCCGCTACCATCGCCGCACTACCGCCAATGCGTTGTAGCCATAAACCAAATGTAAACTTTCAACGTTGTTTCTTTATACTTTGATTGAAGCTCTACCTAAGTATGATACGCACACATACACACCTAAGCGTGCTTTTGAATGGAAACAATAAGCTCCTATTATTGTTAATAATACGAAAGCCACACATGGAACGCCCAACACCAATGTCAAAACATCCGCCCTCTAGCTGTATTAACTCAATGTACATTTTCATAACTGTACAAATATTCAATATAGGGTTGTAGGTGAGCCGGTGGGCTGGTGGCCTGGTGGGCCAGGGTGATTTTTCAGCCCCAATTATCCCCACCATCGGTCTAATCAGTTTATCACATCATAATTATCGGTTGCTCTATGGTTTGCACCCTGTTCGCTATCTATTTGATTCAGTGCCAACAGCGCCGCGACCATCAGGCAGGAGCAGGACCCCCCACCTTCATTATTAGCAAAAACATCATCATCTATAGCTAACATACCCTTGGAGTGCAGCAGCATTATGCGAAATGCGATGCAACTGTGGATTCTTTTTGTTCTCTGTTCTTGGTTGTTGTTGTTGTTGTTGCCGTGGAAACTGAATGAAAAGCGTCAATCAATATGATTTCCCGGAACATCAATCAGGCATAAGCTGAATCCAATGTAATTACAGAGAAAGACGATAGGTTGGGGTAATATGGGGAGCCGCATCCTAGTCCCTCATAAAGCCTGATCCTGAGAGTTGAATGCTGAAGCCATACGCACGCACAATAGATAACGCCAGGATATGGAAGGGCTGCGGTGGCAAGTTGTGTACAGTAACGTACACAACCCTCCGCTGCGAGCATCTCCTAGCTATTCTTCTTATTGCATTTCGACGCCATCGCCATAGCAATGCAACCAAAGTTCAAACGAATGTCCTGTGGTAACTAATTAAAATAGTCATTCATCACCAGGATTTCCACATACACACACTCACACACACGCACACTGGCAATTTATATGTTTTTGTGTAAAGCAACAACTGGAAAATGATGAAAACAAAAATGCGGACGAAAAAATTATATCAAAAAGCAGAAGCCGAGCTTGGAGGTCCTTTTTGTATGCCATGACTGCGACTCCCACATCCCACATACAGTCACACATATCATGCAATCGGAGGCGATGGGGACGAGGACGAAGTTCAGTCAGTCGCATTAAAACTGTTGAAACGAAATTAAATTCTTGTCAACTGTTTCATCAAAAAAGTCATCGTGTAGTCATGGCCGTCGTTTTTTGTTTTTGGCTTCAGCAGTGTGAGGGCAAGGCGCAGGGGCTTGCAGGACGAAATGCCAGACCGCATTTTGTATTTCACAAAAATTAAAAGCAGAAAATATGGAAAAAAGCAACTTTGAAAGGGCTGCGAGGGTTGAGGTCTTCACATACATAAAGTGATGTTTGGGCAAAAGAAGATAATTAGCATACAGCAAAGCGGTACACTTCAGAGCACTGAAAAGTCCGGAGAACATCAGCAGCACACAGCACATATGGGGATCACGGAGGTCCGGCTTTTAATTATCTCTCCGCCGATATAATACACTTTGAGTTTTTCCAGCCACCTAATTAATTTGGAATTTCCTACTGGAATTTTTGTGAGATGAACGAAACGGGGATTGGGTTGAGAGGAGAGTTAAGGACGAAGCAGGAACACCATGCAATATAAATTGGAATTTGGCAACTATGCTGAAAGTGATTGTGTTGGCTTTTGTGTGAATTGAACCGCTGAAAAGGATATTAATCAGGATAAAGCTGCTGAGTTGTTAACTAAATTATACAAAATGATGATACTGCCAAGTTTAAATATATGAAGATAAAAAAAATCTTCGTTTTAATATGAAATGAGTATGATATGAGGATGGATCTAGGAGCATTGAAGATGATGATGATGTTATCCATTGTGCACTTTTTTTTTGATTAATTCCTTTCAAACATTTATGACAAGACTTTAGTTTTAAAACCGCAATGGCCAAATTGGTTCAATTGATTGAGTTCTGTGGAACTGTAATTGTAATTGGAAAGACTTATTTATTTAGGTCCATTTAAATGGCGACAGAAATTGAAAATTTGTCTGACTTAACCCACATACAAAATTAAAGCATTTTCGACATTTTTATTTGGAAAATAGCTTGCATAGTAGAAGGTCATGATTCGATGTTGAGCCGATGCAGCAAATATTTTTGAGGGATGTACTACTTCTCGCGAGGAATTGACAAATCCTCCAAGAGTATGTTTGTCAGAAAATCAATCAATGAAACCCTCTTTGTACTTTGGACTTAAATCTGAGACATTGATTAAATCTACGTCTATATGTAATTTATATCAATTTAATTCTATAAAAAATATTAATAATAGATTGTTGGACCTGGTGTTTTCCTCTTTTCTAGCTTACATTTTTCGGTAGAATTGTCAACAAATCCACTTTCAACAATAGATCGCCACCACCCACCATTGAAGGTCAAAATTTTGAATACAATTACTCGTTTTTTTCCTGATATCAATTTACCAAAAAGAAATTTTTTCAAAGCTAATTATGATGAAATTAACTCTCAGCTCTCCTTAATTGATTGGACGGTTCTCAATAATATGGACTCAAATAAAGGCTTTTTAGAGTTTTATAATAAATTGAACAACATAATCGAATCCCTTGTTCCTCTAAAGAAGAAGGTTTCTCATAATTATCCATGTTGGTTTTCTCAAAATCTTATTAAGATACTTCAGGAGAAAAAACGTTTTCATTTCATGGCAAAAAAATTCAATCGAGTGGCTGACAGAGAAACGTTTAAATACTTGAGAGCTTTAGGTTAAAAGGAATTGGATACCTGTTATAAAAAGTACTTGAACAATACCGAAGATAATCTCAAAACTAATGTTAAATACTTTTGGTCATATACAAAAAGTTAAGGGCCACCAACTCACTACCGTCTGTCATGACTCATGAAATCACTAAGTCTACCACGCCAAAAACAATATGCGAAACCTTTTCTACATTTTTCCAAAATAATTACTCGCAACCCAAGTCTTCTCCTAGTAATATAAATATTTCAAGGAGTTATAGCAACCAAATACTGTCCACTATTAACATTGACAATCCACTTATCAATTTACATACCGTTACTGTTATCATTAAGGATTTGGACATCAGTAAGAAGGAAGGTTCTGATGGGATCCCAAATATCTTTTATAAAAACTGCATTAATAGTTTAGCAGAACCCATTTCTACCTTATTTAACAAATCTTTATTAGAACAAATATTTCCGGACAAGCTTAAGGAGGCCCATGTAATACCTGTTCATAAGAATGGCCTAATTTCCGAAATTTCTAACTATCGCCCCGTGTGTATCTTAAATGCATTATCCCTCATATTTGAAAAATGCGTCTACAACAGTATTATGTTCATGGTTAGACCTATGATTAACTCTAAACAGCACGGTTTTTTAAGTGGTCGCTCCACAGTTACTAACTTAGTTTCCTTTACGAACGACATAGGAAAAGCTTTCATTTCTTCTACGCAAGAAGAAGTTGTATACACAGACTTTTCGAAGGCATTTGACAAAGTAAGTCACGAAATTATATTAAATACGAGTAAAATGAACAAATTTGGATTTCACGATGAACTTATTCAATGGTTTAAATCACATGTAACCGCTAGACCACATAAAGTTACAATAAATCAGTATGCTTCCAAACCTTTTTACCCTCCATCTGGAGTTCCTCAAGGTTCCGTTTTGGGACCTCTTGTAGTTCTGATTTACATCAATGATATAACATACAAAATATCATCCTCATCACTATTGTACGCTGATGACCTTAAAATGTACCAGGAAATTATTTGTGTCCGTGATTGTATAAAACTACAGAAAGACCTGGATGCCCTTCTAGAATGGTGTGCATCGAATGGACTTCCCTTGAACGTTAATTAATGCAGTGTTATGTCTTTTACTCGTAAAAGAGATATAACTCATTTTGACTATCGTCTTAACCAAGAAAACCTAAAACGAGTCACCGAGCAAAAAGATCTAGGTGTTATTTTTGATCCTAAATTACTGTTCGATAAGCATTACCAGTATATAACTTTCAAGGCATCAAGAATGATAGGTTTCATTTTTAGAACAGGAAAATACTTTCGTAAGCCAGAATCTTTTATTACTCTCTTTACTATGCTGAAAGTGATTGTGTTGGCTTTTGTGTGAATTGAACCGCTGAAAAGGATATTAATCAGGATAAAGCTGCTGAGTTGTTAACTAAATTATACAAAATGATGATACTGCCAAGTTTAAATATATGAAGATAAAAAAAATCTTCGTTTTAATATGTAATGAGTGCGATATGATGATGATGTTATCCATTGTGCACTTTTTTTTGATTAATTTCTTTCAAACATTTTTGAACGGACTTTAGTTTTAAAACCGCAATGGCCAAATTGGTTGAATTGATTGAGTTCTGTGGAACTGCAATTGTAAGTCGAAAGACTTATTTATTTAGGTCCATTTAAATGGCGACAGAGATTGAAAATGTTTTTGAATTAAGCCACATACAAAAATAAAGCATTTTCGACATTTTAGAAGGTCATGGGTTCGTTGTTGAGCCGATGCAACAAAGATTTTTGAGGGGTGTACTACCTCTCGCGAGGAATTGAGTATGTTTGTCAGAAAATTGAAGGTCCCCTCCATTCCTGGTAGCACGCACACAAAAACAGTTGAGAGTTGTAAGACACTAGGTCCTGGTGTTGCAATTTTTACTAACCGCGAATTCAACACTATTTTATGATGATCGAAAGTATCAAACCGCGACTTTGGATATTCCTATCCAACAATTATTTAGTAATTTAAACGAATAGAAAAATCGAGCGTTGGATTTATTAAATTGAATGAGTTTTGATTAAACCTTGAATCAAATGATAGGAAGTACAGGGGCGTACTTCAATGGGCACCAGGAAGTTTTTATCACTGTTGAAACTTACCAAAAACCTGAAATACGCTCCAACTTTTTTAACCCACCCGAAAAATAGGTCTGCAAAGTAGGCCTCCGTACCTTCGATGAACTCCTCATTCGATACAAATTTCTGCCCGACGGGTGATTTTTCCAAGTTTGCAAGCAAAACAAAAGTCGCACGCGGCAAAATCTCGAGAATACGGCGGATGTGGCAGCAGTTCTTAGTGTGCAATTCGACCAATTTGGCCGTGGTGACAACGGTTGCGCTTGTTATCCGGAGTGAGCAAGTGCGGCACCCATCGCGTCGACAGCATTTATTATTTGAAATTCATTTGGATAAAACTCAACCTAAGTTTTTGTCGAAATGTTCCACCATCAACAACATTACCCTTAAGCTTCAGTTTAAAAAAAAAAAATCAGGAAAAACAAAAAATACAACTTGCATTAAACTCGGTTCTTATCGAAAGACATTAATAAAATATTTTATTTTAGGCTCATTTCAACCCATAACCTCTGCAACATTAAGGATTTGGCACCCCATTACCAAAATACAACACAATAAGTCTAAGTATAGCAGAGTCTGGGGCTACACATAACATCAGCAGAGCCCCAGCACATTGTCTATAATAGAAAAGCCTTTTTCTCGCTCTCTAAAATATATATTATATAGGGTTGTGAAAAGCTTTGCAATTTTAAGAGGTTTTTATTGATAATGCGATTACAAAAAGTTGCTCCATCCTTCCTTCTTGCCTCACTGCCTGCCAACACAAGCCAAAATAAGTTAAGAACTTGAAAGACAACAACACAAACAATATAATGCGACGGACGTTAAACTTCTTACCATCAATGTTTTGGTCGAATGGAAAATTTTAATAGAAATTAGAAAATTGTTTTGTTTTTCCTTATTGGAAAATAGAGCTGTAATAAGGCAGCCCACATAGCAACAAGGACGACAATGACGATGATGACAACGTAAAGTATCTCATTTAATAAAGATCACGTAAGCGTAGGTATCTTTAGTGAATCGGGGTATTCGTTGGCACTAATTAAATGAATTTACTCATCCAAAAGCAAATACACCTTAAGAGAGTATTAGAGGCAAGGATTTGAAGAAGCCTCTGTGTAGGCACGGGATGGATGAAGTTTTTTTCCTGCATGTCAGCGAAACATATCTGTTATTTTGGGGATATCACACGTTTAGCTATCTCGAAGGATTCACTCAGATTCGGGGGGAGGGAGGGTGAGATCTGGAGAAAATATCCTAATTGATGATAAGTTCAACTTAAGTGGAAGAATCAAATTACGAGTATCTTTGGTGGCCAATGGCAACCCTCCTATGCCAACAAAGAAAATTCAATACGAAAATATTACACAGTGTTGTATCTTTTCTGGTTGATAGATTGTAACTGTGAGAGAGTGTTCAATTGATAGGATTTGGTGATTTTTCAAAAGTTCTATTTTGACTCCATGGGTTTCTGCATCTTCACGACCATTCTCTAGAAGCTGAAGATCCCTTTTCTTGGCTGCTGGGGTGTGCTGTGTGATTTCACAATAATTGGGTGTCAAGTGAATTTTATTGATATTTGACTTTGACAGAAATTTTGTAAGAATTTTCTTGGCGCGTTGTTAAGGACATTTGACATCTCCTTGGATTTTCCGTCGGATAACAGAGGGTTGATGGCCCATATCGCTGGTATGGTCCATGCTTAGTAGATATTCTTGCCACGCCAAAAAAGAGATGAAGCCATCTGGGGAAGGGCGGGTGTTTGGAATGTGGGCGAGCGATAGTAAAAGCATTGAAGTTCTTGGATTGAAAGTGACATTTGCTTTGCTTTTATCTTTTTCAAATATCACTCGTTCTCAATGAATTTTCGTCTGAAAAGGTTTCTTTTTGTGAAACTTTTATTTTTTTCTGCGTTGATGCATTCGTGCAGAAAAGGTTTGAATTATATTTTTTTTTGGAAATATCAACGCAAAAAGTGACCTCTTTTATGTTTGATTTTCATTTATTTGGTTTTTCTTTTTTAGATCATATCCGTTAGTTTGAATAGCCGTACAAACGAATATTGAATGACAAAAATACCGAATTGGGTATATTATGGACGTTTTATTTCCAATATATTCCTTAACTTTAGAAGTACTCTAAAAATAAAATAGTTACGAAAAAAATATTACATGTACAAATCTTTTTAGAGTCATTTTTTTTTTTAAATACATAAAATTGTATGTTTTATTTTTTGAAATCGTTTATTTACTAAGGTTACTATGTAGTTCTTGAGATATGGCAATACCATTGGGAATTTGTCAAATTTGACAATTTCATCGTTAAATTTAAAATTATTAATGGTAATCGTACACAAAACGTATTATCCTGCGAGTGCTATTTTTCTTGAATTTAAGGTTAGACCAATCGATTTGGACCAAAGTACTTCAATCAGTTTAAACTTTTGCTTAATACAAAACTAAAACAATATTCGATTAGATAAATAAAAGGTCTTTCCTCGTCAACAGATTCACAACAACTGATTATATCTTTATTCTCTGAGTATATTCTTCTACCTAATCGGCAGTCTCTTTCTAATAAATACAATCATTATATCTTTCTTTCATTATATCTTATTTCTGAACATTTATTTGTTTTTCTTTATTCTTTCTTTTGGAAGTGTTGCCACAGTACCTACTACCCTTCTCTAAGTCTTCATTGACGCACGAGGCACCATGCTCAATAAGACCGATGGGGAGCTAAAATAGACTTGAAATCAATTCATCCTTATCAAGGGCGTATATAATATTGTCAGGTACATTTAATAAAGCTGTGATGCAGCTCTGTTTCTTCTTCGGAACCCGATTATTTCTGAGTAAGCATGTTTTTTTTTAAAGTTCAGAATCATAGGTTTTGCTTTTAAAAGAAAAAATACACTTAAAGAAGCTTTCTTCAATAAAACGATTTCTCGACAGAAGTATGAGAAAATAATACTTTTTTTTTCATCAAAAAATAAAAAAGCCAATATACCTATGTATGTAGAATCTTTAGTATGTGCCACAGTTAAATATTAAAGTCCATCTTTCCATGGTTACACCCTCGCAACTGTGGAAAGAAATAGTCTATTTTCGTAACATGTAATGCTGAGGTTTGGAAATCCATTTTTTTGTGGTTATTCTGGCCACAGAACTGAAGCTTCCCCTTATCAGAACTGTTTTTTGAACATGGTTTTCCATCTTTTAAATGCTCCTTACTGTACTTTCTAGTTCTTGTATTTTTTCACTCACATTTAATATTCAGGATACTAAAAACTTTTTCGCATTTGTGCCCCATACTTAAGAATTTAGAAGAACCAAATAAACCCCCAGCAAAAGAACAACTGGGATGAACATCAGGAATACCAAAAAAAAAAGGAATTCAACTAATATGTACTCCACATAGGTCCATATAGAAATTGATGGAATAAGGACTTAAGCAACAACAACAACAACCAAAAAATGGAACTCAGATGAATAAGATGGAGACTATAGGTCCGTGTCAGTTGGATGGTACTCTGACTGAAAACTTTTATCAAAATATTTACTTACTCCGTTGCATACGGAAAATGTTCATATTTGCGGATTATTATTCCCCAGAGTAAAAGTTATGTCCTTCTATTCATTCACATGTACATAATAGTCAAGTTTGAATACTCTTGTTCTCCCCTTGTCCTTGAGGGCATCATACCACAAACGGCCAAGGCGTTAGCATTTTTGCAATCACATACTAAAAAATAAAACTTAAATATAGAAGAAAGAAAGACAAGGGGTTCGAGTTCCAAAAAAAAATGCTTTTAAGTGCTGGTTTTCGTAAATTTTTAACGACGAGAGAGGTTTTTTTTTGTGTGTGTTATTTTTATTCTTCTATTGTGTATTTATTTTATAAAGGCCTTGGTTGATGGTACCACACTTAGATTAAACACAAAAAATGCTAAAGGCTGTGCTTAACTTCATCGATATGAGGGATTCTAACTATAGATGAAAGTAAATTGCAAAACATGTGGTTTAAAGAGCTTGGGAGAAAATACAACAAAATTCAAGCTCTTAAAGTTTCAGGTTTCATGTGTAACCATTTTTCTTGAAATTGAGATACTTTTCGTAAATAACCCATAATTAACTAATTATCAAAACTTATTAAGATCATCTACACCATTTATGAACTGTGAAAATTCAACTATCATAGCGATGCTTTAAACCAGTTTCCCTCCGTAACACATACAAAAATTGATGGTTGCCTCAAGCACCCGATATTTGTACGCTTAACCTATGTATATGTTATCAAAGAGGTTTGGCTACAATAACACTAAGTGCAATTTTGGCTTCCTTACAATTTTCTTGAACATCAGCACTCCAAGATTTTTAAATTATTGTACTACCTCTATACCTTCGCCATCAATTCATTTAAAATCTTACATTTTCTAGCTTCACATACTGTTTTTTTTTTTTTGTTCCAAAAGCGTATCTTTGGAGCTTTTTAATATGGAGTTAAAAGTAGAAGGATTATCCGTCAAAATTGCCCTAGGAAGACTGTCATAAATGTCATCAATAAAAAGAGCAAAGAACATTGGAGTCAGGACACATCCCTGAGGAACACCAGCCATGGTTTCAAACCAATTTGATTTCTATAAGCTTTTTCTAATTACCGATATACTCCAACGGTGGCCATTTTGTGTACCAAGCCATGTAAAAACAAACAGTGTAAGAGGTTCTGACTTATGTATACTGGCAAAGAACTAAGCGGTACAGGATGGCGCACAAACCGTTTTACAAAAAAAAAAAACGTTACAAAATTTTTCTGCATATTTTTACTTGCTATTTATAGGTACTATAAGGCAATTTATGCATTCGTAACAAAAATCGAACTAGAGATTTTGATCAAAATTGACATTGCGATGATAGCGAAGACTAAAAAAGTGGGTCTCGCAATTCTGTCTGTCTGTCTGTTCGACTACAGCCTAAACGGCTAGGCCGATTTTCTTTAAACTTGGTAGATATCATTTTTAATTTTTACCCCACACGTTTTTTTCTTTTTTTTTAAGACCAAAAATAACGGTACCTGCCATACGATTTTTTTTCTAAATCTTATAAATATTTTTTTTTTTAAAAACTGTCCGACAGATTTTTTTAAAAAGATTCATAAAATTTCACCTACTTAAGCCTAGGTAATGGTTGAAAAAAAATTCCAAAAAATTATTACCCCCTTTGAACCATTTTTTTGTTTTTGATTTTCTCAAAAGCGGTACAACCGATTTTAAGCGTTTTTTTCATGTTAAGGGTGCTCAGGAGTTTTAATATTATTGTGTATTGAAATTTTCAAAAAAAAAAATGTTTGGATTTTTAGAAAAAATTTCAGTTTTTTTTTTGAAAACTCAATATTTCGGAAACTCTATGCTCGATTTTTTTAAAACTTGATAAATGAAAATTTCTTAATATAATCTACAAGATATGAGAAAAAACAATTGTTTCACCTTAAAATAACGGTACCCTCCATTCAAATGTTAAAAAAAGGTTTTCGAAAATCGTATTTTTCTCGAAAACGGTTCCGAGAATTTTGCTTAAATTTTTTTCATTCGATTACTTTCTAAGATCTATAATTTAATAAAAAAAAATTGAAAACACGATATAACTGACTGTACCTACCATAGAACGAATTTTTAAAATTTGGAATTTCTTATTATCGGAACAACGGATTTTAATGAAATTTTTTAGAGAGAAGCTTCTAAAAAGTTTAAGAAACATTGTATGTATATCAAAACTTTAAGAAAAATATTTGTTTTGAATTTTGAAAAAAAAATATTTTTTTTTTTTTTGGAAAATTTAATATCTCGGAAATGGCTCAATATTTTTTTTGTGAATTCAATTTTTTTCCGAACAATAATAAAAACTTTAAAATGCCGTACCAAAATTTTTTCTTAAAAATGTTTTAAAAACTTGTTATAAAAAAGCTTATTTTTTTAAGAAACCACTACAAAAACTAATAATTTTTGTTCTTTCATAAATTTTAATTTAATTTTAAATTTTGGTGGGGGCAATACCCTCATTTACCCATTTATTTAGCTTAATACAAGCTTCATAACTTAATTTAACTAACTTAAAACAATGAAACTTACAGCTAGGGTTGGGCTAACTTAAAACTATGATTGGATTGTGTTTCGGAGGAGGTGTTTTAGGCAGGGAGTGCTGAGGTTAAAGTCGAGATCGTTTTCATTCGAATTAACCCTCCGCAGCATACGCGTAATAGGTTCGTTGGACCCATACGAGGTACGGTGGGTAGGGAGATAGAAGAGGCGTGGATTTCTAAGGTTACGAGGGTTTGTGCTGAAAAAGATAGAGTTATAAAGAGTTTGACAGTCAACGGAGCCTGAGAGAAGCCGATGAATGAAGAGAATTTCTGCTACATCTCTCCGTTCTTGCAGTGTATTTAGGTTAATTAGTTGAAGGCGGATTTGGTAGGGGGGCAGGATCAAGGGATTATTCCAAGACAGACCGCGAAGGGCAAATCTTAGGAAGCGACGTTGAATGCTCTCGATTCTAGAGATGTGGATTTGTTGATATGGCGAGCAAACTTGACTGACGTACTCAAGTAGAGGACGAACAAACGTTATGTAAAGGGATCGGGTGACGTAGGGGTCGGAGAATTCTTTGGACCACCGTTTAACAAAACCAAGTGATGAGTTGGCTTTTAAAATTATATTATCGATGTGTGCCAAGAAGTTGAGCTCTCGGTTGCGTAATATTCCTAGGTCGTGGATCGATTCAACAGTTGAAATGGGTTGGTTATATAGAAGGTAGAGACGTGGATTGATTGGCATTTGGCAATATTTAGCTCTAAGCAATTTTTGAGGCACCAGACTGAGAAACTGTCGAGATCTTGTTGGATAAGGGAAGAGTCATGTTTTGAAGAAATTGTTTTGAAGATCTTAGTGTCGTGAGCGTAGAGTGAGATATGGGAATTTTTGATGACGTTTACAATATCGTTAATGGTAAGAATGAAAAGGAGAGGACCTAAGTGGCTGCCTTGTGGGACTCCGGAGGTAGCTAAGAAAGGACAAGAGAGGGCAGATCTGAAACGAACACAGTAATAACGGTTTTCTAGATAAGAAGAAATCCATTTCAAGAAATTAGGTTCAAAGCCAAGGACGGATAATTTGAAAAGTATTAGCTTATGCGAAATTTTGTCAAAAGCCTTGTTAAAGTCAGTAAATATAGCGTCAACTTCATATACGAATACGATACAAATTCGACAAGGTTAGTGGTTGTAGACCTACATTTAAGAAAGCCGTGTTGTCTTGGAGAGATCAGAGACTTACAGCGGAAACTTAAAATTTCGTACAAGATACTTTCAAATATTTTAGGGATATTTGAAGTTTCGGTGTTGAAGGAAAGAGAGGTGGGGTAATAATCAGATTTTCTTATGAAACTGACGAACTGAAAGAACTACTTAGGATTGTTTATAAGGTTAGTTTGTGTTTCTATTAAGTAGCGCCGGTAAAGGGAGTTGTATATAAACCTACATATATTTGCTTGAATCACATGGCATCCTATTTTTACCTCCAACTACTAAAGAAGTTGTTTTAGCGATTTAAAAAATTAATTTTATGCTTATGAACATTTTTTTCTCTAATAACATTCATTTTTGAAATTCCTATTACATAGGAGCAGGTTCGTGCGACCCAGTTGTGCATTTTATTTTTGATAGATTAATCGCAAACATTAAGTTATATAAAACAAATTTTATCCGTTTTCGAGAAAATTGAGATTTTCTAAAATGATTTTTCAGCAAATATAAGATAGATACTGTTATTTAAAAAAAATTGTTTCTTTATTTTAGAGAGCGTTTAAAATATATGTAAATAATAAATATTTAACTTTTCTTATCCAAACAATTTGTTGTTTGAAGATAAGAATTAAAAATATTATGAATACTATGCAAGCTTTTTACTGACTTCGATATACAAAACTTGAGAAAACTTTAGAAAATTGGAAACAAAAAATAATAAATTTACTGTTTTTTTTTTAACATAAGCTGGATTTTACTATAAACAGTTATTTTTTTGTATAAATCATATTTTTATTAATTTCGAAAAAATATGTATGGTAATAAGTTTTATTTTTGGTCTTTAAAGACCAAACATTCAAAAAAATTCTACCCTCTAATTTTCTCGTCGTTCGTGCCGTTTATGTTGATTATTATAAAGGTCTCATAAATACTCCTTGAGCGCGTGTAAATTATAAAAAAAAATAATGCTAATTATTAAAAGAATTCCAGAACTATATATATCTTAACATCTGCAAAACACTTACAAGTTTCCATACGTGCTTTCTTATACTGTTAAAATACTCAGGGATGACCCATATCTGCCAATTCCAATAAACATCAAAATTTAATTTAATACTTTAATAGAGAAGTCAAATGAACATCAGTTTGAAAAAAAGGTATTGTATTGGTGATGACAGGTTTGAACTTAATTTAAATTATTGAGAGTAACAAAATATTATATATCCCCTATGGAAGGCCTTAATTTTGGACTCATTTTTTGATCTTCTCTCCAAAACTTCGAGTTAACCTACTTTCATTTTCAACTGAAATCTTAAACAGCTTAAATAGCATATTCTAAGGGACTTGCAGGATTTTTACCCACCGACATTTTCAAGCTCCTTAACAAAAACCTGTCTGAATATAAAATTTTAAATTTAAAGTCTCAAAACCGCCTTCAGCATAACGACTTTTTTTTTCCTAATGCTATACCTACATATCTACCAACCTTAAGGGAGAAAGCTAAAATTCCTCTTCTTCGATATATATTTATTTTATTTGATTCCCTTTCCTTTTTGATTTCCTCACCGCCTCTTGCTTTTGTATAACATTCAACACGATTGAAATAAAAGATGACGTTATCCTGATGACATCCTTTCTCCATCCACAACCCAACCACCATTGAGCCAGAATAAAATATAAAAAAAAGAACTCGCTGAATTTTGCGCAAAAGGTAATTTCTGATTATTACAATCATTGCGATTGGCAATTCAAGGATAAAGCCAGGAATGCTCAACAACCACTGACAGTCGAATGGAATTAAGAATGAATCCTTATAGGTACGCTTCTCCCAAAAATAAACCAACAATCCCTGTAAATGGGGGAGAGGGCAGATTCAACATACATGGAGGTAGCATCAATTTGATCTGCGGCGGGTATTCGAATCACTGCAAATGTATCTTTTTTTTTTGTTGATGAGGGGACGGATATTCGATGTATCCATGAATGCTTCTTTATTATTATTTCTTTCCGGTGGCGGTCGTGGTTCGCCATTATTTTTTTTTTTTGTTCACTTTTCATCTTCATCTCATACAAAGGATCCACATATAACATGCTCTAAGGTAACAAGGGCTCCCAGAGTATCCTTCTAGAGTTTTTGGGCTACACACACACGAGGGATCCTGTGCAGCACCTTGGGGCAAAGTTAAGTCAATAAAATCTAATAATGTGGTTCGATTTTTCTTTCTTTCGACGCTTTTACGGTTCACCGTTGCTTTTCTTCCTCTAATGATTCGACTCTTATCCCTTTTTAACAATTATCATTTGATAAAGATGAATTCACTTGAATCAACTGGAAGACGTGAACGTGAGTGATAGATAACCACTCACACCACCGCACTGTATATTCCATCCCTGTGCCTTATCTTGTCAGTCGTAAGCTCACAAAAACGCAAAAATTACGGACCTCCGCTCCTCGTTATAATTTCTATCTGTTTCCTTCACAAAAAGTAGAGATTTGATTTCATTTGTCTCGTTGGTATTTATATCCTTTGTCGAAGGACTTGGGATTTAGAAACAAAGAACCTTGCTCTGGTAAGCATGGAACGGCTTTCGGCCTTTTTCCGGTAACAAATTCGATTGTTTAAGGAACAGATTTGAAACAGCCGTCACCGTCATGCATGTGCTTGGCTGTGCGTGTGTTGCTGCAACTCTAAGTGGCTCCAGTGGTATGAAGGCAAAAAGGATAAACGTACTTAGATTACCAAGAGCAAGAAAGATAGATGGATAAGGATTCAGTACACTACATATGTAGGTAGGTATACAGAGATAGATGAATGGCTTGGATGATAAGTACTCTTCAATCGCAGTCACTTATTTGATTTTGATTTGCTTTGTGTGTTACATTACGAACGAGGACGACCCGGCCTGACGGAGGAATGAGATTTCACGACTGACGAGAGAGACTTTACAAAAGCAAGGATACCAATAGATTCTATACATATATATGTGTTTTTTTATATTTTTTTTTATTTTTTACTGAATTTACTGCGGCTTTGATTTCTTAGTGCTTTGCTTTGCTCTTGTGGGTGCCAAATCGAATTTTATTCCCTTTATAATCGAATTGAAAGATACGTCCATCAGTTTGAATGAGAAGTGCAGATAGATGGCAAATTGGTAGCTGTCAGTCTATATTTGCGATTCAATAGACTTTTAAAAGAGCTGCGAAGCCTCAAGCTATCAAATAAAAATATTGTGTCTATCGGCAGGGTGAATTGAGATTTTTGTATATTTTGCTCGTCGTCGGTGGGAGTAGGGATTTATTTTTTTAATTTAAGTTCGAATCTTTGGAAAACAAAAGTTAATATACTAACTGAGAGCTTTTATGAAAATATAAATAAAATTCAATGGGTTTCAGTTTAATATTCCATTGATTTTAAGGAATATTGTATTAAACAATGTAGGTAGGTACTTAGGCAGTAAAATTTAAAAAAAAAAATCTTAGATAAGAAAAATCTTCAATTGATGGATGTGATTTCTTCGTTTGAGATCAATCAACAAAAGTTCGTTCTAATCCATCGAATTGTTACCACACAATCTAACTTTTATTAGGAAGATGAACATGTGGGCTATAGCTAAATTACTAGTACTTTTGTGGGAAAGTTTTTGAAGCTTATTAGATCTCGGTGAAACTAAGCGAACGTTGTTTACTCAAATTCAGTCAAATTCTGAAACAACTTTAGACACACATTTTCTGACCTAAGTACTCAAGTTTTTGCATTTAATTTTTGAAACTCAAGCTTAACAATATCACAATGGTGTGTGTGTCTCTTAAACCTATTGAATAGAATCCAGAAAAAAATCCTAAGACTTATAGGAGATGCATCCATTAAGGAAACTTTTAATTCTCTTGAACATCGTTCTAACGTTTCCTCTCTTTCACTGTTTAATTGCTTTTTTATCAAAAGTGCTCAGGTGAAATAGTGATTTATATTAGTCCCTTAAAACAATCCTGCTGTAATACTCGCCTGGCTTTTGAGTGATCAGCTGCTTACCCATGAGCCTAACTTTGAAGGTTCTGTAAAATACTGAGATTCTTTTTTTAGCTACACTACTCGAATATGGAATAATTTCCCTTTGTGGAATGCCCCCTGATTTCGGAAATTAACCAGAATCACAAGCTTGAAAATAGCCTCACCACCTCTACTTTCAAAGTGACATAGGGCAATGTCGATCAAAGACCGCGGATTCAACGAGTTCAAAAAAAACATTTGGAAAACGTCATATGTGCCGAGTGAAACAGGTCAAAGAACCGCGGTTTCAACAGGACCAGTACAGAACGCTTATTGAATGACTTAAGCGCCGAGTGAAATAGGTCCAGTTGTTTATTAGTTTCGATCCACTAAAGAAGATGAAGTCAGTAGAAGACGATATACAAAGGTGTACAATGACATCTCCATTAAGAAGTTGTTGTCATGTATACGATACTGATAAAAAACGGTTTGAATTATTCGTATTACACTGAAAATAAATTCCTAGGTAATATTGATAAAAACGTTTTTGTTGACATTCAACAAAACAATTGATTTCACAAATTGATTGATTGCACAATTTTTTTATAATTTGCATGATTTTTTGTCAGTTTAACAAAATATACACTACAAATAATATTGTCAGCTTAACGAACGTACGAGTAGTTTTGATAAACAAAATAAAATAGAGAATTTTGTCACATCCACAAACTTTTTTGTGATGTAAGCAAAATGTTTGTTGTATTTATCTACAAAAAATCTGTTTTCTAAATGTTTGTCAGTATCACAAAGTTTTTGTTAATCTTTTTTTGTCAATTTAACAAAAATTGAAAACATTTTTGTTAAAATGACAAATATTTTTATTTCGAGGTTGAGTCATTTTGAAATATTGATAAAATAAAATTATCAGATAGATAAAACTATTTTGTAAGAAAAGAAAAAATTCTGCGAATATTTATTTGATCATAACAAACCTTTTGTGTATGATATAGTTCACACTTGGTTTTTGTCAAATTGATGTAAGATTAACTGAATTTAACAAAAATTGCGTATTGTCAATACGCCCTCACAGATGATTCCATGTAAGATCACAGGGACGAAACGCCAATTGTTGTGGACCTAAAGGTCAAATATAGCTAGTAACAACTTCTTTAGTAGTTGGAGGTAAAAATAGGATGCCATGTGATTCAAGCAAATATAGGCTTATGCAAAAACAAAAATTATAAGTCTTTGTAGTGGATTCTTAAAAAAATAAGCTTTTATGTAAAAAATTTTTAAAACATTTTCAAGAAAATATTTTGGTACGCCAATTTAAAGGTTTTATTATTGTTCGAATAAAAATTAAATTTACAAAAAAAAAATATTGAGCTGTTTTCGAGATATTGAATTTTCCAAAAAAAAATAATTTTTTTTTTTCAAAATTAAAAAAACAAAATATTTTTCTTAGTTTTGAAATGCAATGTTTTTTAAACTTTTTAGAAGCTTCTCTCTAAAAATAATTTCATTAAAATCCCTTCTGGATTTTACAGTCAGTAATATCTTGTTTTCAATTTTTTTTATTAAATTATTTATAGATCTTAAAAATTAATCAAACAAAAAATTTAGCGAAATTTTTAGAACCCTTTTCGAGAAAAATACGATTTTCGAAATTTATTTTTTAACTTTTGTATGGAAGGTACCGTTATTTTTAGGTAAAATATTTTTTCATATTTTGTAGATTATTTTAAGAAACTTTTTACTTATCAAGTTCTAAAAAAATCGAGCATGGGGTTTTCGAAATATTGAGTTTTCAAAAAAAAATTTGAAAATATTTTTAAAAATCCAAAAATTTATTTTTGGAAAATTTTAATTCACAATAATATTTTTTCAACCATTAGGTACCTAGTTTTAACTCAATGAAATTTTTTGTTTTTTTTATGGGACAGTTTTAAAAAAAAATATTTATAAAATTTGAAAAAAATTCGTTTGACAGGTACCGTTATTTTTGGTCTTAAAAAAAAAGAAAACAACATCCGGGGGGAAAAAATTAAAACCCATATCTACCAAGTTTGAAGAAAATCGGCCGAGCCGTTTAGCTGTAGTCGAACCGACAGACAGACAGACAGAATTGCGAGACCCACTTTTTTGGTCTTCGCTATCATCGTCTGTTAACTTTGATCAAGATCTCGAACTTGATTTTTTTTACGAATGCATAACTTGCCTTATAGTACCTTTAAGTCGCAAGTAAAAAAACAAATTTGTAACATTAACAAAATAATTTTGTGGATACAACAAAATATTTTTTGTTACCTCAACAAATTTCTGTAATTTTTATCAATTTGATAAAACGTTTTGTTGGACGTATATTGACAGAATTTGTATGAGCTCAATCTACATTTTTATCATATCTACCTAGATTTTATTTTTTTTTATTTCCAGTGTATCCAGAGCGGTGGAAGATAGCAATGATACATCATTGTCCAAAAAGGAAACGACAACTCGAATTCCGCGAATTTCCGGGTGACAAGTTTTTTTCCGAGTATAAAATATGTATTACAAAAAGTTATAAATAGAATTTTTTCCAAGTGGGTCGATACCATGCTATAACCGGATACTCAGATGAGTTTTTAAGCGGAGAAGGAAGCAATTCAATTAGTATCTAAACTGATCCCTGGCTATCCAATGGAATAACTCTACAAAGTAGTGAAAATCTGACCTTTTGATTTGGAGAAAATTTTAAACAACGTATGATTAGAGGGTCTCTATACCAAAAGCATACCAGACTTTCCATAAGTCAATTATTTTTATTAAATTCTTCTACATGAAAGAAGCTTTAAGCCAATCAATGCACATCTACTATTATAAGATGGCTGGGCAAATTCAGTTTTCGAAGCGCATATTTCGTAAATATTTTCTGAATACACTATTTAACAATGCTGTTAAGATCTAATGATCTTATCCTTCGATACGATTATATTTCCACTTCCAAATAAGATAGCCGTGAATTTGAGAACGAGTATTAAAAGCTGAGAGTATATAGTCATCGGCAAAACAATGAAGTGAATTAGAAGTTTTAGGGAAGGAATCATTAACTTTGACATAATTCCGAAATAAAACAAAATCTTAACTTACACGATCTTGGCGGCCAATGTCAGTTTCCACTTCAATAAAACACTGTTGCACTGTTGCACTGTTGCTATGTCTATTATGTGGTGCCGTCTTTCTGAAATTCAACGTCCATTTTCATCCTCAGGTGGGGGTAATAGCGTGCTTGGTAGTTTAAGGCATGTCCGGGGCTCTGTGAACTCTGCCGGTATTGCTACATAATGCACAACTCTATCACTTCCGGTTCCTATCGACCTCCTCGCGGTGCCTGTAGATAGGTTACGTAAGTAACTGAACTAACTAGATAGAAACAGTCTGTACGGTGGCCTTAAAGTAGGAATCCGCTAAGGAGTGTGTAACAACTCACCAGAGGGGTGCACACTGTACATTCTTGGTTGATGGTTTCTACCTTGACTAACAGCTGGGTGTGTGTATCTGGGGTTTACAGGCCCCGACTTTTGCAGGAGCTCATCTGTAAGTGACCTTGAGCGAAGCTCAATCGGAAGCTACATTTTGGCACCACGGGATATAGTGCCCAGAGGCTTGTGAGCTGTCATCTTCGGGCTCTCCTATTCTATCTTCGGATAGAGAGGTGCAGCTGTCGCATACGTGCGAGTATTCTTCATACTATCTATGAGGTAGGCCCCCTTGTGGAAGTATCGTGGTGGCGTGGTTTATTCTGAATGCAGAGACACATGGTTTCCAGGTGTGCCTGGATTCAAGAGGTGTTAGATAGACCTCGTCTCCCAGCAAGAGGTGTGCAACATGTCACAGCTTTGCGACTGAGATGCCATCGGTTATGTCAGGGTTAATGGTCAGAACCCAATCTTACTCCGATGGAGGTAGGCCTCCCATGGGGTTAAGCCATAATCGGCAGGTACTCATGTAAAACCAAACATAGATTCTGTCCATTTTCATCCGGGCGGACCAAGAAATGTCTGCGTTGTAACGCAATTCATTGACTATTTTGCCCAATGACACTCCGAGTCCGAAAATGGCACCAAGTTTTCACTCAGTCGGTGAAGACGTTGGTGAACTGTTAATCTTTGATTTTCAGAGCCTAATCACTTATCATTAAAACCTTATCACTCAGAGCATTTTTTTTTTTTTTTTTTTTTGAAAATATGAAGCGTTTCCGCGATATTTTCTTACCCATTTTGAAGGATATTTTCATTATTGCAATACGTTTTTCGAGTGTTTATCGATCCATTATCAATAGCAACCTGGTTTTTCTTGTCAAAAATGATTCCACTGACAGTTGACGAACAATTGCAAATGCCACGAAATTAAAAAGTAAACTTTTTGTTGTTTACAACTTATTTCCAAAACACAAATATACCTATAACCAGCATTAAGGATTTGAAATGATAATTCTACCACCCAGAGCGACCTTGCCTCCGTTAGCACTATTACATCAAAATCAGATGCATGAGACATTAAAGAATTTTTTTTATTTTAGATCGATTTTATTTTAATAAATAGCCATACCATTCATTACCCATTAATATGATTGCGATTTACAAACTTAAATATAATTTATGAACATTCTCAAAGTTGAACTACTTACCCAATTGTTGAAAATTTCGATGAATAGGTAGTCAAATTGGCTCCATTTTGTCATAAAGAGGCATCTACTTAAAACTTGTTACGAGTATGAAATTTATTTCTCAGCAATAAAAATTTATTCATTACTAGAGATTTATAGTGGAGGAGCATCCCTCTTATAACTTCAACCTAGGTATATCACATGGCAAAGTGATTGCCAAAAAAAGGAAGCCTCTTTATTTCTAGAAGAAAAACAACAAAAACTACATCAACAAAATTCTCCCCTCTACATCACTACTTTGCGAAAAACTACTCCCATTATCCTTAACCAATAAATCTCCAATTAAATGAGTAAAGTTTTAAATACTCTCTATCTACTCTGCCATTCCATTCTCTGTCATAACAATTACCAGACGAAACATTCAAAAACATCAGTCGTTTTCTATCCATCTCCTCTGTCTTCATGTCCTCGCATCCTTGGATCTCAAAATATTTGTTAAAATCCTTCAGCTTAGCGCTCAATACCATAGCGACATAAACCAGAAATGCAATTATCTTTACACTGAACTCGGAGTTCGCCGTACGATAGAACGAACGAACGCAGAGGAACACATCAACCTCGTCGCCGCTCCTGGAATCACATACAAACATGTGAGTGGAAAAAAGGACAAACACACGTGTGTGAGTGTGTACTTCACATAATCCAAATCAATTTCGTGCAGACAAAAACTATGCATCCAACCCAACTACACACACTCTCGCCCACACCCACATCACACTCATAAAATGAGTTCCAAGTCAATTGCAGGACCAACCAACATTTAGTGAGTTAAACTATGAAATGAACCCTTTGCTCATGGTGATGGGGCCACCTCGCTCCACCTTGCTTTCCGCTCACAAACTGCAACATCATTTTCGATTACCATTCAAAAACAGGAACAGTTCTGGCAGGACCTTTTAAGAACCCAGCAGCAGTAGCAAAAACAAGAGCTGGTCCTTTTGAACAATATCAGTGCGCTACGCTGACTGTTCCAATGCTTCTGCTTCTGCACTTCTGTTCCTGCTTCTGCAACCAAATATTCCTAAAATCCTTCCAATAAAACTTTATTACAATGACAACTTTTCGTCCTGACAGAACAGAGACAGAGCAGTGAGTGAGCATTATTTGTTGGATACTTCAATGTCTATGCTTGGTGATGGACTGGTAAAAGCAACGACCGAAACCGTTCCGATGGTTTTAGTTAGCTAGATTATAATAAGAGAGAGCTGAGCTTTACAGGTGTGCAATGGCAAAGGACATCCTCTATGGGAATATCAGTTCGGATTTAGATTTATGTCTAGGTGTGTATGTGCATCCATTTTAGATCGACAAATCAAATTAATCATTGTATTAAGTACTGTTAAAGTTTATTTAGCGGATATGGACGGACATGCGAATCTGTGTGAACATATACATAGTTTCGTCGATCCTGTTTTTTTGTTGTATGTGCTCTCTATTAGGTTCACTTTGGCCTCGGTTGAATGGGTTTTTTCGGCGCAGCAAATGACAGAACTAGAAAATATTAAATTTTATTAGCCATCACCAGTATGGTGGGTGGGTAATTGAGTTTTGTGGAAGTCGGCGGCAATATTGGGATTTTGTTTGACAGCTAGTTCTAGGTTAGTATGGATCTCGGATGGCAGAACGCATCCGTGCTGTAAGGTAGATAATAAAATGAAATGTTAAAAATTCAGGCAGATTGGAAAATGAAAATATTGAGACAGCTGAAAGGTCTCATTTGGAATAACTGTAGTCGGTGAATTGATGGCATGGGTAAACACCAATAACAAATTAGAAGCCCTGCAGCTCGAAGAGAAGCCAACCTAGTGGCTAACAGCTCTCATCTATTTATATGTGAATGTTATGGGTAGAAATGAAGGGGACTTACAATTTTGTTCTGGGTTCAAGCGGCCAAGCTGATATGCACTTTTCATGGCAAGAAATGCTCTTGGAGGATTTGTCACCTCTTCGAAAGAGACCAGTAAGAGACCTGAAAAAAAAGTTTTTCTGTTTTGCTCTACAATTTTCTGTTTATTTTCTATTTGCTGGTATTTTCTTATTTGTCAAATTATGAGACAACGAAGTGTCCCTGTAGAATTCGCTAGTAACTTTGGAAGTACAAATATTTTATTTCAAGACCGCCATTTAATTTGATCAGTGATGGAGTTGTTTTTGAAGCATTTTCCACTGCTGCATATATTTTCCTTCACTGCGATGCTCTTCTTTATATGTGTAAGGAAGGTCAGTTTTGTGTCGAATCTCCATCCCAAATACTACACTGCAAACTCTGGTTCCTATCACTTCATTCCCGAATTGATAACCGATTTTCGTGCGAATCGTCTTCTTGGTCAGGAGGACTGTCTCAGTTTTTATTGTTGCCAGGCTGATTCCGTGTTCGTCCATTAATGAATGTGCTCTTAGCATATGACTTGGTTTAACTTTATTTGCGTGCCTTCGGTGTCTTCTGCTATGATCACCGCAGCGATTTCATCAGCGTTACCGACCAGAAAGATGTCTTCAGGTATCTCTATGCGGAGAATGTCATCATAGGAGATGTTTCAGACGCCTGGTCCTAAGATCGATCCCTACGCTTATCCTTCTAAAGTTTCATAGGTCAATTTTCGATCCCTGAGGAAGTTCTTCACCATCCGCAGAATATGGTGGAATGTGTAATCTCCTTCATGGCACGTCCAGTACGTTGTTGGTCTATTTGACCGATTTGAAGGCATTACGTACGTCCAGGATTGCCAGATGCCAGCAAGAAAATCTTCCCAGAGTAGTGGTCTTCCTTTTGAACGATTTAGGCAATGATAATAATAATGATAATAATAATTATACAGAGTGTTTTTTATATTCCAGATCGATTTGATTTGGTTGCCATTTTTTTGTGAGTGACTGTCATTTGGCATTTGACAGTCGTAGAGAGTTGTCGATAAGAACTTTTTATGCAGCAATGAAATGACCATCAACATCAACGAGGTTGGAGTGCTCGAGTTATACAGCTCGGTATAAACGACCTCCATTTTTGTCAAAAAATCATTATGAGCAACGTAACACATTTGGAGCTGGCTGACTTTGTTAATTTACAGATGGCCCGCTATTGGGGTACTGCAGGGTCTCGATTTATATACCAAAGACTAATGACCTCTCGAATGGTGCGTTTTTTGGGCCATCTACGTCATTGGAACAATTTGAGGATGACATAAGCAATTCTGTAGCAGTTACTGCTAACCGCCAGCTGGGCATGCTGGAAAACTTTCTTGTGCGTGAATTGGATCAATTATGTCTACAGAATATGTGGTTTCACCAAGTGTGAATCTTATGAGAAATTTTTCCCGGCCGAATAATGTCAAAAATTTATCATATCGACTGGGCCGACGATCTTCTGACTTGACGACTCCCAATTTCTTCTTATGGGGATAGGTGCAGAAAAAGGTTTCTTTGGATTTTTTTTTCTCAAAGTTCTAAAAAAAAGATGGATCAATCAGTAAAAACGAGTAAAAATGGATTGTCGAACTTATAGCTCAAATAAATTCGTTAGTAAGTTTTGAAAACCAAAAGTAAATCGTGATTGAAAAGCATAGAATCAAAAATTGGACCTTGCGGTGCACCAGCGTGCATTGGGAGCAAATAAGATTTACAAGAACTGTTTGACCTCGTCCAGTTAATTACTTACCTGCGTCATCTTACGCTTCAGTTTAGTTCCAAAATATTCTACACTAAGTATAAAATAAATATTTCAGAATATATATCATATAATTTCTAAATATACCTAAAAAAAATATACCTAGTGAAAATAAAATGCACAACTGGATCGCACGAACTTGCTCCTATGTAATAGAATAGGAATTTAAAAAACGAATGTTACTAGCAAAAACTGTTCATAAGGATAAAATTATCATCATTTTTTTAAATTCTCTTAGTAGTAAGAGACAAAAACAGAATGCTATGCAAATATGAATTTATGCAAGAACAAAAATTATAAGTCGTTGTAGTGGTTTCTTAATAAAATAAGGTTTTATATAGAAAATTTTTAAAATATTAAAAAAAAAACTTGGTACGTCAACTTTAGGTTTTTATTGTTGTACGAATGAACTTAAATTTCCAAAAAAAATATTGACCCATTTTTTTTTTTTTTTAATTCAAAAAACAATTTTTTTTACGTTTTGAAATGCAATGTTTCTTAAAGTTTTTAGAAGCATCTATACAAAATATTTCATTAAAATCCGTTATGTCGATAATGAGGAATTCAAAATTTTAGAAAATCGTTCCATGCGAGTTACAGTCAGTAAAGTCTTGTTTTCAAAAATTTTTGTATTAAATTATGGATCTTGAAAATTAATCGAAAGACTAAAAATTTAAGGAAAATTCTCGTAACCGTTTTCTAGAAAAATACGATTTTCGAAAACCATTTTTTAACATTTGTATGGAGGGTACCGTTAAAATAAATTTTTTTTTCTCATATCGTGTAGATCATTTTAAGAAACTTTTTTTTTATCAAGTTTTAAAAAAATAGAGCATGGGGTTTCCGAAATATTGAGTTTTCAAAAAAAAAATTGAATTTTTTTGAAATCCAAAAAACATTTTTTTGAAAATTTGAATACACAATAATATTAGGTGCGTTTTATTATTCACAAATCTATCTGGATCCGGATCTGGATTAAGTTTTAACATGTATTACAAAAACAATTTGGGATCCTGTTTTCTATCGGGATCTATTTCAAAGATCCAAAAATTAGTTATTACACTGGCGAGTAGATGGCTTTTATGGTAAGGTAGTGTAAGCTATAGTGTGAAGAAAAAAGACAAGAAATAATTGAAAATTTACAAACCCAAGGATAAAAAGAGACGGACTTATAACACTCCTGTCACTAAGATCGGTATCGTTTTATTTTCAAGGGAAGATTCTGACCGCTCCTGCGAGAGGAGCAGTTGGTCAAATAATCAAGGTAGCGGAGCACGAATTTGAAGTGGTGCAATCCTTTAAATACCTTGGGTCAATAGTAGCAGCCGATAACAATATAGAAGAAGAAATACGCGGGCGGCTTCTCAAATCCAACAGAGCCTACTACAGTCTGTCAAAGCTCTTCAAATCCAGAAATCTCACCATAACTTCAAAACTGCTGCTGTACAGGACCATGGTCCTGCCAGTACTCACATATGGATCCGAGACTTGGGTGCTTAGCAAAAGGCACTCCGACCTCTTAGCTGCGTTCGAGAGAAAAGTCTTAAGGAGAATTGTTGGCCCCATATGTGAGGAAGGACGATTCCGGAGACGGTACAATCATGAACTGTACGCAATCTACCTAGAAGCAGATATCGTGACAAAAATTAAGCTCGGTAGACTCCGGTGGGCAGGGCACCTAGCTCGCATGAGCGAAGAGGAACCTGCTCGGAAAGTTCTTTGTGGTACATTATATGGTAGACGACAGCGTGGTAGACCATGCTTGCGCTGGAGAGATGGCGTAGACCAGGACGCCCGAAGCCTTGGGGTGCGCAACTGGATGGCGTCGGCTAGAGACCGGGATAGGTGGAGAGACTTGTTGAATGAGGCCAGGACCGGAACCCGGTTGTCGAGCCGATGATGATGATGAAGATCCAGATCCGGATCCAGATAGATTTGTGAATAATAAAACCTATTGAAACTGCTGAGGATCCTTAACATAAAAAAATGATTAAAATCGGTGGTACCGTTTTTGAGAAAATCAAAAACAAAAAAAATGGTTCCAAGGGGGGTACCAAACATAGTAATTTTTTGGAAACTTTTTTTCATTCATTACCTAGGTTTAACTAAAAGAAATTTTGTGAATTTTTTTTTTTTAAATCTGTGGGACAGTTTTTGAGAAAAAAAAAATATTTATAAAATTTCGAAAAAAAAAATAGTATGGCAGGTACCGTTATGTCTGGTCTTAAAAAATCAAATCAAAAAACATCCGGGGAAAAAAATAAAACCCTTATATTCCAAGTTTAAAGAACATCGGCCGAGCCGTTTAGCAGTAGTCGAACAGACAGACAGACAGAATTGCGATACCCACTTTTTTGGTCCTCGCTATTATCGTAATGTCAACTTTGGTTCAAATCTCGAGATCGATTTTTTTTCCGAATGCATAACTTGCCTTATAGTACCTATAAGTCGCAAGTAAAAATTGTCAATTTCTCAAGAAGGTGATTCTGTGAAACTATGGTACAGCGTGGCGTATACTTACTTTTTGTTTTTAAGTTAAGTTTTCTTCTATATTTTGTTCACTGTTTTATTTTCTGTACGTTTGGTACTAACAAATTTTATTTTAGTTTTTCAAATTAACCGATGGAAAATCAGTAAACATAGTATGTACGCTATAGTAAACATATGTATATGTATGATTAGTTTTCTCTTTATGTACCCATAGAGAAGTTTGTATACTCAAGGCACTTTTCCTTTCTCTGGCTACGAAAGCCAATTGGGACGGTGCCAATGATTTCTTCAAGAACTTTAACTGTCCTCCTCGATGGCGACGGAGACTCTAGTGTAGATAATGATTTCAAACTTCATTCTTTTTCGAATGAGAAAGTTTATCCCAAATACGAAAAAATCTATCAAATCGAAAGAGAATTCATGGTTTGATTCGAGCTTTAAAGAGGTTTTTAGGCTTAGAGAAGTAACTTTTGGTGTTTTAAATCCAACCCTACTGAAGGAAACAGGAATAACTTCAAACAAAGACCTAGAATGACATGTAATTATCATTAACGACGAACAAAACTTTTTGCATAGGCAATCAAGGCAATATGCTATGATGTCCCAATGGTAGTACAAATTTTGTTGGTCATTTGACAAAAAATGTACGAAATACTACTTCGAATTCAATTCCTAAATGCTCGACTTCAATGACACTCTATATGTCAGCTCAAAAGAAAAATTGAATTTTCTGGCAGCATAGTTTGCTGTTAATTCAACGCTGCCATATACTGGCATGAATCCTCCTGTAGGTGAGAGCAAAAACGATTTTATGGTACAAATCTTCTTTCGCACTGATGCAGTTTCAAGAGTAATGAAAGATCTTGACATAGAGAAATCCGAGAAATACATAACCTTTTCCATCTTTCCTATTCTACTGTTCTTTTTCTGAGTAGATGGAAAACCGCATTTGGCAAACCAGTCCTTAGAAAGCGAATCTTTGAAACCCTCTTACTTTTGACCTATTGCATTTGGTTCTTTTTCCATTCCGAAGGCAAAGAACGCTGATAAATTATCTTTAAGAACGAAAGGTTTTTATTGACCGTTATTAAGGCTCGAGTACAATTCACATAGGCAGGTGCTCCAATAACCTACTTGAGTCTCTTTAATATATATCAAAAAGATCTTTATAAATGATACGTGGTAGAACTAGAACAAAATCATTTGAATCTCCCAAATATCGCCGCAATGTTTCTTGTTTTTCATTATTGTACCGTTATTTTTATAAACAGTTTTCTGAAATAGCCAGTTGCATTCCTTGTGCAGTAATAATCGTTATTCATGGAATGTGCATCAGTTAACCCTTGAGTCCAACATCCCACGGACTGATAAGCACAGATATCCTTTCTTTAGCCGCACTACACGAATGTGGAATGCTTTATCCGTCTCAATATATCCCTCCCCTTATGATATTTAGACATTCAAAAGCAGTCTGCATTAGTATCTCCTCTTAAGTCCTATTTAACTTTCCTAACGTTCATAGAGTGATCAAATATTTTATTTCCGTTAAGTGCCGCAAAATATTAAAAAAAAAAATATTTCGAAATATCTTGCTTAGAAGTATGTATGTAGAGCAGAATTTCCATAGCATTGCTTTGATACGCTTAATAAATATTCGTTTATTCTTATATGAAAATAATTGCGAGAACCTAGTCTTAGAGAAATTTCAAACAAAATTTTCTTCGAAACACCATGTTATGAATCGATAACCGAAATAAATCATCAATTGAGCTATTTAAAAAAAAATTCTCTTTTTGAACCCTGTTAAAATTATTCCTTAGAAACTGACAAACCCTTTAAATCGGGCTGAAAGCATTATTGTCATGTCCTATTCTTTAGAGAAAATTGTTAAATTTGATGAAAAAATAAAGAATATATCTATCTATCTATCTATAAATTGATTTGGAAATACCAAACTTAATTAAAAAAAAGAAGGATCCTAATCCTAATTATTTTCAAAATACCAGCTATTAAATCAAATTGGTAGATTTCTTAATTCCGTACAATTAACTTTCGAAAGATAAGGCTAAAAAAATTAAATCCTTCACTTCAATATTTTAAATCTTTTCCAATTCACTTAGTCAAGATAATGACAATCATTTTAGGAACATTTTTCAATCATTACACTTCACGGCCTCTAATTATCTAAATATTATCTTCCAACCAACCAAATATTTTTCGACTTCAAAGTCCAAAAATATAAATTTGTTTTTTTTTTTCGTTTTGCTGATCGAAATGCAACCCTAATTTTCCGCACAATCAATCAAAGTGAATGCGAACATAAATTCATCTCGAATTTGATATCATCACAGGGATATCACATTTATACCTATACCTCCATTCCCAAAATGATAAATATCCCTAATGCATAAAATTTATAATATTGTAGCACCGGTACCACAAAAACCATCATCAGAACCAAAAAAGCCCTTCACCTAGATCGCACCACAATACACTACCACTGACATAATAATACAAGCCGATGGTTCTAGGACTAGCAGGATTGCAGGACGAGTAGAAAAGTATAGAAGCTGAAGCAGGAGGACCAGCAGAATATTGTAGCGCGCAACAGATTCGTATTCTCTTTCCTCATGGCCGTCGCCATATCGTGTTGTGTCGTTTGTCGTCCTTCGTTATATCATGTTGTCCTGTTAAGGGTGTCCTTTTTCCAAAATTTACCTTTTCTCCTCAAAAAGCTAAAAGCTATCCCTTTTGAACGGGTCTATATAGTCACAGTGGCTGATGGTTTGCAATGCTCAACCTCGGAATATAGTGGTTTCATGCTAGGAATGTGTCACAACCACAGGGCACACACATGTAATGGGGTTTGGGTATACAAACTTGGGAAAAAGGTCCGGAATTCCGATTATTATAGTAAAAGGCGTACCGTTTGAATGGGGCTCTAAATTGACTACATCCCAAATTTTTTTCTTTTTTTTGTCAGTAGTTTGCAATTTCAGAAATTGTTTAAAATAAGAACCTTCATTAAAAGGTGCTACCCAGAAAGTTTAAAAGGCTGTTTCTTAAAGCTTTTACTCTGCTTAATCATTTTTAGGTAATCAAAACTACTAGTATAAGCTAAGATTTACGTATGACGGGTACATTCTCCCAAGGTTTGGTTACAGTTCTCATAACCGCCATCTGTTCTTCTTGAATACTTTTAACCGCATCTTCAAATCATTACTTAGATGTTCCAGAAAGCTACAGGAAGTAAGTGATATTTCGAATTCAAAAACCTGTTATTAAGAAGATCCAAGCAACTACAGGGATGTCTCATTCTTGAACTCAGCTGCAAAAATTTTATAGTAACAATATCATTAAGACAGATCAAGCTGAATTTAGATCAAGCCGCGGAACAGTGCTTCACATTTATGTTCTGAACAATACGGCAGAACACTTCATCGGCAAGGCAACAGAAAAAAGTTGTAAGCCTTATTCGTGAATTTCAAGACCGCGCTTGATACAATCAATCGGTCTGCTCTTTTTTAATTCCTGGGTCCAACCCAAAAATTTGGAAGAGCGCTGGAAAATATATATCAAAACACTTCATCCACAATATGGGATGGAGAAAGCGTGTCAGATATGTTACCAAGTGGAAAGGAGTTCGCGGAAAACTAAGTAAAAGTCTTGCTTTTTGCTGACGACCTCGTTTTTTTGCAAACACACCAAAAATCTTACAGTTGATGACCAACCGATATTATGATTAGGTACTGCCAACTTTGGAGCTTAACTGTGAATCCTAACAAGACAAAGGCTATGATCTTTAGAAAGGCTGGTGGAAGATATGCAAGATGTGAACAGTGGATCTAAAATGCAAAGCAAATTGAAGCTCTTATAGAGTAAAAATAGGGAACAGAATTATTACAAGGTGATGTAAAATTTATCACCCTATCGGTGATTTAAAAAATGGCGTCAAACGTCAATCACTATTGCAGTACATAAACAGACAAGCAATGTAGACAAGTAAGAGCGTGGAATAATTGTGTCGTTTTTGTTGACCAATAATTAATCGGTAAATCGGTCGGTGGTGTTAGCGCAGCATGAATTTTTACTTCGATTTCCTAATCGTGTCATGCCAACTTGGTAAACATTCCGGCGCTTAGCTACTTAACTCGAACAGCGGGAACCACAAGATACCATGCAGAGCGTGGTCGCCATTGGGCAGGTCGTTCGGCCGAGAACACAATTGAACATCACCAGACGGACCCTACAGCGAATTTTACTGAAAGACTAACACATTTTTCCGTACAAAGCGCAAACAGTGCATCAGTCAATGGCTGCTGACTGTTCCTCTCGTGTGAATTACTGTCAATGTCAACCCATACTCAATCTCAACAACGACGAGAACGATTTTCTGTCGAAAATCATCATGAGCTTCGGGGCGCATTTCCACTTAAGCGGTTACGTCAATAAGCAAAATCTTCGTTTCCGGGGAACTGATATAAGAAGAGCCTTTACATCGACTCAAGCCAAAATGCGGAGTTCACGCGAGAGCAGGGATACAATCACTGTTACTGGCAAACGCTACAGGGCCATGATAAATGACTTCTTACTGCTGGAAATAAATAAGCGGGGCTTGGTGAATATTTTACTTCAACAAGACAGTGCAATCGCTCATAGCAGGAGCCATAATGGATATTGTGAAGGAAGCGTTTCCTGGTCGCGTTATCTTCCGTTTTGGCGATTTGGGATGGCCAGCAAGGTCGCCCGATTTAACCATTTTAGACTTTTTTCTTTGAAACTACTTGAAGTCGCGAGCTTATGTCAACAAACCTCTGAAAATTGCAGCCCTTAAAGAGAATATTCGATAGGAAAGCGAACAGTTATCACCGGAAATCTTTCGGAAAATCATGGAAAATGCCATAACACGGGCACAAATATGTATCAACACTGGTGGCAGGTACTTGACAGCTGTCATCTTTTCCATATAACAGACAAAATTATTAAGGTCCAAAAAATGACTAGTAGAAAAGTAATTCAAAAACAAAATTTGATCATTAATTTTGCGCCATCTTGTGTAAGCAACCTGAATATGAAAAAACATCTGACGGAGAAACTTGCTGTTGCTGGACAAATTGTTTTGAAATGTTTGACATTTGCACAAATGCCTCTGCATTTGCGCAAGAAAGTAGCATCGATTGTATTTTGGGACGCTCTGCTTAGCAGAGATTTTTGTATTTGCATTTTGGAACTCTTTGCTTAGCAGAATTTGCGCAAGATATGCGTTTAGGAATTTGCCCAAGGTGAACTCATGTACCTAAGCTTTCAACAACACTGTGAAGATCTGCCATATTTATCCTTTAATGTTTTTTAAAGCTAATGCTTAGACCATATTCTTCCTGAGAAACTTGTTGATCTTGTCCTCCCACCCTCGAAGTAATGGTTGTTCTTCTTGCGCCAGCCACCAGTGGGTGTGTTAAGTTTGATGTAAACTTGAAGTTCTTGCATAAACTAGAATCTGCGATGCACTGGAGTTCATCGGTAATTGGAATGCGCTTATTGCTTCACGAATTCACCTATTTGTGATTAGCTCGCTGACCGACTTCTAGGTAGGGCATGCCCAGGCGACGTAGGGCTAAGGGATGTTTGTTAATGTTAGCCTTGCTCAGCTTGATGAACACTCCACTGTTAATTTGGCGCAGACGAAACAGCTGTAGAACCTTGCGTACCTTGGGGTCATTCTGAATACCACAATGATACCAAAAATACGAATGACAAACGCCAATTTGCTTTCTGAGAAAAGGAAGCATTGTACTTTAGACTTGGCAAGGCGCTTAATCTTCATTTCCCTGCGGTCCGCTTTGGCATATTCGTGTGAATATTTCTCAGCACGAATCATATTCTCGCGTTTCCTGATAGCAATGACCTTCAATTTGAATCCCGGTACGGCCGGGAACTTCGTAGCTGGTGCAAGGTTCGCAAGTCGATTATTAAATACTTTGCGTCTCACGAACATCGTTTGAATGTTTTCAGTCTCAAACAATATTCCACTGAAGTAGTCAGTTGCATTCCACTAAAACAATTGTTTTGAGCTTTATTTCCGTCTTTATAAGAATTTGGTGGGGTGCAACATCAGCTCGAAGGGAACAAGGACCTAGTCACTTACAACTGTGTGCTTGTTAGCAAGACTAGAAGGGACCTCTGATTTTATGCCGATTCCGAACAGCTAATGAGTAGCACTTTTTCATGACGAAAGATAATTTTAGAAGATTCCTCGCAACAGTACATCCCTTAAAACCTTTTTTTTTTTTTGCAGTGGCTGAGAATCGAACCCAAGACCTTCTGCATGACAGGCCAACACAATAATCATTATCCCAAGGGGTATTAAAATGTCTGTCTTAGGACGTACTATTAAGTGCAGATATTCTTTCTCCAGCCGCACTTCACGAATGTGAAAGGCTATATTTAGCCCAATTTGTACCTCCCATTACAATAATTACACAGCTTAAACTGATTTGTATCGCTATCTTCTTTTAACTCATATCCTATTTTCTTAAAACTCCAAGGCATTCAAACATTCATAGGGTGCTCATAGCCCCTTCAATTTGTCCAAAATATAAACAATTTAAAAACCGGTCCCATCTACATACCCAATTACAAACATTTATTTCTTTGACAAAATGTACTGCTATCTAAAGACTAATGTCAAAAGAATGTAGGTAACGTCACTATTTCATATGAACAAGCCACGAGATTAGGCGGCCCTTCGGCTCTATAACAAATCCTTCCCTTATTAAGTAATATTTTAATTCTGGTGCCAAAAGAAGTGCCCAATTCTATAGCTGCCGTTGCCACCGCCGCTAAAAAGTACTAGCCGGAAGAGAAATGATAAAGACTCGGACGACGGAAAATTTGTCACCACAAGCGGAAGTACTTAAAAAATATATGAAGCTTAGAAGGGAGAGATAATAAAAGAAAAAAAGAAACGATGAAGTTGATATTATTATAGCCACTTCGGCTCCTCCATGAAGGACCGAACCAAGACATTGTACAGTTCCATACATATAGGCATAAAGACTCGATTATTCTTTCTTCGTCAGAGTTCATTCCAAGGATATTCACATCTATACCTTCCACGGCAAAAAGGTACCTCAAGGTATTAATTAAAAATATCAAATGTAAGATGAAAGGTTTCCTGGCAATTGGTTGAAATTGTTCAAAGAAACCGAACGAGAAGACTCGATGTGCGAGAAGTGATGGAGAAAATTAGGATTTTTTCATTTGTTTGTTTCATCTTGGGTCTTTCGTTATTTTCGGGGGGAACTGCTCCTAGTTGAAGACATCAAGGTAATGAAAATGGAAAGACGAACTCAAGCGTCTTTAACCATCAATGGTGTCCTTGTGATGGGAAATAAGTAAAATGGAAAATAAGTGATAGTCCTTCTTTATTTATATGTATTCGTATTAGAGAAGAAGGTATACCCATCGAGACCTACTATCTTAGAAAAAAAAAAAAAACAAGAAAGTGAAGATTTCAATTTGGCAAATTGGAGGTGCAAATACCTGAGCAATTAATTGCTTTTCTTTTCTTATTTTATTTTTCGGTTCACTGGGGGTTTGTTTTTTTGTTGGTCGCGTTTCCTTTGGGTAAAGGTGGTGGTGAATCATATAACCTACACCCACCGAATGAATTGTCTTATATTTCTCGAGATCTAAGCTGGGAACGAAGACATTCTTTGCATTCATTCGCATGGAATTATTTGTTTTATGGTTTTGTTTTGGTTTGGTTTTCCATAAATAGAATTAGGCTATTCAAAGTATAATTGAAGGGCTTGCCCTTAAATGTTGAATTTTTACATTTCTATTTGCCCAAATTAAATACAAAGAAGGATTGTGTGACAATTGGAGTGAATAACTTACGAAAAAGGTGGCCAAATAATATTTTATTACAAACGAAAAAAAATACTTTAGAGGAATTCATTAGGAATTTAAATTGGTTTGTGTGACATAACAAGAGCAAGGTCGTTATTCGAGGTTGAATTATTAAAATATTTGGGGAGTGATATGACAGCTGTCACTATAACAATATGTCTTAACAATTAAATTGAATTTCTGATAACAAAGTTTTTTTGAAAACTTATTGTCCTAATTACAGTGCCTAACCTCTTTGGCGGTATAGGCTTGGAAATCAGTTTTTTGCTTTCTCGAAGACCCCACGGAGAAGAGAACTATGTTCTGATTTCTTACCTGTTTGATGGCTGCAATGACTTCATGGAAGGAAGTACATATTACAGTTGAAAAATTCATTACTTGATGAAAGAAAACTTAGATAGGTAAGATAACACCTTTTTTGACTAAGTCTTGTATTAGAACATTAAAATTTTTGCCCTATAAAGACAAATAATAATAACATTCTGGCAGACACCTTTTGGGGGTATAATAGCCAGTGGAAACACTGATTGATGAGCAGCTTTAGGCCCGAATTATACTCATTGATTGAGATTCTGATGTAATTTGTTATCTTAGGATGAGGTTTCGTTCGCCGGTCTCCCGGGTTCTAACTAAAGTAAGTAAGGAAACTTTTCTTAAATTTTTCTTTATATATTTATCTAAAGCCGACTTGAGCTCTTTAGTTGATTACCTTAAACAGGAACTGGATTCGGGTTTTCAAGTTGTAGATCAATAATGGCTTCTTCAAAAGGTTTTGTTGGTTATGAACGGCTTTCGCCGGCTATCAACGGCTTGCTATCAACAAATCTCGCCGGCACTCAACGGCTTTAGCCGGAAATCAAAAGGTTTATATAATTGCAAGTTCTCCTGACCTCTGGTAGGGCCTCCCCGGTGGGTTTTACCTTGTCGTGGTGGGGAGGCTTAAGTTTATTTCAATCCAGCTGGAAATTTAGGCAACTAAGAAAACCCAAAAATTAATTGATCAGGGGAAGTCACGGCCAAAACATAAAGAAAAATATTTGAGATAGTGTTCTCTTTTGCTATGATGTTTTGGTTTCAGCAATTTTGGGGATAATTGATGTTAAAGATTCAGAATGAGAAAGATTGCTTAGGACCATCGTTCCTAGTTCGTCGTTGTAGGGCGAATAAAGACTAATCAAAAATTAAGGAAACTAGTTGTAGCTCAAGCTGTATTCTGGCACCATGGGAGATAGTGCCCAATAAAAAGTAGAAGCTGACATGCGTCACAAGAACGCGTCTCTACTTAAGCTATCTATGAGGTGGCTGTCGTTTATTCCGAATGCGGAGACACATGCTTGTCAAGGTTGCTTGAATTCAAGAAGTGTTAGATAGACCTCGCCCCATAGCAAGAGTGGTGCACATGCTGCAATAGGTCACAGCATTGCTCTGATTTCGGCTTCGGCTGTATTACAGCTCATGGTCAGCGCTCAATCTGACTCCGATTTGGGTAGACTCACCGTGGAATTAATTCTTAATTGACAAGTGTCCACGTTAAACACAATACGATTCTGACCTCTGGTGGAGAAAGCCAATAACTTTTTTCAGGAACGTTGGCTATCTTTTTACGAATGATCACCTTATGCTGAAACTGACTGTGAACTATATTGTGTAAAGTTGAATTTTTGTATGCTATTAAAGACTATAAAAGACAGATACCAAGTCATCCCCTATCACATATCGACAATATATGTACTTCCAATCTTTTCGCTGAAGAGGTTGGTGCAGAGGAAGGGGGATTTACATTAAAAGTCTGTCTGATCTTTATTTGCATGGTCATTTAGAAGTTAGGAGGGGTGGTTCATGATTTCGACCAGCGAGGTTCCATGATCATTATCAATATTGTTCTGTTTTCATTTTGCTCATCGTTCATCGTTCATCGTTGCGTGTACGTTTTCACCACACTAGCTCTTTTTGATTAGTTCATTCACACGATTTGAAATAAAATGCACGACTGGGTCGCACGAACTTGCTCCTATGTAATACACTAGGAATTTAAAAAACGGATGTTATTAAATAAAACTGTTCTTAAGGATAAAATTAATTTTTTTAAATTCTTTTAGTAGTAAGAGATAAAAACAGAATGCTATGCAAATATGAATTTATGCAGGAACAAAAATTATAAGTCTTTGTAGTGGTTCCTTAAAAAAATAAGCTTTTATGTACAAAATTTTTAAAACATTTTTAAGAAAAAATTTTGGTACGCCAACCTTAAGTTTTTATTATTGTACGAATAAAAGTCTAATTTCCAAAAAAAATACTAAGCCGTTCTTGAGAAATCGAATTAAAAAAAAAATGACTTCTTTTTCTAAAAATTGAAAAAATATTTTTTCTTAAGTTTTTAAATGCAATGTTTTTTAAAGTTCTTAGGAGCTTCTTTAAAAAAAAAATCGTTAAAATCGGTTATGCCGATAATGAAAAATTCAAAATTCGAAAAAACCGTTGTACGGTAGGTACAGTCAGTAATATCTAGATTTAAAATTTTTTTATTAAATTATAGATCGTAGAAATTAATCAAAAGAAAAAAAATTTTAGCAAAATTCTCGGAACTGTTTTCAAGAAAAATACGATTTTCGAAAACCATTTTTTAAAATTTGTATGGAAGGTACCGTTAGGTTTAGATAAAACAAAATTTTTTTTCTTAAATCTTGTAGATTATGTTAAAGAACTTTTATTTGTTCCAAAAAAAAATTTTGATTTTTTTTTTAAAAATCAAAAAAATAAAAAATTGAAAATTTGAATATGTAAAAATATTCAAACTTGGGAAGAGCTTTGGCATAAAAAAACTGATTTAAATCGGCTGTACTGTTTTCGAGAAAATCAAAAACAAAAAAATTGGACCCAGGGGGGCTACCAAAAATAACAATTTTTTGTAAAATTTTTTTTTCATCTATTATCTAGTTTTAACCAAATGAAATTTTTCAATTTTTTTTTTTTTCAATTCTGTGGGACAGTTTTTGAGAAAAAAAAATATTTATAAAATTTTGAAAAAAAAAATCGTATGGCAGGTACCGTTATTTTTGGTCTTACAAAAAAAACAGGAAAAAAACGTCCGTGGGGAAAAAATTAAAACCCATATCTACCAAGTTTGAAGAAAATCGGCCGAGCCGTTTAGACTGTAGCCGAACCGACAGACAGACAGACAGACAGACAGAATTGCGAGGCCCATTTTTTGGTCTTCGCTATCATCGTAATGTCAACTTTGATCAAAACTCGAGTTCGTTTTTTTTTTCAAATGCAGAACTTGCCCTATAGTACCTATATCGCAAGTAAAAAAGGTCGTTAAGTAGATAAGTCAGTCGGTCTCCAAAGTGTGATAACACTCCGTGGGGTAAGCATGCTTTGAATCGTGTTACTGATGCCAGGATTAGTAAGTACATTTTAGAGAGACAGATAACACTTGCTAAGGAAGGGAGGAGTTCTTTTCTTTCTATGAAAGAATACGCTCGGTCGGAATTGTAGATTGCGCGTTATGATAAGGCACAAAAGACACTTGGCTATGGGGGAGGCGGTTTTGAATTGAAGCACTAGCTCTGAGAACAGGCATTGTGAAGAGGCGTGAATAAAAAGTATTACAACGCACCAACTTGGATTGATGAAACGAGAATTCAATCGTAAAATTAGATGTTAATAATTTATTAATGTCCTAAATCTTAATTTCTTTATTGAGAAAGGTCTTTAAACTTAAATTTCAAAGTAACTTTTGCAATTGAACCAAGGTACATCACAAATTGGTGCCCGAGCAGGGACTTTAAAGTCCATTCCAAGAAAATAAAATCAACTCATTACCGAATGAAGTTTACCGATAACCTATACCGAAATCTGAAGATTCAAATAAGGGACCCTGCCTGCAACCGAAGCCTAAAGATCGAGAAATTCCTATAGATCTTACCAGTAACCGAAATTTGTAGATCAAGATCTTCCGTATTGACAAAACCAGCTTGTTCATCTAATTTAATGGTATCTTCGCGGCCTCAAAGGAATATCTTCCTATTTTGCACTAACATCCCTTCGATCATTAATCGTTATCAGCTTAAGAAATAAAAAAGAAATAATCAATTGAGAGCTTTCCAAGCATCAATAAGGTTGGGAAATTCTAAAGAAAGCTTTATGTTCTGATACGGGGCAGTCAGAAAGATTAAATTATTCTATCTGGAGGACGAAGTGGGCTAAAAATTCTACGCACACGAGTTACATTGACCTCTCCATACAACAACAACATTAGCTGACTATCTGATATTTTATTTCTTCTAAATTATTATTATTTATTCAATTACATTGACTTCTCCATAAAACATTAGCTGACTATGTCATATTTTATTTTTCTAAATTATTTTATTCTTTATTATATCAAATTACTTATTTCTCATGCATACTGCATTTCCGCTTACTATTTCTCACTCAGTAAAATTCCATTAATTATTTTCCCAGCGAATAAAATGTAAACATAAGCAAATAAAATAGATAAATGAGAATGTAAATCAGTTTTAAGTGTCTTTTGATAAATAAACATCAATGGGCGAAGTTCTGCCTAAGTAAAAAAGTGTTTTTTTTATATAAACCGGGAAAGCCATATCTTAACTCACGTTTTGAATGAGATTGCTTAAATCTTAAGTTAAGGCCAGTAACGCTGATGAAGTTGAAGGTCCTGCTTTCATACTAAAAACGGAAAGAAATAGCTTCGTCTTCAAAAGAAAGGAGACCTCTGAATATCGCCAACTATTATCATCTATTGTCCCTCATTATGGGTCGGCAGATCTCGTTCGGAAACAATCTGATGAGCATAATCAGTTTAGTTCACCATACTTAAAAAAAAACTCAACAATTCCAATAAACACCATATTTTCATCAATTTCAAGGCCGACTGTAAAAATCAATACAGTCAAGCTATAAAGAGAAATATCTACTGTTGGCATCCCTGCGAGATTCATGTGCTGGCAGGATGACGATGGAGGACGCATTATGCTTTCTCAAGATCGAGGAAGACCTCAAAAATATCTTTAACCTCAAAAAAGATTTTAGACAAGGTGATTATAGTAGCTATGTGCGATTTTAACATTGTTGTTGAAAGTATGCATAAAGCTCCAAATCTAGAAGTAGAATTTTTCAAAGATCTGTCAAAAAAATTTACATAAGCAGACAATATTGACATAATCAGAAAAAACAAAACTTAATTCCAGGGGCTCTTTTGTATTTAATGAAGCGGCGAAGACGAATGCGTTATACGGTCAATGGCTCAAGCGATGTATATCCTGTCATCAAGAAGGAATGCTTAGCACTGATGTCTACATAGGCTTCCTTTTAACTCATAGAACGATACTAGCGCTGAGGTGAAATAAACTCTTGTCAATCGCTGACTCTTTGAGGTTAGAAAGCAGCCGAGTAGCAAAATCCCCTCTCGAGTTACTAAACTTCCTTTATTAAATGATAATCATCCTGATATTGGTCTGTGGTCCAGGGGAATGGATATCAAAGTTAGATGAGAAAGCTTTAGGCTGCAAAAATTCTTTGAGTGATTTTTGGTCCTTTCTAGTCTGCATTGACAGTGAGTGAAGTAGAACTCTACGGCAGCACAGCGATTCTGACTTATGAAACTTATGGGTAAGTCAGTATCGCTCAAAAATTGCCAAAATCTTCATTGGAATGTGTTGGGGTTATGACTAGTGGATGAATACCAAGGCTCTGGTCCGGAAATTTCTTGCGTTCGCCTCCGTTCACTTGAGTTCTCAGTAAGTTAGAAAGTACCTATTTACTCGTAAGTTACCTACAAAAAATACTACAAACAATGAAATATTCAGTATGGCTTCAGAATCAATATGTCTACCTGTGATTTGATGAAGTAAAAAAAAATTGAATGGCTTGATACATCGTGATACCCAACTACAACCAACCAACTACTTTTGTGTGCATGTTTGTATTCGGCAGAAATGGAAAGGACCTAAAATTTGTTGTAAAGATCGAAGGAAATAGATAAGAAATATATTTTTATGACAATAGATTAAGGTATGGGAATCGATCACCAAACCTACGAACTGCCAGTCTAACGTGTCAACCTATTAGATAAGTCCTACATATTAGACAGTACCGAGTAATGATTACAAGGCTTATGTTAAATCTACTTAAAGATATCAAATAAAGATATCTATTTGCTTTTGAGGGCAATTCAAATACTGACCAAGTTGATTCTATTACAATGCCATCACAGTTTCCTCGGTTCATAACTCAGGAGCTCAAGATGTTTTCGTTACAATGAGCCTTTCCCAAAAGCAAAGTGAAATGAGGCACCTGCCGTACAGATATTTTCATCACGTTTAACTCCGGGGTTGAAAAGCAATTAATTTCCACCAGCTGACATGCATGTGCACCAGATTCCTATACTCTTATAGTTAGAAGTGCAGCTCTCCCTCTGCCTTCAATAAATTTCTTCATAGGTATACGAGTATACATGCCTTCGGATAGATCTTATAGTATATTTCCTTGCATTATAATAATTCTTTGTTCTTGCTGTGTACATACACGAGTACACCTTTGCTCGAGATTTGGGGTAATCTCTTTCTGGGGGTAGCTGTTGTCAACATCTAACCATCCAGTCCTGTGAACCGAGAGCGAGCTGAGAAATGAATGTAGGTATATGCTGTTGCAAAACTATTTAACAGTTTTGCACACGAATCTACCTTAAGCTTGAATCCCTGTCTCCGATGTCCTGGTGCCCCTTTTCATTCACAGTTCCTCTACTCTATGATATCCTTGTTGGTTCTTAAGTGAAACGAAAGATGAATGCTCTCTAAGGAGATTATAATTCACATATGCATACTACACACGAAAACAACTGTATGCCAAAGCTTTGTACCCCAAAAGAAGGATGTAGCTAGGATACGGATACCTGTGGAGTAGTCGAGTAGAAAACTTAAATCTTATTCCTTTATATAATAAATTCAAGTGAAATTTTTCTCTTCTCTTTGCGGAAGCTGTTTTGGAAATCAGGAGCTGGGGGTACTTACGGGAGCTATAGGTACACTGAAGGCAGATCCTTGTGTAAGCAAGTGTGTGTCATCTGATGACAAGCATTGTAATTAATTACGTCGAGAGAATTTCAAGAAGTTATCATCGGCATCATCAGCATCGCACCATCATAACATCGTTTTTGTTGTTTCTTGTGTCATCTTCAGAGCGTCCTTCTGGGGTGTATGTATGAGTATGTACATATATATATATATGGAAGTCTCCTGCAAGCTACACACAGTTGGTTTTGAGCGCGTTTTGAAAGGCGTTCATTTGAAAATTTTAAACGCTTTGGGGTTTGGGATTCATTTTCTTTCTGTTTTTTTTTTTTCAAAATTAAAATAAAAAATCTCGCATGTTGTTTGAAAATATGAAATTAAGGAGATTTCTTTTTTTTTTATTCAAAATCATTTGAAAGTGCTGGAGTGTGTGTTTATAAGAAAACATCAAAAGAACATAATATTTTATATTTTTGTCTTTCTTAATTTCCTTATGAATTTTGTTCCGCTGTGCTGGGAATTAAAGACCTTTATAGGATCCTTTTGAGATGACAAATTAGAGAAGAGGAAGAAGAAGGGAAGTCTTTTATATTTAATGTAGAAGTAAATTCATACACAAAGATCAAGGACCTCTTATCAATTAAAAATATTAAACACACAAACATAAACACATCTTAATTTTTAAATTTTAGATGTAAATCGAAAATCAAAACAAAACATCCTGGAGGCATCATTGAATTAAAATGTTTGCAATGGAAACCAAATATATACATATATTTTACTTGCGATACATACATATATGTATACAGATAGTTGGAACAAACATACATACATACCGAAATAAGTTTTGAACTCGCAAGAGATTTTGATGAAAAAACAAAGTGACAATTTAAGAAGAGATTTCAGTCCATTTGCTCGCGTAATGGCCTAAGCAGCTGGGTCGATTTTCATTAAAATTGAAAGCCAGTGTTTTTTTTCTATTTTTTCGACTTGTTTTTTATTTTTTTGTTTTGTATATCAAGATACTATTAAACTTAGCGTTGATGGTTATGTCGCCAATACGCTTGATGTGTTCCTCCCTCATCCTGCTAAAATAAACTATTAACGTCATTTTAAACTCGTCAAACCACTGTATCATATTAGCAATCCAGTGAAGAAATAAAATGCACGACTGGGTCGCACGAACTTGCTCCTATGTAATAGACTAGGAATTTTAAAAACGAATGTTATTAGAGAAAATTGTTCATAAGGATAAAATGAATTTTTTAAATTCTTTTAGTAGTAACAGATAAAAACAGAATGCTATGCAAATATGAATTTATGCAAGAACAAAAATTATAAGTCGTTGTAGTGGTTCCTTAAAAAAATAAGCTTTTATGTACAAAATTTTAAAACATTTTTAAGAAAAAATTTTGGTGCACCAATCTTAAGTTTTTATCATTTTTCGAATAAGAGTCTAATTTCCGAAAAAAATATTAAACCGTTCCTGAGATATCGAATTTTCAAAAAAAAAATGACTTTTTTTCTAAAAATTGAAAAAAATATTTTTTTTAGGTTTTGAAATGCAATGTGTTTTAGACCTTTTAGAAGATTAAGATCCGTTGTGTGGATAATGAGAAATTCAAAATTCGAAAAAATCGTTCTATGGTACAGTCAATAATATCTAGATTTCAATTTTTTTTTATTAAATTATAGATCGTTAAAATTAATTAAAAGAAAAAAAAATTTAGCAAAATTCTCGGAACCGTTTTTGAGAAAAATACGATTTTCGAAAACCATTTTTTAAAATTTCTATGAGAGGTACCGTTAGTTTTGGATAAAACAAATTTTTTTTTCTCAAATCTTGCAGATTATGTTAAAAAACTTTTTTTTATCAAGTTTGAAGAAAATCGAGCATGGGGTTTTCGAAAAATTGGGTTTTCAAAAAAAAATTGAGTTTTTTTTTAAAATCCAAAAAATAAAAAAAATTGAAAATTTGAATATGTTATAATATTCAAACTGTGGAGGAGCTTTGCCTTAAAAAAATGATCAAAATCAGCTGTACCGTTTTTGAGAAAATCAAAAACAAAAAAATAGACCCAGGGGGGCTACCAAAAATAACAATTTTTTGGAAAATTTTTTTCAACCATTATCTAGTTTTAACTAAATGAAATTTTTCAAATTTTGTTTAAAAGTTCTGTGGGACAGTTTTTGAGAAAAAAAATATTTATAAAATTTCGAAAAAAAATCGTATGGCAGGTACCGTTATTTTTGGTCTTAAAAAAAAAAAAGAAACGTGTGGGGGAAAAAATTAAAACCCATATCTACCAAGTTTGAAGAAAATCGGCCGAGCCGTTTAGGCTGTACTCGCAGCGACAGACAGACACACAGCATTGCCAGACACACTTTTTTAGTCTTCGCTATCATCGTAATGTCAACTTTGATCAAAATCTCTAGTTCGATTTTTTTTAAGAATGCATAACTTGCCTTATAGTACCTATAAGTCGCAAGTAAAAAACAGAGTGCAAGCTATACAACCTCAGAACATCTGAAAAACTGCATTTCTAGGGAGCGTGTCCTATTCTATCTGCAATTGGACGAGCACATAGAGGACGAATTTTGCTTACTCTAAACGAAGTCCCACAAACTGTAAATGGCCTGGATTTGAATTTACTATGCGGCTTTGTCCCAAACAGCGCTAAAAAGGCAAGAAAAGTATTCTCCAATACTCAAATTTTGTATTAAAATTATTCTTCAGTCCAATACTTTGTGAAAAACCCGTATGTCTACAAGTCATAACTATTTAAACTGAGAACATCGAAATAAAAAAAAAATGCAACAAATAACCACTTGGCTAAAAAAAGAAATACAGCAACATCAGCTTGAACTTTGCCGCTTGACATGTCCTGATGTTCCTGGTCCTGGTCCGTGTGACAGTTTACAATTTTTCGAAACTGTTTCCGCTGTGGAATTAAAATACCTACATTTATGAATGCTAAAAATCACATACAAAATCCTTGTAAACGCCTATAATTGCCACTTGGAAAAATGTCAATGCATGTGACAGCATTATTTTGTACACTTTCCAAAAAGGACACAAATTGCACTCTCTCCATATATATATGTATGTTTGTTATGTTTGACGTATAGGCGTAAATTATTATTATTATTTTTTCAAAAATACAAAAATTCAGGAATGATGACTTTTAACAAAAATCCTTGGATCACAATCAAAAACGAATGCTGGAAAAAATTCTCCGCTGGCACTGACAGGTCCTTTTATGATTTTTTCGTTCATTTTTTCCTGTCCCGTTTTTTTAATTTTGGTTTCCTCTCTTTTGCATGCAATTTTTTTTGTTTTATTGTTATTGTATTGTATTTAATCCTGAATGTCAAAAATGCCTAAAAAATTGAGTAAGCAATTAAAATCAATGGTGTGGATAGCGAGGTTGCATGAAACATGCCGCCTGCTAGAGTAAAAGCTCTTTTGGAGTTGCCCCTTCATTCGGATCTAGGTATGTGTTTTACTTGCTGCTATTCCCTTAGGGCATTTTTAATTGAATTTTCTCATAAAGCGTCATCTATAAGGGAGTGGGTGCCTTTTTTCGGTTTGCTTTAGTACACGCAGAGAAAGAGAAAAACGCACGTAATAAATATCGTATCCTTTTGGATTTTCAAAGAAAAGACATAAACACTCATCGTCCTTCGAGAAATCCGCATCCATTATTTTTTTTGTTTTCGTTAATTAAAAACAAAAGAAAGCAAAGAAAAAATGACGAGAACACCAAATAGAATGCTCCACCCACAAAGAGGGAAGAATAAATTTATATAATATTGTGTTTTATCCCTAGGTCATTACTTCATCCTCTATTTTATTTTTAATTTTTTTGTTTTGCTCGGTTTGGAGCGGGAGCAGTATCAGGATATTCTTTCTACTCATTTTTGGATGACCTCGCAGAAGAAGGCGGATAAGGGAATCTGATTTAATAGTTTGCCTTTTCCGACTATCCACAAACACCACCAATATCCGCTTCCGCACCCCCATGTAATTTAAATCCTTTTGATACAAACACACAAGGAGAGAAGATCCTGAGATGGGACACCAAATACAAAAACAAAAGAATACAACTCTACAAACAAACACACACACATTTTTTTAATTATCCTGCTTTTTCTCGAGAATGGGTAAAAAAATTTAATTATTTTCAAGTACACACACACACACGCGAAAAAAGCTAATTAACTTAGAATGAGTGCAAAATGCAACTTTACCACATATCACAAAATAAGGATATTAAAAGTGCAAACAGTGGTGCCAGACAAGATTTTTTTGATCTAAGTTTAAATATTTTTCGTATATTCACGTTTCGCTCATTGCTCAAAGTTTGATCAACAAGAGTAACCCTAGCACACTTCATAAATTCAAAAATTCATGAATTGTAACCGCACGAATACGTTGAATTGTTTTATTGTTCGCAAAATGAATCACCCTATCGGAAGATTTTATAATTTTTGCAAATGGCGTCGTACGTGAATCATATTTGACATTTTTTGTGAATTAGACAGCTGCACTATACAAACAGACAAGAAAATAGACCACTATCCTCCGTAAGAACGTGGGATAATTGTGTGGATTCTTTTGACAAATAATCGATCGGTGGTGTTAGCACAGCGTGAATTCGGACGTCGATTTCCTATCGTATCGCGGCAACTGGGAGAACATTCCGGCGCTTAACCACTCGTCTCCAAAAGACTGAAACCATGCGACCATGCAGGCTGTGGCCTCGACCGGATTGTTCATTCGGCCGAGTAAATCGCGGCTGTGGCTGCTGCCGTGTCGCTGACAAAGAACATCGACCAGACTACTTGCCATGCAATTGGACAGACTCATACAAAAGACTTCCGTACAAATGAAGCCATTTTCAGTCTCAACAACTAAGAGGACGATTTTATGTCGAAAATCATCATTAGCCACGAGGCGCATTTCCACTTAAGCCTAAGGGACACTGAAAATCTGCGTGTGATGCACGAAGAGCCATTGTATCCACTCAAATCCACTTTCATGCCAGATGAGTGATTGGGCCGTAATTTTTTGAGGAGTTCATCGGCAATACGGTCACTGTTATTGGAAAACGCTACACGGTCATAACAAACGACTTCTTGCTACAAGTGGAAGAGCGGGTCATTCCTTCCTATGTAGTTTTAACGAGACTGTGCAAACGCACGCACAGTACAAGCCACAATGGAAGCATGTCCTGGTCCCGTAATCTCCCGCTTGAAGATTTCAGATGGCCTGCAAGATCGCCCGATTCAACAATCCTAGACTTCTTTCTTTGGGTTTATGCCGACAAGCCTCAGACAATCGCAGCCCTTAAGGAGAATATTCGACAAGAATGCCAACAGTTATCACCGTTAATCATATGCAGAAAGTCATGGAAAGTTCGATAAAACGGACACTTGAAGGATGTCATCTTTTCCACTTAACAGAAAGAATAAAGGTCTAAATAAAAATTTCCATCACTCAAAATCTTTTTTTGTTTTTTTTTTCTATTTAGTAAAGAAGTGATTTAAAAACTAAATTGGTTGATTAATTTTGCGCCACTCGAGGAATTAGCTCATTTTGAACATTTAGTATGGTAAAAACAGCTGATCCTTGCAAATCTACTTTTCCCTGACTTAACGGTCTTATATGGGGTAATTGCGGTAGAGATGCCGCACACAACCCAATGCATACATTTTGTCACCCGAGCGAAAAATTTTGTTTGCTTTTTGTTCGTTAGGTATTCAATAAAAAAATGCAGGAAAAAAATTGGTAATATCAGATATGTAATGGGATTTTAACTTGCGACTTATAGGTCCTATAAGACATGCATTCGGGAAAAAAATCGAACTCGAGATTTTGATCAAAGTTGACATTACGATAATAGCGAAGACTAAAAAAGTGTGTCTCGCAATTCTGTCTGTCTGTCTGTCGGTTCGACTACAGCCTAAACGGTTCAGCCGATTTTCGGTAAACTTGGTAGATGTCGTTTTGAATTTTTTCCCCCACACGTTTTTTTTTTCTTTTTTTTTAAGACAAAAAATAACGGTATCTGCCATACGATTTTTTTCGAAATTTTATAAATATTTTTTTCCTCAAACACTGTCCCACAGATTCTTAAAAAAAATTCAAGAATTTTCATCTAGTTAAAGCTAGCTAATGGTTAAAAAAATTTACAAAAAAATTTTATTTTTGGTTCCGCCCTTGGAACCATTTTTTTTGTTTTTGGTTTTCTCAAAAATGGTACGACGGATTTTGATCGTTTTTTTTTCTGCTAAAGGTCCCCAATAGTTGAAATATTATTGTGAATTCAAATTTTGAAAAAATTACTTTTTGGATTCTTACCAAAAATTTCATTTTTTTTTTTTTTTGAAAACTCAATATTTCGAAAACCCCATGCTCGATTTTTTTCAAAACTTGATAATTAAAAGTTTCTTAATATAATCTATAAGAAATGAGAAAAAAAATTATTTTACCTAAAAATAACGGTACCTTCCATATAAAAGTTGAAAAATAGTTTTCGAAAATCGTATTTTTCTCGAAAACAGTTCCGAGAATTTTGCTAAAAATGTTTTTCATTTGATTAATTTTTAGGATCTATAATTTAATATAAAAAAATTTAAATCAAGATATTACGGACTGTATCTACCATAGAACGAATTTTGAATTCCCATTATCGGCATAACGGATTTTAATGAAATTTTTTAGAGAGAAGCTTCTAAAAAGTTAAAAAAATATTGCATTTCAAAACTTTTTTTGGAAAGTTCGATATTTCAAAAACGGATCAATATTTTTTTTGTAAATTTAACTTTTATTCGTACATTAATAAACACTTTAAATTGGTGCTCTCCAAAAATTTTTCTTAAAAATTTTCTAAAAATTTTGTATATAAAAGCTTATTTTTTAAGAAGCCACTACAACGAAATATAATTTTGTTCTTGCATAATCTAATTTTTGCTGAAAACACATGGCATCCTGTGCTTAGCTCCAACTACTAAAGGAGTTGTTTTAGTTATTTAAAAAATGAATTTTATCCTTAAGAACAGTTTTCTCTAATAACATTCATTTTTGAAATTCTTAGTCGTTTACATAGGAGCAAATTCGTGCGACCAAGTCGTGTATTTTATTTTAGATAGTTGAGGATGAAGCGTGTTGAAAATGTGCTCTTGAAAGTTCTAGAAATTTATTTATGTTTCTTCTTATTATACGAGTATGACATTAATTAAGACTTTTACTGCGTTAGGAATCTTAAATCCGAATTTAAGGCTATCAAAATTCATAGGGTTTTCGCTACCTTGGATCGAAGGGTTATTTCTTTTTTCACTAATAAGCTTTACAGTTTTTTTTCATAAAATTATATATGATATAGAAAAAACACACAAAAGCTTATCCTGTAATTCGTTCTGTCTGCCTGTAAATTTGGAACCTTGAACTAGAGCCTAATCAGCCATATTTTTCAAATTCGATGAGAAACTGAAAATCTAGCTCCAAAAATAAGGGTAAATACTTGTGGAAGAAGGCCATACAAACTTTAATAAAATATAAAAGGTACAAATATAACGTAATTAACGATCCGCATTAGCCTACAAAAAAAAATTACCGAAAATTACTAACAACGTAACCTCTCATAATAATGTCGTTTTTTAATACCGACTTTCCTCCTAACAGCAGCGGCGGCGCCGATATTGATAAAATTTTTAATAATATTGAATTAAAGAAAAATTCAAAAAGGTTTGAATTCGTTTGCAAATTGTGACGTGCGTAATATCAGCAGGTACCACGGCACTGATGGCTTTCGAGACAGCAAGCTTTCAGACTAGTAGATCAGCAGATATAATGCCCCTGGTGGCGTCAGATCAACACAGATCAGCAGGTACTACGCCCAAGGTGGCGTACAAAATTGGTTCCTGCAATTCAATCTGTCTGTCTTTTCAGCTAAAAGCTAAGCGTTTCAGGTGATTTTTTTAAAACTTGGCAGATAGCTTTTTTAGTTATTAGCCAAACACATTTATTTCTTTTTTTAGTTTAAGAAAAAATAACGGTACCTCACATAAAACTTTTTCTTAGAAATTTAAGAATATAATTTTCTTCTCAAAAACTATTCCACAGATATTTGTAAGAAAAATTTAAAATGGTCTTTTAGTAAAAGACTGATCTTAGTTGAAGAAAAATTTAATAAAATTTTCTCAAAAACGGTATGACTGATTTTGATAAATTTTGTATTCTAAATCTCCTAAAAATTTGGTGTGCAGAAATACGGTTCCCAGCACACAAATGTAAAAAAATCGTTTTTGGAAATGGCTCGTAGAATTTTGATAAAATTTTTTCCTTTTGCTTAGTTTTCCAAATTTTAAATTCAGACTATTTTAATACTACTCTAATAGTATTCCGGAATGGACCCATGGAAATGAAAACGAGATGTTTCTCAAGTTTGAAAGAATGATTCAGGACATCTACAGTCAGATACGTATAGGAAGGGCAAGATTTATCAGATTGGTTCCATGCGTTAATAGGATTGAAACAAGAATGCAATATTAGCCCTTTGGCTTTTTGATCCTAAAAAAGCAGCTAGTCATAGAAGCTTTCTTCTTCAAGAATGGGATTGGGACAGTGAGCGAAAATGTTAACGGAAATAACGACCCATCATTGGGCTCAAAATATAAAGAATTTTTGACAACATCCGAATCAAAAATGCTTTATACTGCGGAAGCATGAGGATGAAATCAGTCTAAAACCATCCAAAAACTCTTGAGGTTGTCTCTAAAGCGACAGTTTCGACTACCATAACTGCATTGTACTCATAGAAACAGGCCTATCACATCTGTATATTACATCCTTACAACTTCACTTCAATTACATTATCAAACTCATGAACAGTCACGAAGATAAAGTTGCACTAAAGATTGCAGTCTTGATAATAAGTTCCCAAATTTGACGGTTTGAGTAATGGAAGAATTTAGCAGACTTCTGTCTCTATTTTTTCACATACTTACTTGAAAATCTCCATTTCAGAAAAATAGAGTAATGTATAGACCTAGCCAAAAGTTCACTATCTACATAGGAAATTCTATCCTGAACTCCAGCACGATCTTGGAGAATCCAACTTCTTCAAGGAAAATCTTAAAAGTGAAACGACATCATTCATATTACAAAAGGAAAACTATTACCTTAAGATCACATACCCTATAGAACGATGAAATAAGTTTTTCGGCATGTAATGCCTCTTGCGAGGAATTGACAAATCTTCTGAGAGTATCTCTTGTCATGAAAAGTGCTGCTCATTAGCCGTTCGCAATCGGCAGAAAATTGTAGAAAATTGTACCCTCAATTCCTGGAAACACACTTAAAAGTCACTTTTGTCTACCTTTTTATTTTTTTTTTCGCAACGACTTACCGCCCAACTTATCCTTATGCAACATCAAGGAAAGGGAAAACGTACTGCGATTCATCGCAAGGTGTCCAGTTCTAGCTAAGATACGGCGACAAATATGGCAACGGAATTATCTTAGAACAAACGGACATTAAAGAAATGTTAATGTCACACACAGTTTGTTTCATTCCATTTCAATATCTACCTACAGTTGTTGAAAAACGCTTTTATTTTTTTGTGATGAAAACTGCAAGATTTCTTACTTCTTCTTCTAAATTACATACTATTTAATTACTGGATTGAATGTTCAAGCAAAACGATACAACACATCAGAGTCCTTTATTAAAAAAATATTTCAAATCAAGTTTTCGGACAAGCAAGCTAAAGAATCTTCATTAAATCGTTTTTGTCTCTCACTTTTGACGTCACTTAATTAAAAGAGAGAAACAAAAACACAAAATGGCAACTCTATGTATAGTAGTAGAAGTAGAAGTGGGTGAGGACTTTTCAGTTTTTATAAATACACGAGTGTATCAATTCCTAGTATGCGGTGGCTTTATTCCCATGTCGACTTTCTTTTTAATCCAAAATCTCTGTAGTTATACTTTCATGGATTTCGTCAGGTCTTGATGGTTTTTTGACGTTGTTTTTTTACTTCACTATAGTTTTTTTTTTTTTTTAAACTCTTCATTCATAGTCAGAGAATGGAGCAATGCATAGAACAGCAGAACACACTGCAGGGAATACACTTTTACTTTGTCCTTTTAAAAAACCACCCACACATATATAAATTATACAGCTAGTCTAGTTTTTCCTCGACTGTAATTAATGGCAAAGACCATTTTCTGCATGCATCACATACAAGCAGCATTTCCCGCATTCCTAAACTTCACATCAGGATGTTATCCTTTCAAACACCCATCTCTCTTATAGATGTAGATATCCATATGTGTTGTATATGCATGGGAATAAGGTATCAAATGGGATAGGAACCATATATGCATAGCCGTGTAGGAGAGTAGCTAAAAAGAGCTTAACAGCATGATTGCTTGGTCTTGCATAATATCTATTCAGTACAGAGAATTAAAACATTCTACTCGTTCTACAATCGTGGATGTGCAGGTCCAGATTCAGGAGCAGAGTCGCAGTCGATGTCGTGGTCGCGCTTGACAGTTCTTGTTTTTCTGTCTGTCTTCTCTATACACACATACACGGTAGGAATATCTGCTCGCAGGGTGTATTGGATATGCGGTGTCAGACCTCATATTGTGGCTGGGATGTATGTGGTATTATGTGTCTTTATTAGATAGATTCTACTCTCACAACGAGGGCTCTATCAAAAAAAAAAAAAACTCAAACTATGAAAATGTAGAAATAAATTGACGAATCTGTCAAAGTAGGTACCTTGAGGAGAATGATTAAATCAAAAATTCCAATAATTTTATATTCTAAAACAAACAAAGAAACCTTAAGGACATACAACTTCGATATGGAAGTTATTTCCTTCAGTTTCTTTATACTGACACCTCCTTCAAAAGTCCGACGCACATCTTGATTCCAATTGAGTTGTGGCCCATAACACACTATTCATAGTTCTTAGAACTTGACAAATTATCCTTCTTTGGCTTTATTTCAAGAATTTTTCAATGTATACACTTGCAAATCGTGAACACAAAAATTTATAAAATCATCATCATATAATAAAACGGCAAACATGTTTTTTGTGGTACACTTTTCGAGGCCCACAAAAACCGAAGGGGTATAAAATACATATTAAACGAAGGCATTTTTTACATAGATGTGCAGAATGCCAAAAGAAAATGAAATGAAAAGAGCGTATAATTTACATCATACAGTTTCAGTCCAGACATCTATCGATGATTTTCTGAAAAAATGTATTCCATGTAATGGTGTTTTTAAAAAGTGAAAAAGTAAAAAGGTACATAGAACCATTTAAACCATCAAGCGTTAACAACAATTGGCAATTTTTGCAAAAAGTACAATAAGTGAAAAAATGAAAAAGAATACACACACACACACTAGCGACATCTGTTGCTTTCAGTTTGGCGACATCTATCGGTCATTTTCTGAAGCAATTTATTCAATCCATTAGTGTTTTCAAAAAGTGAAACATTTACTTTTTGGTTTTATGAGATGGGAGATAAAATTTTAAATTGAATTGGAAAAGGAGAGCAGATTTGTTTTAACATTTTCACTTTTCAAGTTCATTGCAGTTATGGCTTTACAATAATAGGGGTATTCATGCAAAAGTGTAAGCTCTGTGTATTTGTATAAGTCAATTATTTTCAAAACTTATTCACTCGTACATTTGTCTGCATTTGAATTTTAAATATTTGCGAAAAAAGAGAATACAAAATACTCGAAATGTATTTGTCAGGGAAAGAGAGAAAATAGAAAATGCAGACGTGAGACGTCACGTAGTCAAAAATGCGGACGATCATGACTTACGATACAATTATCTCCATTTCTGAATGCGTTCCATGGGCTCAAACCTACCTCATTTTCGGAACACTTCCATTTATGTCATTTTTTGTTGACAATAAACAGCCGGCCGATCGAACAGCTGGCCGATCGATGTGCAACCAAAAAAAGTTTTACAAAAGTAAATTGACTTTATGTTTTTGAAGTAAGCTATATTTCTTTAGGCGCGTTATGAAAATATGATGAGTGAAATTAAAAAAAAATCACATGTATGTAACACAAAATTCACAGGTTGACGTCACTCCGGCGACGCACGTGGGTTCGATTCCAATATTATGGCCATAACAACAGCTGAAGGACAATGACATGAAAGAATCGAAACAAAAATTGTTAATGTGTCAAAAATGTGTACAGGTATTAGGTTTGAAAGTTTGTTTACCATTTACTGTTTTCCTTTGGACTCCATGATTGAGTGCTTAGTAGGTATTTCTCATTGCATTCAACAATTTAAAAAAATCATGAACTCTCTGTCTTTTATTGAATGATATAGAATTAAATAAATAAATTGGCACTCGAATTTCGAGAGTTGGGTCGGCTAGTTAATAAAAATAAGCCTTCAGATCATTGGAAGGCAAGTTGTTTTTGTATAAATACTTTCAAATATCATTGCCTATGTGTAAGCCCTTGTATGCTTCCTCAAATGATTTGTAGAAACGAAAGTTTTGATAAATTTCTATGTCTATTTTACTATACTACTTTTTTGGGGCAGAGACCTTTAATAATATCGCATAATATTTTGGCTTTATTTAACTGCTGCTGAGCCCAATGTTGAGGTCAAATTTTCATAAACTCCTTGCAATATCGATTGACACATTTCTTTCGTCAACAAAAATATAGTTAATATCACCATTGCGAAAACGATCCATTATTTCTCGAATTTACTGCTCTGATGGACGATTATGAGCACCATAAGACGCACGTGACGTTTGATGCGTTTTTGAATTGAACCATATTTTTCAAAATAAACTTCAACAATTTGCAAACGTTGCTTCAGCTTCCGGGAGTCTATTGATGATGAATTCTCAAACCAAACTAAAATCTAAATAACGGAGAACTTTCAAATAAGCTGTCAAAGAAAACAGTACCGCCAATTTTAAGTATTTTGCCTGTAAAAAAAACGGTATTCAGAACCTTAAATACCGTCTGATTTCTAGAAAAGTATAAAACAATGCAAACAAAGTTTCAAAACTCGATTAATTATTAAATAAATATTTGTATGTAAGAAATTTCTTTAAAAAATTCCTAAAAACAAATTAAAGCATTTCATAATAAAAATTTTAGGAAATAAATTCAAAAACTTATCGATCGCTGCTTTTCAAGATATTGATTTTTGAAAAACAAAAATTTAATGTATTTTTCAAAATTACAAAAAAATATTTTTTCGTAAATTTGTATATACAATATTATTTTTAATTCAAAGAAGCTTCAGTATAAAAATTACGATGTCTCGTATGTTCAAAATTGTTAGAGCCGTTAATGAGAAAGTCGAAAATCTAACAGAACGGTTCTAAAAATTGTTTTTGACCAAGATGTAGTCCTTGTCCATAATAGCGCACCTATATTCTATTAACCAAATAGTTATTGGCGTGTTTGAGATAAATTAGATTTTGCTTAATGACTATATAGCAGTTACCAATAGTTATGGAGCCAAACAAAGTGTCAATCTTTCTTCTAGGGAATCACCGAAGACGCTTAAGTACAGAGGTGGAAGAAAATTGCTTCACCCGTTAAGGCTGTAGGTCGAGGTATAGACATACAGTCACACAGACATGCACACGGAATTGTGGGATCCACTTTGTTCGTTTTCTCTATAACCGTAATGTCAATTTGGATCGAAATTTCTAGTTCGATTTTGCCATTACAGCCACTCAAATCCACTGTGTGATGCAACTTTCTCCCGGGAGGAGTGATTGGATCGTTTTTTTTTTTTTTGAGGACGCCGCCGCGCCGTCGGCAATGCATTTATTGTTACTGGCGAATGCTACAGGGAAGTCATGATAAACGACTTCTTACTGCCGAAATTGGATGAGCGGGGCTTGGTCGCTTAATCTCCCATTTTGACATTGCGACCAAAATCGCTCGATTTAACTATCCCAGACTTCTTTCTTTGGGGCAACTTGAATTCGAATAAGCATCAGATAATCGCAACCCTTAAGGAGAATATTCGACAGGAATGCGAACAGTTATCACAGGAAATCTTGCGGAAAGTCATGGCAAATTCTATAAAACGGGCACACATTTGTATCAACACTGGCGACAGAAACTTTGCGGATATCATCTCTTCCAGTTAACAGACAAATTGTAAAAGCCCAAGACAAAGATTTCCATCACTCAAAATATTTTAAGTATTTTTTGTAAAAAATTAATTCAAAAACAAAATTGGATGATTAATTTTGCGCCACTCTGCAGAACCTATATTTGGCAAGTAAAAAATGGTTCTGTGCAATGTTCCATGGAACCAATTTTTTTAAAGTTAGTTAATGCAATTTTGATCCTAAGCAATACAAGAAACCAAAAAACTTCACAAATTCAAACATTTAAGATATTTAGAAAGACTTTAAATTTTTCTTAACCACCCCCACTTTGAATTTTTTGCGTTAATCGAAAAGTTCAAAATACCTATAGTTGTTTTGAGTCTCTCGTAAATGAGTGCATTTGTAGTAGAGGTAATATAAATTCCTTCTTCTTTAAATTCAAATTGCCTTTTTCCATTTCCCACATTCTCCCCCTCAACAACAAAATTTCTCTGATGATGAAAAATAACTGCAAGAAATAACCGACAATTTAAATCACTCGAAGCAAAGGTAACATTTTAAGCTTCAATTTATAAATACCCAACTCCGTTCCTTTACGTTCACTGTACACATTATTTGTTCCGTGGTATTTTATTCCATTTTCCACCAAGATTTCCCACCCTCCTGTCACTTATAGTCTGACAATAAACTCGTTTAATTTTGAAAGACTTTCAAAGAAATTAATTTCCAAAATAATCTTGTGTTATTGAAGGAGCAAAATGCTGTATAAATACCTCCATTAACTGCGTTCCCGAAGTTGATATTCTGAGGCAGGTATTTTTGTGAATGTTCTGCTGTCACCCTTTCTCAATTCGCAAAATTACAAAATGAATTTCAAAATGTCTTCGTGTAGATGGAAGCAACTATAATTTCAACTTTACTATTTCTCTGGAGCATTCTTAAATAGTAACAAATCATAAAGTTTACTGCGCGAGAGGAATTATTCAAATTCCTCCTCAATATTGCTAAATGAGACGAAGTAGCAGAAGACAAGCAAGAGCAAATAAAAAGAGTCCTTTTACGGTTTTTCTTCGAACACATCCTGTGAAAGAAAAAATTCTTTTTTTTTTTTGACAGGAGGGTGGGGGATGAAGTAAATTTTTTGACAGATTAATTGCGGTTGCCTGACACTGCGCTGGCATAAGAATTACATTTTTGAAATTCCTCTTAACTTTTTGAGAAGAACTGAAGGAATTTTTCTGTTTTCATTTCATTTTACCCAGACCCTTGCTGTAGCCGAATACACACCACCACCATTTTCAGGGTTTCTCTCTTCTTAATGATTTATTACGTTAATTAATTCCTTAACAAAGAAACTATTCAATTTGTGGTGTCCTAAACAGAAAAGAAAATCTGCAGAAGATATGGGATTCGGTTGTGGAGCAATAAGCAACAGGCAGGTTTGTCTTGACTTGGGGTGCTAAGTCTGACAAGTTCTTAAAACAATTTGACTTCTAAACAAGGGCAAATGGTTTCTAATCGATAATCAAAGCATGTCAGTATTGCTGGAAGTCGACATTTAAATTCAAAGTTTTTGCTGGTAGTCTTTAAATATGTAGATATTTATCTTAGGTAGGGTGGGTATAGACATGGCTACCACTGGCAGTCTAGCTCTGTTGCCCAATTGCTATTGCTTAAGTTCACCATTTTGATAACATAACTCGTATGAAACTGTGAATACAATTCATAAGGGAAATTGCGGACCTTCTCAGGGGACATCCAGTTTGGATAAAGTTAAAGGATATGAAAAGATCTAGTAGATTTTGATTTATTGTGTTTGTTTTTGCACAAGCATCCGGATATTGGATCACTCACTCAGCCGGACCACCACACTCATCCGACACCATCTACACTGTGTGAAGCTAGGCACTTTGTTGATTGGTATTGAAAAAGTACGGTAAGCCTCCGCGAAAGTCCTCAGTCCTCTAGCTCGGGATCTTAAGATTCAACCGGAGGGCATGGCACAGAAGTAACCGAGTATAGAGCTATTTCGTCGCATTGAGAAAAGAGATCAAGTCTTTGATCTTAATTTCCGAAAGTTCGTCAATGTCGTCAAGAAATGCCCTTCCTAATGATTGTCCTCTAAATTTGACCGGAGCAGAATATTAGCAGAGGGAAAGGAGGACTGTTTCCTTTTGCTGCTGGTCCTCACAACTATGACAGTGACTGTGGTGAGGAATGCCTAGCTTCGCTGCATGCTCTACTATTGCATATGTGTCTGCTAAAGGTAGCTACGATCCTGGCTATGTCTTGCCTGATTCTGCATATCAGATCAAGTGTTCGGGATTTAATATAGGTGGGCCATATCTTTCTAGATATAATACAGTTAGTTGAGCTGCTCCACCTACGGTTTGATTCGGTAAGAAAAATTGAGAGAAATTTTACCTTCATTACTCCGAGCGGAATGTTGACTCTTTCGGCAAGTGAGTTATGAAGTGCTGATCCTTGCCTGGCCAGCTCATACGCCCGTTCATTCCCATCAATTATTAAATTTCGTTGATCACTTATATAGTTCACATTTAGTATTTGCTTAATATGTAACATAAGGACCTGCTTGGATGAACGAAAATCATCCCTTTGATCGTACGTAAAGTCAGATGACAAAAGTAAATTTGATTTTATTGATCATTTTAAGACCGTTTGTAGAAAATTCAAGACGAATGGGTAAAACATTTAATTGCTTTCTCGGAGCTATTGGAAAGGGGCCCTAGTTCGAAGAAAAATGGCATAGTTGCCACCAGGGGCTTTGGTACTTGTTGATCTAACAGAGCGAAATCCTACTGTATCGATTTCCATATGCCACCAGAGGCCTACTATATGCTGATTAGTGGCACCAGGCGCGTTATACCTGCTGATAAGTTTCATCAGATGTATTGTTCCTAACGATACTAGAATCCAGATAACCGGGAATACCAGAATCCAGTTAAAGGGGATACCAGAGCTCAGATCACCGGGAATATCAGAACCCAGTCAACTGGAATACCATAATCCAGAATCCAGATAACCAGGAATACCAGAATCCAGTTAACAGGGATACCGGAATCAAGCTAACCGCTACACCAGAATCCAGATAACTGGGAATACCAGAATCTAGTCAACCGGGATACCATTATTCAGAATACCAAAATCCATATAACAGGGAATACCAGAATCCAGTTGACCGGGATACTGGAATCAAGCAAACCGCGATACTAGAATCCAGATAACTGGGAATACCAGAATCTAGTCAACCGGGATACCATAATCTAAAATACCAGAATCCAGGTAGCCGGGGATACCAGAATCCAGTCTACCGGGATAATATAATCCAGAATACCACAATCCAGATAAAAGGAAATTCCAGATTCCAGTTAAGCGGGATGCCAGAAACTAGTTAACCGGGATACCAGAATCTAGATAACAGTGCGTATCGGAATCAAGTTAACCGCGATACTAGAATCCAGATTACCGGGAATACCATAATCCAGTCAACCGGGATACCATAATCCAGAATACCAGAATCCAGGTAACCGGGAATACCAGAATCCAGCCAGCCGAGATACCATTATCCAGAATACCAGAATCCATATAAAAGGAAATACCAGAATCCAGTTAACCGGAATACCAGAAATAACTTAACCGGGATACCAGAATCTGTATAAGAGTCAGTGGCGAGGCGTCATATTGTTCAAGTCGTGCATGAACGACTAGCTTACAGGCGACATTATTTTAATTTCTATCTAATTAACCCACACCTCATACTTATACTGTTCGTTTATTCCTTATAGTTATATCTAATGTATACGTACATATTTTCCATTTTCCAACTCGCGCATTCCTTCTCTGAACTACCCAAACAAAACAAAACGAACTATAGCTACCTGCTACTGTTTTGTTTTCACTCAACCGATCAGTATCTACCCAAGTCCTTTGTATATATATTTTAATAGTACTCTCATGGAACACGAAAATAAGTTTTATTATTGTGCCGCAAAATCGTAAGTGTGGCTATGTTAAGCAGTACAGAGTTGACGTGGAAGGAGAAAATATAAGCAAAAAAAGAGATGAGGTAGAGATATATTTATTCTGACAACAATAAAGAGGGTAAGGGAGAAAGTCTTATCTGCGTTTCTTTTTGCTGTCAGAATCAATTGTAGGTAGGTATATACAGTTTTATATGCCATGCACGAGATGAATACAAGCAAATAGTATTGAGAGTATATGAGAGTTTTTGTGAATTTTGTTTCATTGCTCATGCAATCTAGTTTGTTTAAATTCTGATACGATTAATTACCGAGGTTGCCATTTTTTGTCTACGAATTTTTATCAAATTTGGAAATTATTAATTCATTAAAATAAAAATTTAGCTTTTTTTTTATTTTGTTAATATAAATATAAAAAAGTAAGAATTTATGCAAACAAAGTTTAAAAAACATTTTATTATTAAACTGATTTTGAATATAAGAAATTTCTTTAAAATTCTTTTAGAAAAAAAATTGGGATATTAATTTTAAGTATTTGAAAATAAAGATTCTAGGAAATATTTTCAAAAATTAATCGCTCAAACATTTTCAAGACATTGATTTTTCAAAAACAATGTTTTTAGATAAAAAAATATTTTTTCGTGTTCTCTATCATCGTAAAGTCAAATTTGATCAAAATCTCGAGTTAAATTTTTTCCACATGCAAAACTTGCAATTACATAATTTTGTAAGTGAAAATAAAATAAAAAAATTTGGTACGCCAACGTTAAGTTTTTATTATTGTACGAATGAAATTAAGTTTCGAAATAAAATATTGAGCCGTTTTTGAGATATCGAATTTTCCAAGAAAAAAAAAACATTTTTTTTTCCAAAAATTAAAAAAAAAAAATTTTCAAAGCTTTGAGATGCAATGTTTTTTAAACTTATTGGGAGCATCTCTATAAAAAATCCCTATTTCAATAATGAGAAAATTGTCAAATGTCAAAATTTGAAAAAAATGATATCGAAAAAAGAATTTTTATCTTTAAACGCGATTTGCGGCTAAACGGAGCCTCGTAGACCCCTCAAAGTTGACATTTTCAAACGTGATTTCTGGCCAAATTATTCATCCTACAGAATTAAAAATTACATATTCGTGATCTAGGGAGTGCCTTTCAATCCACGTATGAAACGAAAAACGCGAAAACGCTTAAAACGTATTTTAAGCGTGGAACAAAAAAATATTGTTTTTAAGTTAAATCTCCTCAAATCGTGCGCTAGTTTTAAGTTTTATTACTGTACGAATAGAAATTAAATTTCGAAAAAAACATTGCGCCGGTTTTTGAGATATCGAATTTTCCAAAAAGAATGACTTTTTTCTAGATATAAATATATAAGACTTTTGATAATATTAAAATTTTCAAAAAAGTATGAACATTTTTTGGAAAAAGGAAAATTTGTATACGCGTGAAAATATTTTTTTTTTCGTAAGTTACTTGGTATTTTTTCAAAAAAGGGTTTTCGAAAATCGTATTTTTCCGAGGCTGAAATTTGTTTCTTTTTGTTAATTTTTTTATATAAAAGCTTATATTTTTAAGAAAACAACACGAATTATAATTTTTGTTCTTGGAAGATAGTTTTGAGGAAATATTGAGTTTTCAAAAAAAAAAATTGAATTTTTTTTTAAAAATCCGAAAAATAATTTTTTGAACATTTGAATGCACAATAATATTCAAACTATTAGGGACCTTTAGCAAAAAAAAATGATCAAAATCCGTCGTACAGTTTTTGAGAAAATCGAAAACAAAAAAAATGGTCCCAAGGGTGGTACCAAAAATAACAATTTTTTGTAAAATTTTTTTCAACCATTACCTAGCTCATTGTATATACATATATACAATGCCTAGCTTTAACTAAATGATTTTTTTTTTAAATCTGTGGGACAGTTTTTGAGAAAAAAAAATATTTATGAAATTTCGAAAAAAATTCCAAAGAAAAAAACATCTACCAAGTTTGAAGAAAATCGGCCGAGCCGTTTAGCTGTAGTCGAACTCAAATGTTTAATAGTGGTTTATTGAACATAATAGTTCTTCATAACTTAAAAACTAAAAGAGATAGAAAGAAATGGAGTATGCCATTCGAAAGAGCATGTTTGATCTATAAAAACTGCATTTCTAACTAAATTTGGCCAAAAATGCTCTTTTGAACAAGATATAACTCAGACGACAATATGCACAGACATAATTTTCTTCTATCCCAAAAAATACGTAATCGCCAAAAAAGTATTGAAAGTATTGACCTTGAAAATATTTGCCTACAGAAAATAACAACTACCAAATCCCCACACACACCTACATTCTACTCCAATGTACATAGTATGTGCCTTTGTTCTCCTATTTTATATACAGTATTCCTATTGCTGTCACTGTCATGTATTAAATGTCTATCTGTTAAAACTCTGCCAAAGGCATCTCTGCTAATTTAGTAATTATGGTGCCGCTTGGTTCGCCTAGTCGCGTTCCTATTCATGATAGTAACGGGTGATTTTTTTGAGGTTACGATTTTCATGCATTAGTATTTGACAGATCACGCGGGATTTCAGACATGGTGTCAAAGAGAAAGATGCTCAGTATGCTTTGACATTTCATCATGAATAGACTTACTAACGAGCAACGCTTGCAAATCATTGAATTTTATTACCAAAATCAGTGTTCGGTTCGAAATGTGTTTCGCGCTTTACGTCCGATTTATGGTCTACATAATCGACCAAGTGAGCAAACAATTAATGCGATTGTGACCAAGTTTCGCACTCAGTTTACTTTATTGGACATTAAACCAACCACACGAATGCGTACAGTGCGTACAGAAGAGAATATAGCGTCTGTTTCTGAGTGTTGCTGAAGACCGTGAAATGTCGATTCGTCGCCGTTCGCAGCAATTGGGTTTGTGTTATTCGACCACATGGAAGATTTTACGCAAAGATCTTAGTGTAAAACCGTATAAAATACAGCTCGTGCAAGAACTGAAGCCGAACGATCTGCCACAACGTCGAATTTTCAGTGAATGGGCCCTAGAAAAGTTGGCAGAAAATCCGCTTTTTTATCGACAAATTTTGTTCAGCGATGAGGCTCATTTCTGGTTGAATGGCTACGTAAATAAGCAAAATTGCCGCATTTGGAGTGAAGAGCAACCAGAAGATGTTCAAGAACTGCCCATGCATCCCGAAAAATGCACTGTTTGGTGTGGTTTGTACGCTGGTGGAATCATTGGACCGTATTTTTTCAAAGATGCTGTTGGACGCAACGTTACGGTGAATGGCGATCGCTATCGTTCAATGCTAACAAACTTTTTGTTGCCAAAAATGGAAGAACTGAACTTGGTTGACATGTGGTTTCAACAAGATGGCGCTACATGCCACACAGCTCGCGATTATATGGCCATTTTGAGGGAAAACTTCGGAGAACAATTCATCTCAAGGAATGGACCGGTAAGTTGGCCACCAAGATCATGCGATTTGACGCCTTTAGACTATTTTTTGTGGGGCTACGTCAAGTCTAAAGTCTACACAAATAAGCCAGCAACTATTCCAGCTTTGGAAGACAACATTTCCGAAGAAATTCGGGCTATTCCGGCCGAAATGCTCGAAAAAGTTACCCAAAATTGGACTTTCCGAATGGACCACCTAAGACGCAGCCGCGGTCAACATTTAAATGAAATTATCTTCAAAAAGGAAATGTCATGGACCAATCTAACGTTTCAAATAAAGAATCGATGAGATTTTGCAAATTTTATGCGTTTTTTTTTTTTTTAAAAGTTCTCAAGCTCTTAAAAAATCACCCGTTACTATTCAAATATATATACAATGCCAAGTCGTTAATACGATTTGGCAACGAAATGAACCCATAGAAAGCATACAAGAAAAAAAAAAAAAAACAATTCGCTCGTTGTAGGGACCATTTCGTGCAAATCTGTTTTGAACGAGTAGAGCTTTTTTTTAATACATAGAATGATGGAAATGTGGAAAACGGGTAGCTAGGGCGTAGGTAAGTAGTTTATTTATTTATTTAGGTACATATTCCAATATTTAATTTTTTTATTTTTTCGAATATGAGAAATGAGACGCGCGTCGTTCATAGGGACGGTTTCGTTCAAATCAGTTTTGAACGAGGAAAGCTTTTTTACTGTGGAATGAAGGAAATGAGGAAAACGGCTAGCTAGTACTTAATCAACACATACCTACCTATTTATTATTGACATAAAAATAAAAACATTATAATGTACCTTTATATAAAAAAAGACTTGTTTGACTTCTTGGCATTGCAAATAAGAATTTTGAAACTGAACGACTACATTTTTAGGCACGCGTCGCCGCTGATAAGAGTCAATATCGGAATCAAGTTAACCGCGATACCCAGCATCCAGATAACCGGGAATACCAGAATCTAGATAACATGGTTCAAGAATCCAGATTACCGAGACAAACGTATATCGGCTTATAAGTCTGGAGGCAAACCGCGACGCAACCCAGCATGCATATTTTCCAAAGTTTCCTTATCTTGATACTTAGAATTATTTAATTTGGCTAAGTGTAAGTTTTTCTTATTAGGTAAACAACAGAACACTAAATACTTAAAGAAATATAATTTTCCTTACCAAATTTTCAAAGTCGTGTCTGTACGTACCTGCAAGAGAAAGACACAAAATTTTAAATTTAATTTTTTGCTTATTCGACTTAATGGTGAATTTTATAAATTTTAAATAATCTAGAAATATTCACGCAACAAAACTGAACAGAAAATTCTTATCACACGGTTCGCTCTTTGATTTGAAACATCAGACAGCGAGAGTCTACAAAAACCTAACCCCCTCTCTGCTACTCTGGATCCATTAATCCCAGCTTGTAATTTCCTTTTTCTTCTTCTCATCTCGCATACATAATGAAGTTCAAAAAGCTAAAAGCGTCACAGTACAACAAATTAATGTAAAAGTCCTTCCTTTTTAGGTCTCCTTCCCCGGGCTTGAGGTCCTTGCTGGTGCGTATAACATATTATGCATGTGAAAATGGGGTGCGATAATCACAGAGGTAACATATTGTGTGTATGGCAATGGTGTTGAAGGTGGTAGATAAATTGAGAGAGTCTGAGAGTAGGTACCTCTGGTATATATAAGTATACTTGCACTTCGTATACTTTTCCAATGAAAATAGCCCTTTTGTGTGACGGAAATTACATTTTGCTAACCCTTAAAGTGTCAACTTCAAGGCACTCTGACGTTTCTCTGCTTGAAATGCACCCAAAGCAGTAGTAGGTAGAGGCAGTTGAAACAACGGGCTCCTGTGAGCCAAGTGTACGTACCTATACCACGTGAATGTCAACTCGGTCGGTTGGTTTGCTGTGTAATCACAAAGTGATGTGTCGCCTGCGATGCAATGAAAGCATTTAATATCATTTGTTGCCTCGTACGTTTATTTTATCCACATCCTTCATTCATCAACGACGACGGAGACGCACGGTAGATTCAAAGAAAATCTAGAAAGCCTAGGGTTTTCGTTCTGTAACAAAAGATACACGAGTAAAATGTTCAGCGACGAAAAAATGATTTTCAATTCGACTACCAGCAAAATGATGACACATAAAAGATCATAGCCGCTCAGGTGAATTTCACAGGGAAGAAACAATTCCTATGGGGTTGAAACGCCATATTTGGGTGTGGACTTAAAAAAAATATTTCAAAAGGCCATTAAAGGGCTTTCGAAGCTTCATTTATATTTTTAGTCATGAAAAAAATGTGTAAAGGGTATTATTAAAATGTAGGTTTGGACATAAGATTCAACCTTAGAAATCCATCTTAAGACCTAGGAATAGGAATCGAAAGAATATTTTTGTCCACGATATGTTTCATATGACAACTTGTCAAGAACTTCTAGCACAATTGTTCGTAAAAAGTGTAATTTCACTGGTGAAAGTGCCCTTACTTAATTTTCACAATACTTACTTTATTTGTCAGGAAAAACTATCGTTTTGTTGAAATTCTTCAAACACATTATTGGATGTTCATTTATAAGCCAGATGCATACGCAAATGCATGTGCGAATTTATGATAGAGTTGAAGTTGCGAACGACGATACGGATGATGGGGACTACCTAGAGCGCAAGAAAAAGGACTATAGTATACCAGACCGGTTTAAGTGTGATGAGATGATGACGACGTTGTCATCGGCGACTAGTACGACAACAACATTGCCCTACCATAACCAGCGACGACACGGTGACTACGACTACAACGACAACTTAAAGATACCCACAAATCCACTTGAGGGTGACTGACTGACTTATTACCCACTTGGTTTACACTTTGCATTATTTATGCGAGTCCTTCACAAGACCACCCTTCCCATTCCCATTCTATTCATCGACCAACCCACTCATTCCCATTCCGAGACTTCTTCTTATCGCTGGCAAACACTTTGCATGTAAAATCATTGGGGCCGAACTGTGCGAGCATTGAACGCATTGCATTGTTCTGTAACATACACACATCATATCAAAACCAATGGTTTCTATATTACCGCTAGCTCTGGTGCATTAAGGTTCAGGACGAAAACCTCACTGCCCCCATTACTCCCACTCCCACTCCCACCACCACGACTGTCATACTGTTCAAACTCCGATAACATACAAATGCCAAACGCCTATCTTAGCCATTTGCATAGAAAACACACACAGCGTCGTTGTCGTCGATGACGATGCACTAACTCCCTCTACTCGTGGAATTGGAGAGTAGTGGCAATGCGGTGTTATAGAGGTATAGGTATAGGGTAGGTAGTGGTTGTGGTGCTGCTGATGATGATGACGATGATGATGGCAGCCATATGGAATACAAAGTGGAATGCAATGAAATTACTCAGTGTCGAAGGACTAAAATGCATCTGTATACCGTATGTGCAGCTGTAACATGCATGCGAAACCAAACCAAACTGAATCCAACCAAACCAAAAGCAAGCGACCAAGTCATCAACCAGGCCAGTTCGTCACTCAGTTTAGACAGCATCACTAGAGTGGCATTGTTATGCATATGACATTTTGTTGTTGCCATGTCATTAGACATGTCAAATCGTTTTTGAATTCCAATGGTGATGATGTTAAGACCGGGTGTATGGTATGTGTGTGACTTGAGATTCTGTCTTTTAAATGTGGTTATGATAAAGGTTATTAAATTTATCAAGACGATGGAAACTATGTTGAAGAAAAGTGGTAGAGCACCTTGGGGTGATGATTAGTATGTTGGAGCTTCGGAGTTTTTGTTGCGCCGCATCCCTCCGCTCGCTTTTTTTAAGGATCACAGTCCTTTTGATATAAAAATGTCACGAAAAATGCTTCTCATCTCTATTGCTTCGCCCAGTTTTGGTAGACAAATTAAGGTCCTCCACCATTTCTGCAACACGCTCATGGGAATTGTGGATTGCGAGTCAGTAGGCCGTTTATGTCACTCCTGTCTACCAAAAGGATAAAATTCAAAACCTAGTTCTTACTATGAATCCTTATTTGTATATTGATGCAAATGAAAAATCGTATATACACCTCAAAGGTGCTCTTACTGAATAGGCTAAATGTGAGACTATACTAAACTATTGATCTGCATAGCAAAGAATCTTATCAGTCTACTCGATATCTTTCAAGCTTATGCAACAGCTTTTCGGGAAAATCTATACATATATTAGAAGAGCATGGTGAGAAAAAGATATAAATACCAAAATCGATTAGATGGTCGTTATGGGGTCAGAGGAAGGTTAGGTCCATATTCCCAATGGCAAATTCAACTTTTTGAAATTTATAGACTCTCATGTCGTTACGGAAAAGATAAAAATAAAGTTTCCATTCGAGCTGCTGGCTAGAAATTATTAGAAAGGCGCCCTTGAAGAAATTAAAACATCACTGGGAACAGGGCCGTCTGAATTCTAAAGTATGTATTTATGCAAACAAAGTTAAAAAATCATTTTATTATTAAATTATTTTTTATATACGAAATTTCTTTAAAATTTTTCTAGAAAAAAAAAAATTGGGATGCCAATTTTAAGTATTTAATAATATAGCTTTTAGGAAATAATGTTCAAAACTAATCGTTCCCACGTTTTCAAAATATTGATTTTTAAAAAACAAGAATTGGATTTTTTTTTCAAAAACCCAGAATATATTTTTGTAAAAATTTGTAAATGCAATATTATTTTCAATTTAAAGAAGCTCCTGTAAAATATTGGTCCAAATTTCTCGAAATTTAAAAAAAAAATTCTCAAAAACTGTTCGACAAATTAAAATTAAATCAAAAAAATTCATTTAGCTAAGAGCTATGTAGTTCTTGAAAAAAAAAAACAAGGCTTAGGCTCCCCCAAAGTTTTTTGTATTCGAATTTTCAAAAAAAAAAAAAAAGATTTTAATTTTTATTTATATGAAGGTTTTTATAATACAAACTCTATATACTACTGAAATAAATCAGCCAAGTAGAAGACTTAGCACTATTATTGGACTTGTTGAATTATTGAATATATGATTACAATCCTAATCTTTGTTGGATATAGTTCACATTGGATTTTTGTCAAAAAATTCATGTAAGATGAACTGAACTTAACAAAAATTGCGTATTGACAAGGTCCTCACAAGTCAACTGATGAGTCCATGTGAGATCACCCGGACGAAACGCCAATTTTTGTGGACTAAAGGCCAAAAAAGCTAATTTGAATCAATAATTCAACAAGTCCAATAATAGTGCTAAGTCTTCTACTTGGCTGATTTATTTCAGTAGTATATAGAGTTTGTATTATAAAAACCTTCATATAAATATTCAATGCCAGGCCACGGGCAAAAAAAAAATTCCAACATTAATGATTACAATCCTAATCTTTGTTGGATATAGTTCACATTGGATTTTTGTCAAAAAATTCATGTAAGATGAACTGAACTTAACAAAAATTGCGTATTGACAAGGTCCTCACAAGTCAACTGATGAGTCCATGTGAGATCACCCGGACGAAACGCCAATTTTTGTGGACTAAAGGCCAAAAAAGCTAATTTGAATCAATAATTCAACAAGTCCAATAATAGTGCTAAGTCTTCTACTTGGCTGATTTATTTCAGTAGTATATAGAGTTTGTATTATAAAAACCTTCATATAAATATTCAATGCCAGGCCACGGGCAAAAAAAAAATTCCAACATTAATGATTACAATCCTAATCTTTGTTGGATATAGTTCACATTGGATTTTTGTCAAAAAATTCATGTAAGATGAACTGAACTTAACAAAAATTGCGTATTGACAAGGTCCTCACAAGTCAACTGATGAGTCCATGTGAGATCACCCGGACGAAACGCCAATTTTTGTGGACTAAAGGCCAAAAAAGCTAATTTGAATCAATAATTCAACAAGTCCAATAATAGTGCTAAGTCTTCTACTTGGCTGATTTATTTCAGTAGTATATAGAGTTTGTATTATAAAAACCTTCATATAAATATTCAATGCCAGGCCACGGGCAAAAAAAAAATTCCAACATTAATGATTACAATCCTAATCTTTGTTGGATATAGTTCACATTGGATTTTTGTCAAAAAATTCATGTAAGATGAACTGAACTTAACAAAAATTGCGTATTGACAAGGTCCTCACAAGTCAACTGATGAGTCCATGTGAGATCACCCGGACGAAACGCCAATTTTTGTGGACTAAAGGCCAAAAAAGCTAATTTGAATCAATAATTCAACAAGTCCAATAATAGTGCTAAGTCTTCTACTTGGCTGATTTATTTCAGTAGTATATAGAGTTTGTATTATAAAAACCTTCATATAAATATTCAATGCCAGGCCACGGGCAAAAAAAAAATTCCAACATTAATGATTACAATCCTAATCTTTGTTGGATATAGTTCACATTGGATTTTTGTCAAAAAATTCATGTAAGATGAACTGAACTTAACAAAAATTGCGTATTGACAAGGTCCTCACAAGTCAACTGATGAGTCCATGTGAGATCACCCGGACGAAACGCCAATTTTTGTGGACTAAAGGCCAAAAAAGCTAATTTGAATCAATAATTCAACAAGTCCAATAATAGTGCTAAGTCTTCTACTTGGCTGATTTATTTCAGTAGTATATAGAGTTTGTATTATAAAAACCTTCATATAAATATTCAATGCCAGGCCACGGGCAAAAAAAAAATTCCAACATTAATGATTACAATCCTAATCTTTGTTGGATATAGTTCACATTGGATTTTTGTCAAAAAATTCATGTAAGATGAACTGAACTTAACAAAAATTGCGTATTGACAAGGTCCTCACAAGTCAACTGATGAGTCCATGTGAGATCACCCGGACGAAACGCCAATTTTTGTGGACTAAAGGCCAAAAAAGCTAATTTGAATCAATAATTCAACAAGTCCAATAATAGTGCTAAGTCTTCTACTTGGCTGATTTATTTCAGTAGTATATAGAGTTTGTATTATAAAAACCTTCATATAAATATTCAATGCCAGGCCACGGGCAAAAAAAAAATTCCAACATTAATGATTACAATCCTAATCTTTGTTGGATATAGTTCACATTGGATTTTTGTCAAAAAATTCATGTAAGATGAACTGAACTTAACAAAAATTGCGTATTGACAAGGTCCTCACAAGTCAACTGATGAGTCCATGTGAGATCACCCGGACGAAACGCCAATTTTTGTGGACTAAAGGCCAAAAAAGCTAATTTGAATCAATAATTCAACAAGTCCAATAATAGTGCTAAGTCTTCTACTTGGCTGATTTATTTCAGTAGTATATAGAGTTTGTATTATAAAAACCTTCATATAAATATTCAATGCCAGGCCACGGGCAAAAAAAAAATTCCAACATTAATGATTACAATCCTAATCTTTGTTGGATATAGTTCACATTGGATTTTTGTCAAAAAATTCATGTAAGATGAACTGAACTTAACAAAAATTGCGTATTGACAAGGTCCTCACAAGTCAACTGATGAGTCCATGTGAGATCACCCGGACGAAACGCCAATTTTTGTGGACTAAAGGCCAAAAAAGCTAATTTGAATCAATAATTCAACAAGTCCAATAATAGTGCTAAGTCTTCTACTTGGCTGATTTATTTCAGTAGTATATAGAGTTTGTATTATAAAAACCTTCATATAAATATTCAATGCCAGGCCACGGGCAAAAAAAAAATTCCAACATTAATGATTACAATCCTAATCTTTGTTGGATATAGTTCACATTGGATTTTTGTCAAAAAATTCATGTAAGATGAACTGAACTTAACAAAAATTGCGTATTGACAAGGTCCTCACAAGTCAACTGATGAGTCCATGTGAGATCACCCGGACGAAACGCCAATTTTTGTGGACTAAAGGCCAAAAAAGCTAATTTGAATCAATTTTAATTTTTAAACAAAAATTCAAAATTATTTTTTGAAAACTCAATATTTCGAAAACGCTATGCTCAATTTTTTTAAAACTTGAAAGATAAAAGAACAAACACATAATCTACCAGATGTGAGAAACAAAATTTTATTTTATCTAAAAAAAACGGTACCCACTAAACAAATATTAAAAAAATGTTTTTTGAAAATCGTATATTTCGTAGAATTTTCATAGAATTTTTTTGCATTCGACTATTTCTTCCGATCTATATTTCAATTAAAAACAATCAAAATTATTACTGACTGTACCTATCATAGAATCATTTTTTCGAATTTTGAATTTATCACTATTGACACGAGAAGCTTCTAAAAAGATTTAAAAACATTGCGTTGCAAAACTTAAGAAAAAAAAAACAACAAAATATATTATTACATTTCGAAATGGGATATTATCAACGTCGTGGAATAATTAAACGAAAACACAAAATTTTCTTCTATGTTCAACGAAAGCGAAATATACGACCCATTCCATTGTCCTTGAATGCCACTTACATCAAATGAATTGAAATGTCTTCCATTGTCGGTACGGATCTTATGTCGAAAAAAATTGCAGGTGGGAGTGTATAGAGTCGGTAGTAGTTTAAGGCATGTCCGGGGCTCTGAGAGACTTGACCAATGGGCGTGTATTGCTACTGAACCATACATCGGATCATGGCAGCGAACATAAGTCCAAGATTATGTACGGCGTGGTGGCATGCCAGTCCGCGTGCCTGGATTCAAGAGGTGTTAGGTAGACCTCGCCTCCAAGCAAGAGGTGTGTTCATGCCTGCAACATGTCACCAGGGTTCGGACTTCATAAATCGCAGATCGCAGTAAATAGGCCAAGAAATCGCAGTAAAACCAAAATTTTCGCAGTAGAAATACATATATTTTTTTTGACTAGGTAACAAAAAATTATAAGCAAGGAAACCAAGGTTAAATCACATTTAAATTATAGTTGCTTGTTAAAACAACATAAGTGATATTTTAATTTTTTACGGAAGAGAAAAAAACCATGTTAAAAAAATCTTAATGGCTTAAAAGTCGAAACACTCTTATAAGATTTTTGGGTTAAAAAAATGACAATGACTACACGTCCAAAAATGTATGATATTTTGTATCTCATGTGAAAAAAAAAAAAAATTCAGTTATGTTGTCTAAACAATCACCGATTCATTTACATAGAATGTGTGAACAAATATACTCTTACTTGATAATGAAAATGTATAGTTTAAGCAAAAATATACGAAGCTAGGTAATCAAAATAAATTTACAATCTACAAATTTGTACTTTTTGAAACAAGAACAAATTAAAGAGTAGTAAAACGTATATAGCTGACAAGACTTGCACTAAAGAGACGAGAATCTTTTTAAATTTTGACATTTTGTTATGAGCACATTTATTTCTATGATCAGTGCTGCTATTAAAAAAAAAATCTGAAAAATCGCAGTAGATTGTAGGAAAAGCGCAGTGGTGCAGTAGATTTAAAAAATAAGAAAAAAGTGCAGTAGATCTACTGCTTTCGCAATAAAGTCCGAACGCTGCATGTCACAGCTTTGCGACTGAATCGGCTTCGGCTGATTTGGGGTTAATGGTCAGGACCCAATCTGACTCCTATGGAGGTAGGTCTCCCGTGGGGTTAAGCCATAATAGGCAGGTACTCACGTTAAACCAAACATAGGTTCTGTCAAAAAAAAATTATGTAAGATGATCTGAATTTAACAAAAATTGCATATTGACAAGACCCTACCCAGTTAACCCAAGTAGTATCGTTGGTGCTACTAGTAACTTAAATATTTCTTGATAGTTCTTAGAGTTAAATACCTTGCTCTAGCTCTATTTTAATATTAGTTGCAGATACTGATTGATCTTTAAAAAAATGTGTCTCTATATTGGCTTCTCACAACAGTTTAAGGCACTACTATCTTTAAAAGGATTGAGTTGTGCTTTATAAATATGCGCCTTAACAATGTTAACGACAATTTAAGTCTATTTAAGTTTTAAAGCAAAAATTGTTGGTTAAGTGACTTTTTGTATATATAGGAGCTCTAAGGGATTTAGTTTTGTCTAGAAAAGTGGTGAAAATTTAAGATTATGTATTTTAAAAAACCAAAATGAATTATAATCTGTGTGTAGCTATTAGCCGAATCTTCTAAAAGCTCCAAAGAATTAAATGCCTAGAAACCCAATATATGAATTAGTTTAACGAAAGTAATATCGCTTCAAGTTAATTTTAGGCAGCTTTAATTATCTTAAAGTAATTATTTTAGGGACGCAGTGCGTCCCTTTAGACATGAATCTTAACATAGCCCCATAAAAAATAGTCTAGAGGCGTTAACTCGTGCGTTCTAGGCCGCCAATTGCTCGGCCCCAAACGTGAAATAAACTGTTCACCGAACTCGCCCTTCATTTGGCCCATTGTAACACGTGCTGTGTGGCATGTGGTACCATCTTGTTGAAATCACATGTCATGCAAGCAAGTCAAGCTCTTCCATTTTGCGCAAAAAATTATCGAACGGTACCGCTCACCATTTACAGTAACGTTGCAATTCGCATCCTCTTTGAAGAATTTGGCCCAATGAACCCACCAGCCCATAATCCGCACCAAACATCAGTGATTTTTTCTGGGTGCATTGTTAGCTCTTGCAATGCTTCTGGCTTCTGTTTTCTCCAAATTCCGCAGTTTTGGTTGTTCACGTATCCATTCAACCAGAAATGAGCTTCGTCGCTGAACACAATTTTTCGATAAAAAAGTGGATCTTTGGCCCACTTTTCAAGAACCTATTCACCAAAAAAATTTGGCGTTGTGGTAGGTCGATCGGCTTCAATTCTTGCACCAGCTGTATTTTGAAAGGATTCGCACCTAAATCCTTCGGCAAAATTTTCCACGTAGTGGAGTAACAGAGGCAATTGTTGCGAGCGGCGCGGCGCCGAGTCGATAATTTACGGTCATCACTAACACTGGTCAATACAGCTGCGATATTATCATCAGTTCGCACTCTACGTAACCGTGTTGGTGGTTTGATGTCCAACAATGTAAATTTCGTGCGAAATTTAGTCACAATAGCCCGAATAGTCACCTCAGTAGGTCGATTAAATTGACCATAAATGGAAGAAGTGCGCGAGACCCATTTTGATAATAAAATTCAATAATTTGCAAGAGCCGTTCGTTTGTAAGACGATTCATGGTTAAATTATAGACCAAACTGAAGATGTTTGACAGTGACACAAAACACGAAACGTGCGTGAGCTGTCAAAACCAGTGTTGCCAAAAAAGAAAATAGCAAAAAAATCACCCATTACTAGCTCTATAAGCGCCTCTGCATCTTCAAACAAACTATAAATGTTTCTTGACTATGGTCCTAAATTTAGTTTTTATTTAGACAATAATTTAAACCTAATATTAGCGTATCAAACTTTCTTTTTAAGAATGTTTTTATATATACAAACTTTGTTTCAAAAACCGCTACAATTATTTAAAATTATTGTTCTTGCCAAAATTCATATTTAATTATAAAGAAGTGATTTTTTTTAAATATGAATTTCACTCTTCTTAAAATTTTGCTCTTATAACATCCAACTTTCAAAGTATCGGTCTCTCATACATAACAGCAAATTCATGCGACCGAGTCATTCATTCTATTTTTTCGTTCGATTTGCAGATTGCAGAATCATGTAAAACTAACTACATATTTCTACTTTAGCCTCACTTCACCCTGTCTTAAACTCCTTCTTTTTAATAATCCTTCATATTCACTCCAATACTACATTTAAGATATCTTAGATGAACAATTAGCTTGTATTGAGGCTAATAAATGGGGATATTGCGCCAACCAAAATTTAAATTACTTATTTTTGATTTGTAATACCTATACCTATATGGGAAAAACAAAAACAAAATTGAAAAATATACATATCTATATTAAATTTGCTTTTGATCCTTCTTCCTGCGGGCTTTCAGCGAAATTTATTTCAAATTATTTCGTCTATAGAAATTAGTTAACTTGACGTCTTTAAAGAGGAAATCGAATTTAACGAATTGCGCAAAAAAGCTCTTAAATTTATTTGCATTTAGGTAGGTACCTACTCAAATAAGAAAAAAAAAATCGTGAAAAGAGTCTTTAAACATTAAGCGACTGCACACATACTTCACCACAAATCGATCAGACATCCTTTTCTGTTGCTTCTCATAGACATCGAACACAGTTGACTGACACTCTGTGTGCCATATGAGTTTTCCTATACCAATACTGCAATCTGGAAAATCGAACACAAAAAAAAAAAAGGACAAAATCGGAACGAATTAATGCACCGCATTCAATTCGCCACCATCACTACAGATTTTCCGCCATCATCTCCCACACGTCACAAGCGATTTCGTTGTTGAAGTCGTCGCTACCGCTATTTCAGGATTTTCTCATTTATGTCAACAAAACTAACAGCATGTACGTGCCAGCTAAAGAAATCGACCAGGGGAGCCTATAGGTACACATATCGACGACGACGACAGAACGGAGATAATGTGGGTGGGGGATTCCCACATCCGTTATATAACAGAGAACCCATGTGGCGGATGGATTCATGCAAAGTGGTGGAAAGTAAATCAATTCGGGCATATAATTGCTGGAATTTCTTCTTTTATTTTTTTTTCGTTTGTGTGAAAACCATTCTCTGGATTTTCTTCGACATCATCGTCATCCGACGACCGACAACCGCCGACGACGTCGTATAATCGTCATCACCGCTGGAAACCATCCCACCGCTACCAGCATTTTTTCCATTCCATCTATTCAACCGTTCATCCACACATATTCACCGCAATCCATCTTTCCCATTTCGAACACATTACAAGGACAATCATCATTGGGGAGAAAGGGAGTGGGGGCCTTTCGGGAGAAGCATCTACCCAGGAATAAAGAATCCTGCATCTTTCTCCGTATGTTGCGCCGCTGCCGTTGTCGTAATCGCATAGTCGAAGCCGGAGAGCGGCGCAACATGTGAAGGGAGTTTGAATATTCATGTCTGTTGCGAGAAGGCACAGGCAACAAAAAGGCGCCAGAGAGCACTCTGCTGCTCCGCAGGTGATTAGGGTTTGCGGTGAATGAAAAATCTACCCCCATTGCACCCTCCTGTCCCCTAAAAAACTGGTACAAAAAAGGATATTCCATCCACATCCATATATGTCAACTTTCGCTCCCCCGACTATTCTGTGGCTGATAATGGTTTTCGTCTTGGTTTTTTTGGAGTCTCATGTCGTTATTCTCTATCCCCATTGATTTCCCTTTTATAGAGTGTGTGCTATTGCAGGTGACGGCTGGTGGGTGAATCTGAATATCCCTTTTATTTTAATAGGACAAATAAAACTTTAGACAAGGATTTGTCTACATCTTCATTACCGGACAGAGATTGGAATGCAATTCACTCACTCAGTTCTTCGTCAGCACACATCATCATGGTTAATGGAAGTAAAATCTGCTAAAGGATCATTTCCATCTCCATAAAAAAGGATCAACATTCGACATGACAATGAAAACCATGAACAGTAACAAATCTCTGGCGAGAATTTTACTTCATAGAACGAGCTTTAGAATGTGTCCTTTGGTGGTAGTTGGGGATGAAAATCTGTGAACCGCGTTCGTTCTAACCAAATAAATTATTTAGTTGGACACATTCGTCCGTCTTTTTTAAGAAATAAGACGCAAGGACTCTCCATCATTACCATCACCATATAATTCGCATTCAATTTGATGAGAAAATTCTCACAAAAAGGATCAAATTGCATGTGTTCCCAGACGATTTTCAATTTCATTTTGGCATTTGATTGTTTTTTTTTTTGCGTTCGTTCCTTGTGTTCGTCGTCCTTTTTGTGTTGAATGAATTTTAGAAAGTCGTCTCTGAGGGCGAGTTTTGTGAACCGAACCCCTTTTTGGCCAAACGCCATCAGCTAAATGGCCACAGATTATTGCTTTATTGACTGATGCGAGTCGTCGTCTTCGTCTTCGTCCTGACGTGCCTCCGGATGTGCTGACTGAAGGGAAGGTTCTTGGTTAAATGATTCCGAAGCGAAATCCTTGTGCAGAGAAATTGATTTCAATCAAATAATGATGGCGAATAATTTAGAAGAAAGCTTCTCTTTTGCTCGCCCTGGCTTGCTCAGCAGTGATTTTCTTCTCTGCTATAATCTAACGTAAACTACTGGAAACAGATTCAATGTTGCACGATGGCCGATGGTCCTTCCATCAATAGTCCACCATGTCGCAACCTCGTTCTTCGTCTAGCTCTACTCCTACTCCTATACAAGTTGGTACATCGTCTTTTGTTTATGACTGACTATGATTTTCTCAATGAGATTCAATTGAATCCTTTTGGTGATCCTGTGTGTGTAATATAGCATCTCACTGACGGACGTGTTGAAACAATGAATAAATGAATACAGCAAGGAGAGTGAGGAAGATAATGATTAAATTTTCAAAGCATTTAGTGCCTGAAAGGTATAGAAATAGACACAAACAGAGATACAGAGACGAAGGAGCCTCTGAAGATTGTGTATCTCTCTCCCTCTATATTTGAAGTAATGACAAGCATAGAATATCCTTATAAGTTCTCATCATCTCTCTGTAGCTTTGTTTTGTACGGTGATTGGATTCGGGGGACTTAAGTTACATAGCCTTAGGGCTTTAGTACAACCTATAGAATATAGGAAATTTGCAATCTTGTTGAAGGGTATATATGTAAACGAATGACATAGCTTGCAGGAATGCTTAGGCAAGAAGTGTCAAAGGATTCTCTATGGTTTATGCCAAAGGACAGCCATCAGCAGTGCTATATATGAAGGCTTCTGTTTAATTTAAAAGGATTAACCTTTTGATTTATTTTATTTCTGACACTTATTGAAGGAATACCTATACATATAGATGCTGATGGGATGCAAATGAAAGCTGCTGATGAGCCTTTGTGCCTAAGGATAGAATCTCATTTATTTTTCAATCAACAAGATGATTATGTTTTGTTGTTGCGAAAACACTTTTTGTTTATATTTGTAAGAAAGTAAATTTATTAAGATTTTAGGGTTTTTGAAGGGAAATGTGATAATAAAGAACTTCTTCATAGCATAATTGGCCCAGCCAAATTTCAAGTTATATTCCAATTTGAGAAAAATAAAATAGGTACATATTATCTTTAATTGAAAGAGGAACACATCTCTTTTTTTCTGCCACACCCTATACTAAATTACATTCAAGGAGGCCGAGTTGTCGAAACCATTGATTTTACTCTCCTTCGATAAATAAAATGCACGACTGAGACGCACGAACTTGCTCTTATGTAAAAGGCTTAGAATTTCAAAAGTGAATGTCATAAGCATAAAATAAAATTTTTAATAGACTAAAACAACTCCTTTTATAGTTGGAGCTACACACAGGATGCCATGTGGTTTGAGCGAATATTAGTTTATGTAAAAACAAAAATTATAATTCGTTGAAGTGGTTTCTTAAAAAAAATAAGCTTTTATATACAAAATTTTTAAAACATTTAAAAAAAAATTTTTGACACACCAATTTAAAGTTTTTATTATTATTTGAATAAAAATTAAATTTTTTTTTTAAGTTTTGAAATACAATGTTTTTTTTGACTTTTTAGAAGTTTCTCTCTAAGAAATTTCATTAAAATCCGTTTTGCCGATAATGAGAAATTCAAAATTTTAAGAAATCGTTCTATGGTAGGTACAGTCAGTAATATTTTGTTTTCAATTTTTTTTTTATTAAATTATAGATCGTAAAAATTAATCAAAAGAAAAAAAATTTTTCGAAATTCTCGGAATCGTTTTCGAGAAAAATACGATTTTCGAAAACCATTTTTTAACATTTTTATGGAGGGTACCGTTTTTTTAGGTAAAATATATTTTTGTTCTCAAATCTTGTAATTTATGTTAGAAAACTTTTATTTATCAAGTTTTAAAAAAATCGAACATGGGGTTTTTGAAATATTGTGCTTTGAAAATTTTTTTTTTTTGGAAAATTTGAATAGACAATAGTATTCAAACTGCTGGCGAGCCCTAGCATAAAAAAAAATTATCAAAATCAGTTGTACCGTTTTTGAGAAAATCAAAAACCAAAAAATGGTTCCAGGGGGGGTTCCAAAAATAACCAGTTTTTGGATATTTCCATTTCCGAGCTTTAACTAACTGAATTTTTTTTTTCCTTAAATCTGTACAAAGAATCGTAGACGAACAAAAGGAAGGCACATTATATCATAGAAGAAAATTGTTATCAAAGTTGACTATCCCTCAATGAGTGCGAAAGTAAATAAATAAGTTAGAAGCCAACGCCTCATTGTGAGAGTCCAAACCTAATGACTTATAAGTGTGTCATTTCTTTGTCACTGTTAACAGAAATTAACTGAACCAACAATTTTTTGCCGAGGGCGAATGGCTAAGATGAGAAGCACTTTTCAGTGACAAGAGGATTTGCCACTCCCACACAAGGTCAAGTAATCTTAAAAAAAATTTGCAGGGCCTGGTAATCACCAATGAGTCTAGCAGTTATAAGCATGATAGGAAACAGAGTTAAGACAAAGCCTCAACAACAAAATTCAGTTACCCTGTCCATCTTCATCTTTAAATTATGCAACGCATAATACCATTAACTATAATCGCATTTAAAGTGCTCCATTTCGTCTTGAGAAACATTCGGTGGATATAAGCCTCAATAGTGCATCTAAGGTCACTAAGTGGAACAACACACATAGAATACGGAGGATTCAACATCTTCCAGGCAGACAATCAACAAGACAAAAGGCGCATAACGCTAACTATCAACGACTAAACTATCAAAACAACTTAGATCATGATTTTTAGTCTTATAACGGGTGATTTTTTTGAGGTTAGGATTTTCATGCATTAGTATTTGACAGATCACGCGGGATTTCAGACATGGTGTCAAAGAGAAAGATGCTCAGTATGCTTTGACATTTCATCATGAATAGACTTACTAACGAGCAACGCTTGCAAATCATTGAATTTTATTACCAAAATCAGTGTTCGGTTCGAAATGTGTTTCGCGCTTTACGTCCGATTTATGGTCTACATAATCGACCAAGTGAGCAAACAATTAATGCGATTGTGACCAAGTTTCGCACTCAGTTTACTTTATTGGACATTAAACCAACCACACGAATGCATACAGTGCGTACAGAAGAGAATATTGCGTCTGTTTCTGAGAGTGTTGCTGAAGACCGTGAAATGTCGATTCGTCGCCGTTCGCAGCAATTGGGTTTGTGTTATTCGACCACATGGAAGATTTTACGCAAAGATCTTGGTGTAAAACCGTATAAAATACAGCTCGTGCAAGAACTGAAGCCGAACGATCTGCCACAACGTCGAATTTTCAGTGAATGGGCCCTAGAAAAGTTGGCAGAAAATCCGCTTTTTTTATCGACAAATTTTGTTCAGCGATGAGGCTTATTTCTGGTTGAATGGCTACGTAAATAAGCAAAATTGCCGCATTTGGAGTGAAGAGCAACCAGAAGCCGTTCAATAACTGCCCATGCATCCCGAAAAATGCACTGTTTGGTGTGGTTTGTACGCTGGTGGAATCATTGGACCGTATTTTTTCAAAGATGCTGTTGGACGCAACGTTACGGTGAATGGCGATCGCTATCGTTCAATGCTAACGAACTTTTTGTTGCCAAAAATGGAAGAACTGAACTTGGTTGACATGTGGTTTCAACAAGATGGCGCTACATGCCACACAGCTCGCGATTCTATGGCCACTTTGAGGGAAAACTTCGGAGAACAATTCATCTCAAGGAATGGACCGGTAAGTTGGCCACCAAGATCATGCGATTTGACGCCTTTAGACTATTTTTTGTGGGGCTACGTCAAGTCTAAAGTCTACACAAATAAGCCAGCAACTATTCCAGCTTTGGAAGACAACATTTCCGAAGAAATTCGGGCTATTCCGGCCGAAATGCTCGAAAAAGTTACCCAAAATTGGACTTTCCGAATGGACCACCTAAGACGCAGCCGCGGTCAACATTTAAATGAAATTATCTTAAAAAAGTAAATGTCATGGACCAATATAACGTTTCAAATAAAGAATCGATGAGATTTTGCAAATTTTATGCGTTTTTTTTTTTAAAAAAAGTTCTCAAGCTCTTAAAAAATCACCCTTATCTAAGTCGCTATAGAAGTCGAAGATTAAACAAGTCGTTCTAAGAATTTAAAATAAAATCAGTGTCCGCAGAACCTATGTAAATTTACCAGGATCTATCTATTTTCAGCAACATAATTGCCCAACAAATCGATAGGGTCATTGGTGGCTATATGAATTCCTGATACCTTCACTGATAAGATATAATTTTATCCGAATTTTCCTTGTTAAGTAGCTGAAAGAATAATTCAAGCCCCACTCATTGCTATTGGTCTTTCAACAGAAGACAACTTGCTTAAAAACATCATACTGGTTGAACTTCTTCGAACTTCAGCAAACTGTATTGATTCATTCAAAAATATAAGTCAAGTGGATTGTGCTTACCAACTTTATTAAGGATAAGCTTTCTAATCGAATATAGCTATTAAAATTAAGAAGCTTGGATTAAGCGACCATTTTTTGTATGGCTTCAATCTAATTTATATAATAGATCATACTCAGTACTTTTCAATAGTCATACTTCCAAAACGTTCAACTTTAACTCTGGAATACCACAGAGCAGCCACTAAGGCCGTTTACTTTTTATTTTATTCATAAATAATATCTTACCATAGGAGAATTCATGATTTCTCAGAATTAAGTAGAACAATTTGCCAAATATTTCGAAGAAAATTTCGTACAAAATCCATACGCACACCTAGAGCAAGCAATAGAGTAGCTTCAGCAGACAGATTCTGTCATCATCGAAGATGATTTCGGGAAATATTGCATAGTTGTGTAAGGCCTTGCAATATGAACATACCTTGATTCGATAAGAGTTTTTCGTGAAGCAAAATAAATGATGCCTCATTTTTCTGTGATTTTAACAGGGCTATCAGCAAAGATAAGCTCCAGGTTTTTCGGACAAAATATTTATAACATAGTGGAAAACTACTACACTAAGCATTGCTAACTTTTTTAAATACGAAGGTTATGCATTGGTAATGTGCATGCTTTAAGCCATCAATCAAGTTCGACTGGATAGAGTCATTCCGGATTACTGACACTATTAGCTCCAGCCAAGTCGACTACCAGATACTAGACAACCAATTGTATGAGGATCTTATTACGTTCTCCAACACATAAGTCAAAAGTACCAATGTCTCTTCCTATTCAGCATTCATCTATTCATCTATTCACTGAGGCAGATCCTATAAAAAAAATTAAAGTCGAGAATCACTATTTTTTAATCGACTCCAAACCAATTTGATAGATTTCATAGTCAGTTCTATATGGCAGAAGGCGATGGATGAACTCGGGATGCTTAAAGAACTGACCCAGGTTTGTCACGTGAGATTGGCGAACATACGACGCATTGTCAACTAGGAAATAGCTCTTGCGAATTATTTTAACCATGTGCAGAGGGCTTCGACAGGGAAATGAGCTGTCATATTATTTCTTCAAATTCGTTCTTATGGTACGGCAGGGCAGGCGTCAACGAAGCACTGTTTTCAACAATTATTCTAATTATTAGGGCATGCAGACGTAATTGATATCATTGGTCATTTTCATCGTTCCGAAAAAGAGTCCTTCCGGGCAATTGAACATCAGGCGAAACTTGTTGGCTTTGAAGTAAATAACACGTCAAGATCAATGTTATCAACAGGCAAACACACTTCTGTCCACCAACTAGAATGAAACTTCAGAGCAACTTCAAACTTGGAGTAAATATTAACTCAACGAATAAGAGATCAGTGAAGATACGAAGAAGAATAACTTCAAAAAACACCTGCTTAATTGGTAGTAATAAATTGATTCAAAGCAAGTTCAACGATAAGAAAAAAGTTAGAGTTGATACTAGGTCAAAGGAAAAATTCTTCGACTGCTCACTGATTTTTATATATATGTACATAAAAGAAGGGCGAATAGAGAGACCCAATGAACAGTGCAAAGTTTTGGATGTAGTTTAAGAGTCAAACCACGTCGATTATATTGGCTCGGTAAAAACTGAGTGATGGGACAAATAAAGAGCCTTGGAATTACAACATTTAGATTTGAGGAGGAAAACCTTTTTTTGATGATTGAATTTAGCCAAGATGATTAAAGTCAAGTACTCCGAACTGAGAACCAAATCAAGAGTATTCATGATTTAAAAACTTAGGAAAGCTTACAATTTAGTATTTTAACCTTGTAGCTTGTAATTTTGGTGCCGCCAGCAACAAGATATATTGGTATTCTTCAAACACCCCACACATACTTACACATATTTGTTGTTTCTTGTCGCTGGCGACACCAAAATTACAAGCTACAAGGTTAAAATGCTAAATTGTAAGCTTTCCTAAGTTTTTAAATCATGAATATCTTGGCTCCCGTTTGTCGTAATGGACTAATTTTTTTTTTAATTTGAAGAAAATTAGCAGGACTATAAAACAAAAATCCAAACCTGAAAAGTATTTACCGTGAAATACAGTTTTTTTCTTAATAACTATGAAAAAAAGGTATTAAAAACAAGAAAAAAAACGTTGAAACCAACGGTAACTTTTTATGTTTTTGCTCAAACATATTAAATTAAATGCAAGTTGATAGAAAATATTGTTATTAGCAATACAGTTTTTTATTTTCACTTTGCGACATACGGGGGCTGAGATATTAATTAAAACATAAAATCATAAAATGCGTGGGTGCGCTGACTTAGCCATGTTCAATAATTTATTACTCGGCTTTCGTTCATCGTAGAGTGTTGATTTTTTTTTAAATTGTAGGGAATTACAAGAACTTTAATAATAAAAAATAAAAATTTCATCGTTAAATGAGCTTTTTTCTTAATAATCACGAAAAAGTGATTTTTAAACAACAAAAAATTTGTTTAACTTACTCTAAATCTTTTTTTCATTTGTTTAAACAAATGTTTTTTTAGAACATAATAGATAATGTTATAAGGAATAAATACATGTTTAATTTTTGTTTGTACAACATAGTGGAGCCGAGATATTCGCAAATGACCAAAAAATGACACAAAATACATTTTTACCAATAACTTTGGTAAAAAAAGTTGTCATGTGGTGCAAATTTGGTTTTAAGCTTTTCTCATAAGCACCTATCGATCCATGAAAAAAAAATAGACCATGCCTCTGCGCGCAAGGTCAAATGACGCTTTGACTGGACTAATAGGTACTAAATATAAGGCAAGTTATGCATTCGTAAAAAAAATCGAACTCGAGATTTCGATCAAAGTTGACATTACGATGATAGCAAAAACTAAAAAAGTGGGTCTCGCAATTCTGTCTGTCTGTCTGTCTGTTCGACTACAGGCTAAACGGCTCGGCCGATTTGCTGTAAACTTGGTAGATATCATTTTAAATTTTTTCCCCCGACGCTTTTTTTTTTTTTTTTTAAGACCTAAAATAACGGTACCTGCCATACGAATTTTTTTCGAAATTTTATAATCATTTTTTTTTTCTCAAAAACTGTTCCACAGATTTAAAAAATAAAAATACAGAAAAATTTCATTTAATTAAAGCTAGGTAATAATTGAAAAAAATTTTCCGAAAAATGGTTATTGAGGGTAACCCCCATGGAACCATTTTTTTTGTTTTTGATTTTCTCAAAAACGGTTCAACCGATTTTGATCATTTTTTTTTGCTAAAGCCCCCCAAAAACATAAATAGAATTGTGTACTAAAATTTTCAAAAAAATTTTTTTTGGATTTTTAAAAAAAACTTCAAAAATTTTTTTTCAAAACTCAATATTTCGAAAACCCTATGCTAGATTTTTTTAAACTTGATAAATCAAAGTTTCTCAATATAGTCTACAAAATGTGAGAAAAAAATTTTTATTTTACCTAAAAATAAAGGTACCTACCATACAAATGCTAAAAAATTAAAAAAAAATGGTTTTCAAAAATCGTATTTTTCTCGAAAACGGCACCTAGAATTTTGATAAAATTTTTTTTCTTTCAATTAATTTTTACGATCTTTAATTTAATAAAAATAAATTTTGAAATTAAGATATTACAGCTTGTACCTACCATAGAACCATTTTTTCGAATTTTGAATTTCTCATTATCCACATAACGGATGTTAATGAAATTTTTCATAGAGAAGCTTCTAAAAAGTCTAAAACACATTGCATTTCAAAACTTTGAAATAAATATTTTTTGAATTTTTGAAAAAAAAAAAACTATTTTTTCCTTTTTTTGAAAATTCGATATCTCAGAAACGCCTCAATATTTTTTTTTGTAAATTTAATTTTTTTTTTCGAACAATAATAAAACCTTTAAATTGGCGTACCAAAATTTTTTCTTAAAAAGCCTTTAAAAAGTTTGTATATAAAAGCTTCTTTTAAAGAAACCACTACAAGGACTTATACTCGTAATTTTTGTTCTTGCATAAATTCATATTTGCATAGCATTCTGTTATTACTAAAAGAATTTAAAAATTAATTTTATCCTTATGAACAGTTTTCTCTAATAACATTCGTTTTTAAAATTCCTAGTCGATTACATAGGAGCAAGTTCGTGCGACCCAGTCGTGCATTTTATTTTTAAATAGAATTCAGTCCGAACTTCCGGTTTAAAGACTAAGTCATTATATATGGATGGGAAAGCACTTGGTCTGGATGATTGAAAGCTACGTGCTCGAGATCATTTAGTGGCACTGAGTGGATGTAATGGCTCTTCGTACATCACACGCGGATTTCAGTGCCCTAGAAACGAAGATTTTGTTTATTGACGTAAACGCTTAAGTGGAAATGCGTCTCCTCACAAATGATGATCATCAAGCTGTGCATGGTCTATTGTGGTGAAACTCTGTTCGAGTCGAGTAGCTAAGTGTCAGAATTTTTGCCGAATTGGCGTGACACGATTAGGAAATTGACATCGAAATTCACGCTGCGCTAAAACCACCGACCGATTATTAGTCTAAGAATCGACACAATTATTCCACGCTCTTGCGGTGTATACCGCTTCATTGCTTGTCTGTTTGTATACTGCAGATGCAGCTACCTAGTTCACAAATTTCAAATATGATTGATGTACGACGTCATTAGTAAAAACTATAACATTACTGTTCAGTTGAGGTTCTTGTATTTTGTGATGCTAAGCCCCTTCTGTGGAATTTAAGTCTGATTCCAAAAAAATTCGAGGCTGGTTTGTTTCTTTCTTCGAATCAATTTTTATATACGCTCATTTCATATAAGCATTGTTTTTTCTTCAGCGACCTAAAGGGTGTTCCAACGAAAACGGACGATGTTAATTGTAAATAAAACAAAAAGTTTTCAGATAATTATCTTAATATTTTTTACTATGATAGAAAGATCTTTGACAATTTTGTGGGAAATAGAATATCGGCCAAATGCTCGTCTCGGCTTCGGTGGTATACCTCTATCCGATGGTCCATATTTTCAATGACTCTGAGACATAATTGAGGTTCAATGTCGTTAATGGGTCGAACTATCTCATCCTTTAGCTCTTGAATTGTTCTTGGCTCATTGACGTACACTTTTTTATTTAAATATCTTCAAAGAAAGATGTCCAACGGTGTAAAATCACATGATCGTGGGGGCCAATTAACATCGCCACGACGTGAGATAACACGGCCATTGAATTTCTTGCGATAGCGAACACCATTCACGGTAACTGCTTGGCTTGGTACGGCCCGATGACGCCCATAAACCACACCAAAGAGTCACTCTTTGTGGATGCACCGGCTTTTCAATAACCACTAGTGGATTCTCATTTACCCAAATGCAGCAATCCTGCTTGTTAACGAATCCACTGAGGTGAAAGTGTGCCCCGTCACTGAACAAAATTTTCTTTGTAAAGTCACAAATCCACTTCTGTCAGTTCAACCAACCATTCGGCCTATTGACGACGCTTGAAATGGTCAGTAGGCTTCAGCTATTGAGTCAATTGAACCTTGTTAGCTTTAAAATTCAAATCTTTATTCAAAATTCGCATCAGTGATGTTCGTGAGATGTTCAATTATTGGGCACAACGACGAGTCGAGGTTGACGGCTCTTCTGCCACACTATCGCTAGCAATAGCAATGTTTTCCTCATAACGCACTGCACGAGCATGCACAGGTGTTTTCACATTTCCTATAGACCCGATTTGCTGAAATTTGCGCACAATTCTAACGATTGTGGACACATTTGGTCGATTATGCTGACCAAAAAATTCAAGAGCTGCCCGAAATGACTTTTGATTTGAACGCCCATTTTCGTAAAAGGCTTACACAATCTTAACGAGCTAGCTGCTCAATTATGTACCTCTCCTTGGTTGAATTTGTCAAGTACTGAAACAAAGAAATGTCAAATTAAATTTCGGCAAAAAACTTGACGTTAAGGTCTGGCCCACAATTAACATCACAACACCCTTTATTTAGACAAACTACTGCTGCAGAACTCTTTCCCCAAATTTACATCTTAACTACAACCTGTAGCCCACTTTGCCAGCTACATTTTTAATTTGAAACCTGAGAACAAAGTTCATTTACTGAAATCCCTTAAATTTAAAGTTTTTAGTACTGAATTTCACAAAATCAATTCCCCTCAGTAGCTATTTAAATTTGTATTTAATCGAAACAATAAAGAAGAACCCTCTTTTTTTAATTGTTTTTATGTTAAACCCTCTCAAACCAGCCAGCGTCACCACAAAATCATAAAATTCCTCAACAGTAAAATCCTAAAATTAAATAATTTTTGGTGCTGCTGCTCTCCGGAGCGCAAATAAAAAAGACAAAAAAGTGTCTGACTCGGATAGATCCCGGTCGTCTTGGTCTTTAAGTGTTGACAGAGGAAAACAACAAATCCTTGAATTCCACTTCGAAAAATGCCAAGTCCGAGATTTTCTTTCCAGATTGTCAATGGCAGAGGCACATTTACAAAATCAAGTCTCAACCTCAACAATACCGACAATAGTGAGCAGAAAAAAAAAACACATCCTTCAGTCATATTCTATCATTATCCTAGTTCACAGCTGCAAGGCTTCTCTACAGAACATATATTCACCGGAAAGGAGAGTAAGTAGTATAGTAACAATTGCTTTAAGTATAAGTGCAGACTTGGAATACAATTCATCTATATTCTTGGATTGTCAATTGAGAGAGAGGTCACTGAGTGGAGTTATAGCGATGAGGTCCTTTTGGCTTATCGTCCATTCAACCGTACACAATGCCATCAAACTCGTCCTCAAGAAGAGGTGATTATTGAAGGAGACTACGGTGTTGGGCAGTCGGTGATAAAAAGGACACTTCAAAGCTTGACACAACAACAATTGAAATATATCAACCTACATAAGATTCGTCGACTTTATGTAGCAACGAACGGTGTGTTTGTTGAGTCTCAAAAAGGACGAGAAATATACTTTTGTTTGAATGAAATTATATTGTGAGAAGGACAACGCTTGCAATACACTGCCACTCCCTCGAAATTCAACCGAGTGGGGAATAGTGTTGACGCAAATCTAATTAGGATCTGTGTAACATATGTAAATTATATCCTGTCAAGATGAAATACACCAAGTATCGCATACAGTGCATGTGAGAGAAAACAGCTCACACGGATATTACATACACAACATATCAGCTCAACATGTAACCAACAAACAGGACAGTAATAAAGTTTTCTACTTAGAATGAGGACAGACATTTTTCATTGCTTTGGCAATTAAATTTTATTAGCACCCTAGCGTATAAAGAGTGGAACTACAAGTATAGCGGAAAATGTACATATTAATGGATCTTAGAAAGGACGATATGGCAAGCTCGCTGACGGCGAGAAAGGGCGAATGAGAGAGAGTGTGTCCTTTGAATTTTAAGTTGTCATTGGGAGCGGGTGCGGGTGTAGGTGTAATGGAGTTGGATTTTAAATGTTCTTAATTGATGACAGTGACAGTTAACAACAAAGATGATAGGTATGTGGCAGTTGGAGACAATTAGACATATGAAATGTTGCCGAGGTATAGATACATAATATTATGAAGAGGCAGCAGTAAGGCAACCAACTACTTAGAGAAAATAATAGAAGTGACCCTAGACAATATGAAATATTGTTTTCCTTAAATTCTTTCTTTGTGTTTGACCCACAGTTACCGGCGTATTAATGCTATTGAAGTGCCATTTTTGGTTACACTTTCAAACACTAACTTGAGGTGTCGTCCTCTATTCTACAATAAAGGCCAATATTATATCATTTTAAAATGTGAGAGTTTAGTTCAGATAAGAAAGATAGTGGGTTGTCATTTGAAATTTGACCAAAATGGGGCGCCGATCTTCTGAGTCCGATAATCGGCACTTGAAAAACACACAGTTGAGGAACATGTAGAATCATTTTGACTAGGTATGTAGAAACGTTAGCCTGGGAGAAGAACCTAATCTGTGAAATAGAAAAAAGCCGAGAGCGAGGTCCGCACCAGGCGCGGAAGTTCTACCAATCCGTCCGAAACATGACGCAGTACACACCACGCTGCACAATTTGCAAGGACGGAGAGGGAAATCTGATCACTGATCCTGAAAGCATACTGGAGCGATAGGAAGTGTACTTTAATAAATTGCTAAATGGTCAGCTCACTGCAGAAGTGGAGGCTCCACTACTTCAAGAAGAATACCCTATGTTGCCGCCACCAAGCATAGAAGAGGTTGAGAAGGCTATAGGCCGGCTTAAACAGAACAAATCCCCGGGAGCCGATGGCATACCAGCCGAATTATTTCATCACGGCGGGCCAGCCTTACGTCAAGCAATTCATGATATTATAGTGCACGTATGGGAGCAGGAAGAAATGCCAGAAGACTGGCGAAAAGGCATAATATGCCCCATACATAAGAAGGGAGATGTCACAACGTGCAGCAATTATAGAAGTATCACGTTGTTGAGTACCGCCTATAAGATACTCTCCTCTATCCTACAAGACCGGATAACCCCATACGCTAAAACCATCATCGGACAATATCAGTGTGGTTTCATTTCAGGCAAATCAACAACTGATCAGATCTTTACCCTTCGGCAGGCGATGGAAAAATGTCTAGAATTTAACATCCCAACATACCATCTGTTTATAGACTTTAAGGCCGCCTATGATAGCATAGCCAGGGTAGAACTTTACAAAGCTATGAGAGAATTCGGCATCCCAACTAAATTGACACGACTATGTAGGTTGACCATGACCAACGTAACAAGCCAAGTAAAAATAGCCGGATTGCTATCCAGACCAATCAAAATCTTTAATGAACTCCGACAAGGGGACGGTTTGGCCTGCATCCTCTTCAACCTGGCGTTGGAGAAAGCAATCCGTGACTCTGGCACGGCAACAAGAGGGACCATCGTCAACAGGTCCAGCCAGTTACTGGCTTACGCAGACGACATTGACATCATCGGAAGAACCGAACAAGCTGTACACGATTCCTTCATGCAGATCGAGCAGGTGGCACAAAATCTGGGGCTGCACATTAGTGAAGGTAAAACAAAGTACATGGTGGCGTCGAATGCGAGAGGAACAGTTGGTCAAATAATCAAGGTTGCGGAGCACGAATTTGAAGTGGTGCAATCCTTTACATACCTTGGGTCAATAGTAGCAGCCGATAACAATATAGAAGAAGAAATACGCGGGCGGCTTCTCAAATCCAACAGAGCCTACTATAGTCTGTCAAAGCTTTTCAAATCCAGAAATCTCACCATAACTTCAAAACTGCTGCTGTACAGGACCATGGTCCTGCCAGTACTCACATATGGATCCGAGACTTGGGTGCTTAGCAAAAGGCACTCCGACCTCTTAGCTGCGTTCGAGAGAAAAGTTTTAAGGAGAATTGTTGGCCCCATATGTGAGGAAGGACGATTCCGGAGACGGTACAATCATGAATTGTACGCAATCTACCTAGAAGCAGATATCGTGACAAAAATTAAGGTCGGTAGACTCCGGTGGGCAGGGCACCTAGCTCGCATGAGAAAAGAGGAACCTGCTCGGAAAGTTCTTTGTGGTACATTCTATGGTAGACGACAGCGTGGTAGACCATGCTTGCGCTGGAGAGATGGCGTAGACCAGGACGCCCGAAGCCTTGGGGTGCGCAACTGGATGGCGTCGGCTAGAGACCGGGATAGGTGGAGAGGCTTGTTGAAAGAGGCCAGGACCGGAACCCGGTTGTCGACCCGATGATGATGATGTAGAAACGTTGTTCAATATAAAATAAAATGCGAGACTGAATCGCACGAACTTGCACTTATGTAAAAGACTAAAGATTTAAAAAAATGGATTTGTTACTACAGAAAAAAGTTCATTACCATAAAATTCATTTTTTAAATGACTAAATTAACTATTTTATCAATATTCTTGAGCTTTTTGTGTAGCTTCAGACGGTATGGCGTTTTTTAATTTATTTTTGATCAACAAAAAAAAATGTCAAACCATAAAATAAGACAATCATACAGAAGTACCAAAAAAACCAAAGAAAATTGCTATGATATCAAGGAACAGTAAAAAAAAAAAAACAACCAAACCGAGTGACACACACGAAAGGACGAAAATGAAAATAGCAAACAACACACGTTCGAAGCGAGAAATGGTGGAAATTAAATTGGTAAAATCTCAGGAGTCAGAATTCAGGAGCAGGACTTGTCGTCGGTTGGTCGGTATCCTCAGACTCTATAAAAAACATTTCTAGCTGAATTTATGAATAACAGGGAGCGTAAGGCTTGGTAATATACACATGCATATACAAAGGGATACCCTGCCAACCATGTCGACACTGATGCACTTTATGCATACAAAAATCAACTCGCTCGAACCCAAAAATGAAGAGAATGGATAAAATAGATGAAAACAAAGAATATTAAAAAAAAAACAACACAGAATAAAAAGTTAAAAAAAAAAAATAGGAAAAGAAAAACGCGGAGCAAAAGACAACCATCCAAGAGGGAAGGGAACGGCATGAAGGTATGATTCCCATAGAGACCGACTAATTATACAGGTTTTTGATTTCCCTTGAGTAAATGAGTGCGAGGTTTATTTTGGCAATTTGCAATACTAGACTTGTTCGCGGTCAAATTCAACTGGCATGACTTTTAAAGGAAATTACATTATATTCGAGTTTAAGTTGCATATTTGAAAAGCCCTAAGAAGACCTAATTTTTTTTAATTTAAAAATGTATGGAAAATAAAATTACATATCTACAAGTTTGGTCTTAACAATTTTTACTTGCGACTTATAGGTAGGTACTATGAGGCAAGTTATGCATTCGTAGAATTCGAAGACTAAAAAAGTGGGTCTGGCAATTCTGTCTGTCTGTCTGTCTGTCTGTCGGTTCGACTACAGCCTAAAAGGCTCAGCCGATTTTCGTCAAGCTTGGTAGATATGGGTTTTGATTTTTTCCCCCCACACGTTTTTTTTCTTTTTTTTAAGATCAAAAATAACGGTACCTGCCATACGAATTTTTTTCGAAATTTTATAAATATTTTTTTTTTTCTCGAAAACTGTTCGACAGATTTTAAAAATAAAAACACAAAAAAATTTCATTTAATTAAAGCTAGGTAATGGTTGAAAAAAAATTCCGAAAAATGGTTATTGAGGGTACCTCCCACGGAACCATTTTTTTTGTTTTTGATTTTCTCAAAAACGGTACCGCTGATTTTGATAACTTTTTTTTTGCTAAGGCCCCCCAAAAATTTAAATAGAATTGTGTATTCAAATTTAAAAAAAAATTTTTTTTTGGATTTTTAAAAAAAAACTTCAAAATTTTTTTTTCAAAACTCAATATTTCGAAAACCCCATGCTAGATTTTTTTTAAACTTGATAAATATAAGTTTCTTAATACAATCTACAAGATGTGAGAAAAAAAAATTAGTTTACCTAAAAATAAAGGTACCCACTATACAAATGTTAAAAATTTTAAAAAAGTGGTTTTCAAAAATCGTATTTTTCTCGAAAATGGCACCTAGAATTTTGATAAATTTTTTTTTTCTTTCAATTAATTTTTAGGATCTATGATTTAATAAAAAAAAATTTGAAATTAAGATATCACAGCTTGTACCTACCATAGAACCATTTTTTCGAATTTTGAATTTCTCATTATCCATCAATTAACGGATCTTAATGAAATTTTTTATAGAGAAGCTTCTAAAAAGTCTAAAATACATTGCATTTCAAAACTTTAAAATAAATATTTTTTGAATTTTTGAAAAAAAAACTATTTTTTCTTTTTTTGAAAATTCGATATCTCAGAAACGGCTCAATATTTTTTTTTTGTAAATTTATTTTTTTTTTTCGAACAATAATAAAACCTTTAAATTGGCGTACCAAAATTTTTAAAAAATCTAAAAGGGTTGCCGTAGTATGCATTACAGATAAACTACTGCAAAAACTATGACAAATTATATCGTAAGGATTACCAACTGTAGATTTAGATTTTATATTCAAAAACATGTCGACTGAAACTAATTGGATCTATCTCTCTTCATATCACCAAGCACTACGATATCAGGTGCTATTTTTTTAGGGTAAGCCGCAATAGGCTAAAGTTAAGTAAAAAATAAATGAAAAAAAAAATTAAAAATTAAAAACAATTTTCATTTAACTAAGTGGTTGCATTTTTTTTATTGCAGTGGCAGTTTCAGAGCTGTGCAATCAGCAAAAGCTACAAGTGTTTTTGAAAAAGCTCTCCCAAAACACCTGTACTAAAAATATAAATTGGACAAAGTATAGACGCGCAAAGGCCCGACGTCGGCGAAAACAAAGAGAGGCGCCCTACACAGTAGAAATAGGTAAAACTCACTTTTAAAGAAAAGTTAATATTTTTTTTCTCAAAAACTGCTAAAACCAATTTTATAAAAAAAAATTGGCTTAGGATTAAATCTCAGAAAAATTGTTCTTGTATTTAAAAATAACGTTACACACCATAAAAATCTGAAAACATCGTTTTGGAACTACGTATTTTTCTGGAAAATGGGAGATTTTGAATAAAATTACCTTTTCGTCCGCATGTCTCTACATCCATTTGAAGCCAAAATCGTTGAAGTTTTTTTCAAAATTGGTACTCAAGCGTCTTAGCTTATTTTGAAGTTTTTTTTCAAAATTGGTACTCAAGCGTCTTACCTTATTTCCTAGTGAAATTTTGTTTACTTAAAAATAATGGTAACTTTTATACTTTAATACAAAAAATTCTGTGCACTATAATAGGTATGATCTACATTTTTGTTGAAAAAAAATTCTTACAGAAAATGGTATTAACAGCCATACAATAATTTTTTTCGACTTTCTCATTAATAGATCTATAAATTTGGACCATCATGTTTACTTGTAACTTATAGGTACTAAAAGGCAAGTTATGCATTCGTAAAAAAAATCGAACTCGAAATTTTGATCAAAGCTTAATGTAGGGAGCACATTAATTCTGTAATTAGACGCATATATGGTACTCTTAGAAAACTTTGGATTGCAAGCAGCTTCACACCTAAAGAAACAATACTTCGCTTAGTCAAAACGTTACTGATGCCAATAATTTCTTTCTCTGAAGTTGTTTATCCCAAATTAGATTCATTGTCTGAACATAAACTCCGGGTGGCTTTCAACGATATGACGAGATATGTTTATGGCCTTCGAAGATATGACCACATATCACCCTACAAAACTAATGTTCTTGATTGTAAATTGCAGGAATATACAAATTTTCGAAAGTGCATCTTTCTCCATAAAATAATTAGTACCAGATCACCTTAATACCTTTACGAAAAAATTCGATTTTGTATTTCGTCAAGAACAGGAAACATCATGGTGCATTCTTTTAAGTATTTAAATTCATCGACTTTGGAATTCTTTGCCTCATTGCATCAAACAAATTAGAGAAGCGACAAGCTTCAAATGTGCAGTTTTCAAACACTTTTCGAACCATTCATAAATTTAGACATAAATAAGAGAGAAAAGAGGAAAGATTTAAAAAAAGAGGAAAAAAAGATTTTGTAATGTATATTTTAGATTTTTGTTCAAACGAATAATTTCATTTTAGTTTATCTTATTTTCTCAAAAACTTTATTCGGTAATCTTCTTGTATAACCAATGAAAGAATACTATAAAAGACTCAGTCTTACTGTATTATCCAGTAAACTTAATTGAATTGAAATTGACAAATTGAAATTGAAGCTGACATAACGATGATAGCGAAAACGAAAAAGTGGGTCTCGAAATTCTGTGTGTCTATCTGTCTGTTCGACGACAGCCTAAACGGCTCAACCGATTTTCGTTAAACTTCGAAGATATCGTTTTAAAATTTTTCTTTTTTTTTAAGACAAAAAATAAGTAATGATTTTTTTTAGAAATTTTATAAATTTTTTTTCTCAAAAACTGTCCCACAGACTATTTAATAAAAACTCATTTTGTTAAAGCTAGGAAATAGTTGAAAATTTTTTTCCAAAAAACGTTACCCCCTTGGAACCATTTTTTTATTTTTGATTATCTCAAAAACGGTATAATCGATTTTGATAATTTTTTTCATGCTTAAGCTTCCCAAAAATTTGAATTTTATTGTGTAGGTATTTAAATTTTCAAAAAAAACTTTTTTTTTTGACTTTTTCTGCGCAATGTTTTTTTTTCAAAACTCAATATTTCGAAAACCCCATGCTTGATTTTTTTAAACTTGATAAAAAAGTTTCTTAATATAATCTGCAAGACGTGAGAAAAAAATGTATTTTAAATAAAAATACTGAAAATAAAAACTAACAAAAACGTCACCTAGAATTTTTCAAATATTGAATTTCTCATAATCGGCATAACGATATTAAATGAAATTTTTTATAGAGAAGCTTTTAAAAATTTTGAAAAACATTTCATTTTAAAACTCCAAGAAAATAATTTTTTTGAATTTTTGAAAACAAAAAATCTATTTTTTTTGGGAAAATTCTATACCTCAAAAACGGCTCAGTATTTTATTTTTGTAAATTTATTTTAGTTTTTCTCTAAGGACATTCATTTTTGACATTCTTAGACTTTTACATAAAAGCAAGTTCGTGCGACCATGTCGTCCATTTTATCTTACAAGGCCTCCTGGAACTTTGAAATTAAATTTCATATTAAATACAAATTTACAAAAATTAATTTTTTTGGAAATGTCAACACAAAAATTAAAAAAAAAGCAGATCAATTAGTTTTTGGAAATTTAATTTCGTTTCATCAAGAGTAAAACTAAGAATTGTGGTTTCATTTTTCTTTGCTTAAAAATGTTTTAAAAACAATTTAAAAAAAAAGGACTAAAATAATTTAAAATTTATTCATTTGTACGTAAATTCACATTTGTTTAAGAATACACATAACACTATTTTCTTAGTTTTGGACGTAAGCAAAATTCTCTAGGGAATCACCGACGACCCTTGGGAACTAAGTTTGAAGAAAATCTATTCAGCGGCTTAGGCTGAAAGACAGAAAGACGAATGTTCTCTATCAACGTAATCATCGTGATCAAAATATCGACTTTGATTTCTTTTCCAAATGCAAAACTGCCTTAATGTACTTACATAGATAAGGTTGAAGTGGCTGCCAGACACAGTAAGACCAGAGTTGGTCTATTGTGATACCATTTGAATCTAAGAACTATTACTACTACTCCTCATTGAAAGATTTGAAGCTCCTTATGAAGTGAGGGAGACTGCAAATGCCTATATTAATAAGACTCAACTCAGACTCAACGATAGAACCGCAGATGTATGTACATAGAAGATGAAGAATTTATTCTAATTACTTCTTCCTCGTCTATATCGCTTCTGCAAACATTATTTGAATAAAGGCAAAGCCTCGTTGCTTGTTTGTCTATATTGTCAGTGTCCAGCTATGACACCAATAAGCACTCTGCCTATGACTGAATGCATGGAATTGAGTGCGGGCTGCTACTCTGCCCTCAAAATGTGTGTGCTCATCCAGAGCTAGATGAGTTGATAACCCTAAAGGGAGACATCATTTTACTTTATCTGAACACACACCCCCTACAATCATTTCATCAGTTTTCGATTCGTCAGTGTTAGGTAACTAGATACATATATCTCAAGTAAAATGATTTTCATTCTTTTTAAACATTTTTTTTTTGATAACATCCATTTTTAGAAAATCGAAAATCACTTTTTTTGCTTTACATATACATATATGTCTCTGTGGCGCTTTTTGAGTTAATTTTCAGATTCACGTGCTTTACTCTACGATTAGCTATATTATAAAAGTTTCCTCTTAAAAAAAGATTTTAAATAAAAAATAATAAAAAAAATTACTTAATTTTTTTGTCAATTTAAAACAACTCATGAACAATTTTTAACTTTTTAAATCAACGTCATACTGATATATCTCTTTTGAAAGTAACCTCACATCGAGCTTGTGTTTAGATTAACTAAACTAAGTAATTTCTATAATTTTTGCAAACTCCAATTTAAGCTCGAATTGTAATGCGCCTGCAAAACTCCCCCAACTCAAAGTTCTAATTCATGTGGTTTTGAAAAGATACAAAAGTCCGACAGTTGAAACGTTATCGTATCATCATTACGATTGACATAAGCAAATCCTTTGCGATTAGAATAATAATTTAATAGTTATATTCGAAAGAACATGTCACTTTTTAGATTACCATGTCATCGCAAACTTTTACCCACCGTAGTAGGTACTCGCACTCCGCTTATCACTGCGGTATTCGCTCTCACGTTTAATGATGACAAAATATCCAAATCCAACATTAATGAACGCATTCACCGTGTGCGAGTCTCACATCACCAATTAAAATTCAAAAATACATGAAAATCCGTCTGCCATGCTAATACGCTTAAATACACAGGATATTCCAATTTATATTGTGAACGAATTCGGATGATAGAAAACAACGGTATCTATAGATACTCGTACTTATTTTCGTTGTCATAGTTCCCCAAAGGGGAGGGGGCCCTAATGAAATCCATCATATCAGCGCACACAAAACATCATGTTTACCTACATTATATGGGTTATTTGTGTGTAACCCTGGGAAATATTTTGGAAATTTGAGAAAATCTTTTCGAGGACAACAGCAAGCTGAAACGGTACATCGCGTTAACCTAATTAGTGTCAAATTATTGAAAAGGATTCGACACATTATTCGGCTGCCACGTTTAACTAAAATTTACACAGGTTGTTCACATTCTGGAAATAATGTCCTGATGGTTTGGCAGGATTTGCATGTACTTTTGTGATAATGATGCACAATACTGGATGTGTCCGTTTTGATGACGAAGAAGGATGCTAACGAATAGATAGACGAATGTGTGTACAGTCATCTCTCTGTACGTAGTAGGTATCACTTTGAAAAAGAATTATGTTCGGTTTTTGATGGAAACGAAGGGGGGGGGGGGGGTGTAGAAAAAGAGGACTTTCAAGGTATGAAATGAATATTACTCAAGGTTCTTACATGATGAAACGAGTTCGATTCTGGCCTAAGGACACCATGGTCATCATTCATCCGAAAATGTTCCAGGCTCTCACTATGCAAAGAATACATTTCAAAGTTTCTCACAGTAGCTAGGTAGTACCTATCAGTGCCCATCAGTACCCAAGCAATCTTTCATTTCATCGAGTTGAAAATTTGATACGGCTGGTGTGTTTGTCCTTGATGAGTCGGTATATCCGTATACGTGCAGTTCGTCATCAGGGTGACCTGTGGGTTGCATTGGCTTTGGCAAGTTTTTATCTACCCTTATGCATATGGGTTTTATTGGTTTACATCGCTGCAGAAACAAAAACTGTATAACTCACAAACTATGATGAAAACTCAATTTTCATAAGTCCTTTTTTTTCGTTCATATTTGGACCTTGTATGAATGAGAAGGATCTGAAAGTTACTGCCAGTGTTTGGTTTCATTATTTTTTGTGGGAATTTTTATGACGAACTACGTATAAGGAGCTGCAGATAATTCCGTGTAATGTCGATATGAGTGCAGCAGAATTAAGGGGCATGGATATGAAAATAGAATATCAGTTTGGGAGAAATCTTCAATGAGGGTTTGTACATAGCTTGTTAGGGCAAATAATCCCGGATCTAATTTTTGCAAACTTATTTCATCAGAATACACCAAGAACTAAAACTACGTTAGAACTTAATTATTATTTGCCTTAAACCTACATCAGCGGAAAGGTAGGGTTATCCCAAAAAAGAATATTTGAATTGAAGTGAAAGGCAGATGTTGACAGATACAAAAAAATGATCTGAACTGGAAAATAATCAAAAAGTGAACTTTCTAGTAATAGGCGAAAAATTACAAGAAATAAATAAATGCTAGACACAACAGCTCATGAAGAATCAGAACTCAGTGACTTACAACTCTTATGTTCAACTTGGGATGTACTGTCAAAACAAGAGATTCTTTTTTAAGCCGCACTTCACGAATGTGCAACTCCATACCCGACTCGATATTACCCTATCACATTACGATATTCAGACTTCCAAAACCTATGTGCATCGGTATATCCTCTTAAGTCCTCTGTGCTCAAACATTTTAAGGGTAGTGATAGTCCCTTAAGTGCACTAAAAACTATAATAAAAAACCATTTCTGTGTTATTGTTATTGACAAGAATGGAAGGGCCCTATGTTTCTTGCCGAGTCCGAACGGTGAAGTTGGGAAGCACTCTTCACGACAAGAGATACTCTTGAAAGATTTGCCACTTCCTATAGATAAAAGGCAGTACCCCCAGAAACCTTTTCAATTCTAAGGCGGCAGCATCTGGGAAACAAAAGCAAACCTCTGGATTGACAGTCTAATGCACTTACCATTGTATCAATGGTAAAGTTACCACATTTTATTAGCTAACAGTCAACAATTCTTTCACAAATTTTCAAGAGGACTTGTTGTTGTTGTCTTTAGTCGAATTGATATCTTTACTACGATTGCTTGGAAACAATTCCTGTGAAGTCTTTGAATATGGCGTGGGAGTGAAGTCACTTCTGCTTTCGGATGGTCCAAACTTTATCTGACTTTCTACTGCATTGGGCGCCACTTAAGCGATTTCACTTAATGATTTCTGCAGAAGCTGCCTTGACGAAGAAGAGGAAGAATTGATACCACACTTTCTCTGTATACATGCTCAAAGACGTAGACTCTATCTGTGAGGTTTCTACTACCATGATCTTAGTGATATGGCTTGCCTTAGAAGAAGCTCCAATTGGTTTAACCATTAGGGAGAAAGTCTCCAAAATTCATTGTGATATCACAATAGACCAACTCATGGTCTAAGTGAGTCTAAGTCGTCTCTTCTGCTGACAGTCGCCACGTCATACTAACAATAAGGGCGCGTCGATGTTGAAATGCAATAAATCAAACTGTTTCTAGCTGTACGAAACTATTTTTGTTTTAAATTTTAAAGGCCTGTGTATATTTGCCACCGTTTGCTTATGGAATATGACATCGGTCAAATGTCCTCAACAAAATAGCAGATACAATTCGTATAGTATCTACATAGTGACACATGTTTCCGAGAGGTAAAATTTTCTATAACCCTGCCTTATAGATCCAGCCAAGTTTGACATCAGCAAACTCTACCAGAAAATTTTTGAAGCGGGACCTTTGTGGTCAATTCACGTCACTTCCGCCAGAGATAACCCTATTAACAAATTCTTTTTGCAGAATGTCCATTGTGGTTTTCGCTATGTAGCAATTAGCAAAAAATGTCACTTAAAACGATTTTTCGGCCAAAATTGGGGTCCCCTTATTCTAACTTTGAGCTCTTGAGTCAGATGGATTTTGCTTGGATGAAGTTTAACCGCTAGTTGTTGTTTGCGAAAGGGTGAGTTTTTATGCCCGGTGAGGAATAGAATACATCCGATTTTCCTGTTAATTTTCACAGTCTGAAGCGATGTTCTCAGATGATGTGGACAACCTTTCACGCACAAACTGGTCTTGGTACTGAATTTGTCCAACAAACCTTGAAAAGTCTAATTTACATTTCTAATTTACGATTTCTTCTGTTAAGTTGAAAAGATGATGTAAGTCAAGTAGCTGCAGTCAGTGTTACTCGTAATACACGTTTGTGCCCGTTTTATCGAATTTTTCATGACTTTCAGCAAGATTTCCGGTGATAACATTTTTGTCGAATATTCTCCTTGAGGGCTGCGATTGTCAGAGAATTGTTGGCATAACCCCACAACTTCAAGTAGCTTAAAGAAAGAAGTCTGGGATGGTTAAATCTGGCAATCTTGCTCTGCCAAAACGGGAGATAACTCGACCAGGAAACGCTTTCTTCACAATATCCAGTGTGGTCCGTGCCGTTTTTGCAGATACATCGTCTTGTTGAAATCACATGTTCACCAAGCCCTGCTCATCCAATTCCGGCAGTCAAAAATCGTTTATCATGGCCCTGTAGCATTCGCCAGTAACAGTGACCGTATTGCCGACGGCGGCGTCCTCAAAAAAATACGGTCCAATCACTCCTCCTGCGTGAACGCCGCACAACACAGTGGCTTAATGGATGTAATGGCTCTTCGTGTATCAGATTTTCAGTGTCCCAAAAACGAAGATTTTGCTTACTAACATAACTTTTTAAGTGATGGAAATGTGCCTCGTCGTGATTTTCGACACAAAATTGTGATCTTCGTTATTGAGATTGAGGATTGAGAGTAATTCACACGCGGTGGACTGTCAGCTGCGTTTTCTACGGGAACATTTGTGTAGTGTAGGTCTTTCACTAAAATTCGCTATATGGTCCGTCTGGTGATGTCCGTTGTTTGTTTGATGTTTCTTCGTTCTCAGCGGTATCGGCAGCGATAGCCGTGACATTCTCGGCCGAACGACCAGTTTGGTAGCGGCCTTGTCTCCTATGGTTCTAGTCTGTTTGAGTCAAGTAGGTCAGCACTGGAATGTTTGCCCAGTTGGCGCGACACGATTAGGAAATCGACGTCGAAGTTAACGCTGCCCCAACACCACCGACCGATTATAATTGGTCGAAAAATCGACAGAATTATTCCACGCTCTTGCGGAGTATACTATTATACTGCCAGCTGTCTAGTTCACAAATGTCAAATATGATTGACGTTAGTCTGCAAAAATTATATTTTCTTCGATAGGGTGAATAATTTTCCGTTACTAAGTCTTCGGTAAGTTATGAAATTCGTAAAAAATATAAGACAAAATAGTTGGTTTTCGCCCGGCTAAACTTAAAAAAATATTTGTTATTTTTTGGAAAATTTTCAATTTGCTCAAAAATAAAAACATAAAAACCAAAATTTTTATTTGCGGTATACAAGGTACTATAGTCCAAGTTTTGCATCTTGAAAAAATCCATCTCGAGATTAAAATCAAAGTTTACAAATTGAGACATTCATGATTATTTTGAGATTCGAACGAATAGCTAATTCGATAGAATTGATATTTTCATAAGAATAAACTTAGCATATTTTGACATTTGAACGAAAAATGTTTATTGTCGAATGATTGAATAAAATGAACCTCAATGAAATTCATTTCCGAAATCAGCTGTTTGAAATTAACTGACATTTCTATCTGATTTAGTATGACCAAACTGTTTTTTTTTTGATGATTTTTATTTAAAAAAAATTATGGTATAAGAATATAAAAATAATACTTTATCATTTAAGAAAAATAAAGTAATGTTAACGGCCCGGTAAAGTTTAAATTTGGAAAACATCAATAAAACTGGCATTTTAAAATTTGGGAGCATTTAGAAAACAGTATGGTAAGTTTATCAGTATGGTAAGTTATGTATCCTTTTCGAAGCTAAAAGTGACTTTTTTTTAAGAATAATTTATTTCTGTTTCATAGTTTTAATTATGTATGTTTTCGTAAGTTGACAATGAAATGTTCATAGTAAATTTCTGGGATGAATATTTTAATTTTTAGTTGACCGACTCGTGCAATTATACGGGTTTCGTTTAATTGCACAGGTCGGTCAATTAAGCGGGGTTTCGTTAATTGAACCACCCGGATAATTGACCGAAAAATCTGACAAAATGGTCAGTGCAATTAAGCGGGGAATACTGTACATAATTGCAAGTTTTGTATGTGGAAAAAAATTTAACGCTAGATTTTGATCAAAGTTGACTTTACGATGATAGACAAAACGGAAAAATATTTTTTTATCTAAAAAATTTTTTTTTGAAAAATCAATGTCTTAAAAAAGTTTGAGCGATTAATTTTTGAAAATATTTCTTAGAATCTTTATTTTAAAATACTTCAAATTAATATCCCAAATTTTTTTCTAGAACAATTTTAAAGAAATTTCTTATATTTAAAATTAGTTTAATAATAAAAGGTTTATTAAACTTTGTTTGCATAAATTCGTACCTTTTACATATATTTATATTAAGAAAATACAAAAAAAAAACAAAATTTTTATTTTAATGAATTAATAATTTCCAAATTTGATGAAAATTCGTAGACAAACATTAAAAGAAATATTTGTTTGTTCAATATTCGCAGGGCAAATACCTATCTTATTTTTTTTACAAAATATATGGATAAAAACTATTTTTTATAAAAAAACGTTTATTTTTATTTTCAAAGTTTTTCATGTGGGGTGCATCAATAATTTTTTTAAAATTGACACCATATTTCTTTTTTTTTTAATTTTTCTAAAATTGCTTATTGGCAATATGTAAATGCATACAACATATTTTTTCCAAGAAAGGTATCTGATTTTTTTTAAATATTATGTCAATAATAATTTTATTCTAATTTTTTTTTTAATTAATTTAAGTTTTCTAAAATTATTTTTTTCTCGAAAAACTTATTTGATTTTTTTTCACAATTGCTTTATGTGAATATTTATACATTTCTGAAATTGTTTATATAAACATAAAAAGTATTAAAAATTTTCTATATTTTCTGCAAACAAAGTTTATATGAATAAATTTTAAAAACTGGTCTATACCTATATCAAATTTCAATTAAAAGCATTAAATTAAATTAAATTAAATTAAATTAAATTAAATTAAATTAAATTAAATTAAACAGAAATTACTTTCTTTCTTCATTGATTTATATCAAATTTCTTTTTTTTTATTTTTAATTATATAAATACCTATGAACGCATAAAAAATTTTTTTTGTAATCAAAATTATTTTCTACCACACCATATTTTATATAGGTATGTACATATGTAAAAGCTATTTTCTCTAATAAAAATATAGGTATACGTAGCTATTAGATTTGCTTAAAGAAATAGTTCTATACCTATATATGTACATAAATATATTAATTGCAAAAAAAAAAAACAATTTCCACTACCTTACCACGCAGTGCATCTAATGTAGGCAGTTAAACTAGTTGATTGCAATTATTATTTTTGTTCTTCAAAATTACACCAATTATTATACTTTTGAATAACAAAAATAATAATAATTGCAATCAACATAGGTAAGTTACCTAATATATTAAGATAAAGTTCCTATGTAGATATACTAAAATTCAAAAAAGCCTAATCCTATCAAGAATCAATTTTCAAAATTATTCCTACTTAAATTTATTCAAATAGGTATGTGTGCCCATACAAATAAAAAGCAACGTTGTATTTTGGTTAGATATGCCGAAATTGAACAACGTTGCTTTGTTGCGTATGAAATAGCAAAAACAAAACAAATATTCTTGACAAAAAAATATAACAACAAAACACACAGAAGATCCCTCAAAAGGAAAATGATACAAAACAAATTTTATTTTCTCTTTCTCGTCTTTCTCATTGCCAGAGCTGATAAAATTTTCTCGCTCTTCCTCAATTACTACCCCACCCACGACAATATTTTCCTACGACAGCGCCCTCGGTAGAGTGTATTCCATAACACTTTTTTCTGTTCCATGAGAGTACTATAGTTTATATATACAATGGTTTATTGTCGAATGATTGAATAAAATGAACCTCAATGAAATTCATTTCCGAAAACAGCTGTTTGAAATTTACTGACATTTCTATCTGATTTAGTATGAGCAAACTGTTTTTTTTTTTGATGATTTTTATTAAAAAAAAAATTATGGTCTAAAAATATAAAATTAATACTTTATCATTTAAGAAAAATAAAGTAATGTTAACGGCCCGGTAAAGTTTAAATTTGAAAAACATCAATAAAACTGGCATTTTAAAATTTGGGAGCATTTAGAAAACAAAATGGTAAGTTTATTGATATCAAAAAGAAGTAAAATAATAATAAAATACTTGATTTACGTTCTAATTTTCATGTAAACTAAATTGTTTTCCAAATTGATAAACAAAAAAAAGGCAACTTCAAAGCCTATTTAATTTGTCTGGTCAATTTTGAATTATGTACCATTTGTAAATTGTTTTATAAAAATATTAATAAAATCAAGCGAGACGTCAAAAATCAAAATGGCATTTGTTTTATTTATGAAAAGGGAAGACCGTGAGGAGCAGTTGTATAGGAGAAGGATAATCCATTTGATGCTTCAAATCCATTTGATGCATCCATTACCACTAACATTATACTAAACTTACACGTTTTATGAATCTATTCGCCAAAAAAAATTGAACGAGAATGAAATGACATTTCTTTCGAACGATTCGAAAGTGATAAAGTGAACTTTCTAATCGTACGAATCTCAAAATACAAATTACTTGAATTCGACATACTTTTCAAGTGAAATCGAATGTCAAAATAAGGCGGACGGAATGGCGTCGCACATTTTTACTTGTGACTGATGGGTATAATAAGGCAAGTTATGCGTTCGTACAAAAATCAAGCTCGAGATTTTAATTAAAGTTGACATTACGGCGGTGATAGAGAACACGAATAAAGTTGATCAGACAATTCCCTCTGTCTGTCTGTATGTCTGTACCTCGACTTTATCTAGACCTTCAGCCTAGACTACTGGAGGTATTTTCTGTAAATTCGGTACTTAAGGGTCTTCAGTGATTCCCTAGAGGTGAAATTGATTTTTTTTTTACTCCAGATGGCACCTGCCGTACAGTCGTTATGCTAAATCTTATTTACCTCGAAAACGGCTCTAAGGATTTTGATGAAAAAAAAATCAAGTGTGTTTTTATAGGTATGGACTAAATTTTGGTCGAAAAAATTTCAAGAACAAATTTTGTTAACGGTACCTGTCATGGAACGTATTTTTCTTACTTTACTTACTTTCTCATTCGTCTCTAACGATTTTGACCAATTTTTTTTAAGGAAACTACTTTGAATTTAAAATAATATTGTATATACAAATATAGAAAAAAATATATTTTGGGTTTAAAAGAAAATATCTTCAAAACGTGTAAATGATTATTTTTTGCAATTATTTCTGCATATCTATATTACTAAATACTTAAAATTGGCATGTCATGTTTTTTTTGAAAATTTTTAAGGAAATTTCTTACATAAAAAATGTATTTAATAATAAAACGATTTTATACTTTGTTTGTATAAATTCATACTATTCTAGAAATCAGACGGCAAATTTATGCATTTGAAAATTTTTCTTTTATTAAATGCAAATTTATATTTATAAACAATTTTTAAATTCCAAAGTAATTTTAAACCAAAATCTTCCGTTTTCCTAAAAAAATATATTTTTTAATTTTGTTTGTATACCGTTATTTTTGGATAAAAGAACAACAACATCTTTTATATAGTATTAAAAAAAACTTTGTTTGTCAAGAAGTTCCAATACAATTGAGATTGTGGTTTTCGAAATATTGAGTGTTGAAAAACACACACATTTTTCCTAAATTTAAATATACTTTACTGTTAAAATTTTTCAAAAGTCCTAACATACAAAAGATGATCAAAATCAGGTGCACCGTTTTTGAGGAAATTGGAAACAAAATTAAATGAGTTTATAAGAGTTTATACCTAAGTCAGATTCATTTTTATTAAACCACGAACTACTTAAAGATTTTTTTTATATGTAAACAAGGTATTTAGTACCTAATTAGAGACCTGTATGGTTTTATTATTCGTTTTGTATGTCTCGAGAATGGCTCACTTCATAAAAAAATGTGCAAGTGTTTTTTTTTATAGAAAATTCAATAACATAAGTTTTTTATTAACAAAGTATTTTTGTAGGATTTATACTTTTTGAATAAAAAGAGAAAACTTTTTCCTAATTTTTCGAAATTTGGATTTGTAATGGAGCTTTAAAAATATTGCAATAATTTTTTTTTTATCTAACGCTCCACCCTAACTTACATTTTCATTGAAATGTTATTTTCTGTTTCTTCAACCGTAGTGAAATTTATTTTACTAGGACAACTTCACTTCATCTTCAGAAATTGTATTTTTAGCTACAACATTATTCTTATCAGGAATGTTTCTTCAAATAAACATAGAAGTACTTTCTTCTGAAGATGAAATATATTCACCTAGGAACACAAATCTCAAGGATTTTTTTTTAACAGATACGATTCCTAAAATCATTGAACCATATTCCTCCAGGCGGCCGATTTCTCAAAACTAATTAGTTACGGCTTTTAAAAACAGATTCCTCCGATGATAACTTTCTATCTTACCTACCACCTGATGAGTACTATCGTATAGATCCCTACAGGAGGCCTTTTCCCTTTGAACATTTCTAGTTTTAGTTAGAAAATATTATCGAATCCTTCTCACGTGTCCATTTGTCCTTTCAGCTAGAATAGCTATAGATACGAGTATTGACACAGAATACATCGACCACCCCCACAAAATACAATAAAAAGAAAAGTTAGAATTGAGAACAAAAAAGAAAAAAAAAAAAAAACTACTAGAATTGGAAACTGTATCTGGATTATTGATGAATCTGTCACAAGAAAATGTAATTGGACGGAACGATGCAGCCAAGCAGACAAACAGCTATTCATCTGTGAATGTATCTCAAAACCGACGACACGACGTGAGAGTGAAAGAGAATGACATTTTCAAGAGGGGGACCCTGGGTGGATGGGAGGGGGCAGGTGCTGCACAAGACCACCCCCAAAATTTGACACACTATATAGATGGATATGGATACAAAATGCCGAGGAAAGGACGAGAGCTGAACGGGGTGTCGCAGCTAGGATGTATCAATCTATCTCTCTATTTACAGCCGGCGGAGGCGATGACTCTGACTCCGACTCCGCTCCTGCCTTGGATTCAGATGAAGCTACTGTTGCCACTGAACCGATGAATATGACGATGATGATTATGATGATGATGACGATGATGGCAATGATTCTGGTTGCTCGATATATGCACCAGCACACCATCTATAGGGCGAGGGTTTGAATTTGACGAAGGTGAAACCCAACGATCCATGAGCTTGGTTGCAAAGGATGGAAAGGGATACGCTTCGGTTGCCCCAATTGGGCTGCCATGCTACCGATATTACAATATTTGAAAAATGACATATGCCTCAGAGGAGGAGGCGGGAGGTGGTGGACGATTGGCAGAGAGTTCCTTGTACCATCGTGACTGCCAAAGGGAATGCGTGGGATGCTATTGGTTACATTGGTGAATTTTCGAAATATCCATCCATCCATCCATCGTATCCGTTTCTGTGCACCAAGAGTGCCCTGGCACTATACCAGCAGCGCCATTCATGATGGGTGAGATATTCAATCTTTCGATGTATTGCATCAAAGTGATTAATGTCTGTGGAAAATGCATTAAATTCCGGTAAATGTATTACAATTTCACATCGAAGAGAAATGCGTCATCGTCATTTTGAGCAAAAAGGATGTTCCTGTGAATATGAGATACATTCAACAGAACCGATAGGAGACAGATAGGCCGACAGATTGCTTTTGTAATGCATCACCACCACACCGAACGACTCGACCAAACCATGCAAGGGGATGTACAACACGTTGGTTCGTTCATATAAATAAGTTGCCGCGCTTGATGGATGCCGGCCATATCGGCCTGACCCATAAGAATTGGCCAAATTGGAGCAAGAAATCTAATTAACAAATTCCATTTTGGATATCCTAAACGTAATAATTTACAAAGGACACCGTCAGGTCTATTATGCACAGGTAGATACTAGTAGAGGGAATTTATTTTTTTTTGTATAGGTATTTAGGATGTGTGGAGGTCATGCATCGCATGGGTGCAACAAAGGCGTGGACTTATGAAATTATTGGCGCGCAATTTATAGCGTTGATTTTCTGATAATTAAGTTAAACTCTATTAAGAAACCTTTAAAAAAATGTTAAAATTCACAGAGTGGTTTGGTTTAGTAACAGAAAAGAGGGATATCAATTAGTTTTGCCAAAAATTAAAGCCTTTTATGATTGATATGCTCATGGGAAGGAGAAGCTCGTTTGAATGGATTTTAATTTTTACTTGTGATATATGCATTTGTAAAACAATCAAGCTCGCGATTTTGATCAAACATGAAATTACAATGATATGTCTGTTCGATTGCAGATTAAATGGATGGGCCGACTTTCTCTTCAAACTTGGTAGATATGGGTTTTAATTTTTCCCCCCGGATGTTTTCTGATTTGATTTTTTAAGACCAAAAATAACGGTACCTGCCATACGATTTTTTTCGAAATTTTATAATTTTTTTTTTTCTCAGAAACTGTCACAGATTTTTTTAAAAAAACTTCATAAAATTTCTTTTAGTTAAACCTAGGTTCGATCCCTGCCGTCGTCTATGTCGCTTTAATTCCATTAAAAAACCTTCTAAAAATTGTCATCAATGGGTTGCTGGTTTACTCATTACATGTTGTTCAGGCATAACACTAACAACATGTAATTGAGTTGAACTAGTATGCCCAACAAGGATGAACACGAATAAAATAATGTGAATTATAAGCGACATAGAAATAAGACACGGCAATTCTCCGCTTTAACTCAGCCGCCATCCCTGGAGATAAAAATATCTGAGACAACCACCAACCAATCTCAGAACATCGTGCCACACATCTTTCCTATCCTTCTTTCTCTTCATTAACTTCACGCCCGCGCTGTGTTGAAACATTTAAAGGGTAATCATAATCCCTTGAGCGCGGGTAGATTATAAAAAAAAAAAAAAAAAAAAAAAAGGTAACGGTTGGAAAAAAAATTCCAAAAAAAATTAATTTTTGGTACCCCCCTTGGAACCATTTTTTTTGTTTTTGATTTTCTCAAAAACGGTACGAGCGATTGTGATCATTTTTTTTTATATTAAGGTCCCCAGAAGTTTCAATATTACTGCGTATTCAAATTTGCAAACACTTTTGTTTTGGACTTTTAAAAAAAATTTCAATTTTTTTTTTTTGAAAACTCAATATTTCGAAAACCCCATGCTCGATTTTTTTAAAACTTGATAAATAAAAGTTTCTTAAAATAATCTACAAGATATGAGAAAAAAAAGTATTTTGCCTAAAAACAATGGTACCGTGCATACAAATCTTAAAAAATGGTTTTCGAAAATCGTATTATTCTCAAAAACGGTTCCAAAAATTTTACTTAAATTTTTTTTCTTTCAATTAATTTTTAAGATCTTTAATTTAATAAAAAAAATTTGAAAACAAGATATTACTGACTGTACCTACCATAGAGCGATTTTTTTAAAATTTTGAATTTCTCATTATCGGCATAACAGATTTTAGCTTCGAAAAAGTTTAAAAAATATTGCATTTCAAAACTTTAAGAAAAATATTTTTTTGAATTTTGAAAAAAAAAATCGTTTTTTTTTTTGAAAATTCATTATCTCAAAAACAGCTCAATATTTTTTTTGTAAATTTAATTTTTATTCAAACAATAATAAAAACTTTAAATTGGCGTACCAAAATTTTTTCTTAAAAATGTTTTAAAAATTTTTTTATATCAAAGCTTATTTTTTAAGAAACCACTTCAAAGACTTATAATTTTTGTTCTTGCATGAACCTTATTTGCTTGAATCACATGGCATCCTATTTTTACCTCCAACTACTAAAGAAGCTGTTTTAGTTGTTTAAAAAATTAATTTTTATGCTTATGAACAATTTTTCTCTGATAACATTCATTTTTGAAATTCTTAGTCTATTACATAGGAGCAAGTTCTTGCGACCCAGTTGTGCATTTTATTCTTTTTTGCCATGCAATTATTTTTTAGTAATTTTAGAAAATATGTTTTTTTTTTTCAAAAAATAATTTTTTCAAAAACTTAAAAGTTAGTTTGTGATTGAGAAAAGTTTCAAAAAAAAAAAAGATTACTAATGGTACTTAAATTCAAGGGTACCATTTTTCTGTTTTAAAATTTCTCAAATAAGCGGAACAATTGATTTTGATCACATAAGAAAGTATGCTAAAGCTAATTAAAAGTTTGAATTGTGATGTATGTATATTTAAGTTTTCGAATTTTTTTTTTCTTTTGATTTAAAAAAAATAATAATAAAATAAATAAACTCAATATCGTTAAAACGCTATTCTTAAACTAGGAAATTGGAAATTAAGAGTTTCTAAACACTTTATTAATAATTTAGAAAAAGCTTGTTATTTTACCCAAAAATAACAGTAGGTACAGACCTACCTTGTATGTTAAGAAATGGACTTCGAAAATACGTAGTATTGTTCTTGAAAGCAGCAGCAAAATGTTGATATAAATATATTTTTTAGAGTTTTGCTCAATTTTTAAAATTTATCATTCAATTAAATTTTTTTTTTTGAAAATGTTTACATAACCAATAATGTCTACCATAGAACCATTTCATTGTTATTATTGGGATAGGTTTTAAATTTTAGGAAAAAAGATTCAAAATATTTATTTTAAAATTTCGATTTCACAAAAGACTTAACTTGTATTAGTTTTGAGTTTAATTTAAAACAGAATGCCATGCAAATATGAATTTATACAGGAACAAAAATTATAATTCGTTGTAGTGGTTTCTTTAAGAAAATAATCTTTTATGTACAAAATTTTTAAAACATTTTTAAGAAAAAAATTTGGTACGCTACGCAAACATTAAGTTTTTATTATTGTACAAATGAAAATTAAATCTCCAAAAACAAAAATATTGAGCCGTTTTTGAGATATCGAATTTTCCAAGAATAAAATGACTTTTTTTTCCACAAATTCAAAAAAATATTTGTTTTTAAGTTTTGAAATGCAATATTTTTTAAACTTTTTAGAAGCAACTTTTTAGAAAAATTTTTTTTAAAATCTGTTCTGTCGATAGCGAGAAATTCAAAATTAGACAAAATGGTTCTATGGTAGGTACAAACTGTAATATCTTAGTTTCAATTTTTTTTTGTTAAATTAAAGATCATAGGTAAAATATTTTTTTTTACATCTTGTAGATTATACATATTGACAAACTTTTATTTAAAAAGTTATAAAAATCCAGCAAGGGGGTTTCGAAATATTGAGTTTAAAAAAAAATTGATTTTTTTTTTAATCCAAAAAAATTATTTGAAATTCTTGGAGAGCCTTAGCAATCAGTCGTATCATTTTTGAGAAAATCAAAAACAAAAAAATGGTTCAATGGAGGTAACCCTCAATGAGTACTTTTCTGAACATTTTTTTTGAACCATTACCTAGCTTGAACTAAATGAAATTTTTTTATATTTTAAGTTTTTAAATTTGTCGAACAGTTTTTGAAAAAAAAGAAAAATATTTAAGAGATTTTGAAAAAAATGCGTTATTTTGGTCTCAAAAAAAGAAAAAAACCGTGCGGGGGGAAAACTTAAAAATGATAGGTATTTATCAAGTTTAAAGAAAATCGGTTGAGCCGTTTAGGCTGTAGTCCAACAGACAGACAGACAGAATTTTGAGACCCACATTTTTAGTCTTCGCTATCATCGTAATGTCAACTTTGATCAAAATCTCGAGTTCGATTTTTTTTCCGAATGCATAACTTGCCTTATAGTACCTTTAAGTCGCAAGTAAAAATCTTTAGATTTGTTTCATTTAACTTTGTATATTATACAAAAATTTTTTGCTATATTTTTAAATACACGGATACAAAAAAAAAAAAAAAACACACAAACAAAAAAGAAATATGAAATATTTTTAAAAATTCTTATTTACTGCAATTGTCTGAAGAAGGTTGTAATAAAATTCGAAATGACACAACTCAAAAGAATTAAAAAGAATCAATAGCTCAAGGTCAGAGCCCAATTTAGGACAAACATCAATTTGAAAAAGGATGATATGCCAATTTTAAGATTTAATAGCTAGAATTTATAAATTCAATTGGAATAGTTTAAAAAAATTACTTCTCAAGTTTTCGAGATGGATGTAATTCTATAATAATTCAAAAAATATAATTTTTGTTTTAAATTTGTTGATCTGATTTGATTTCTGAAGCTAAAAACTTTCAATATCATCTCGTTTCAAGCTCTAGCTCATGGGAATTTATTAAAAAAAAGAAAGATTTTCCTAAATAATTCTTTAATATTTTTATGGTAGATGTTGTTGTTTTTAGATCATTTTTAATTTTTTTAAATCTTTTGATAATTTCAAACGGCATGGCCTTAGAAATGTCAAGCTTTCTTTGAAAAATTTTGAAAATTATTTAAAAATCTAATATGCAACGGATCTGATCGATGGTTGGAGAAACCTTTCCTTCAGTTACTACTTTTACAACCCCATGTTACTGGCTGATTCTCGCAGCTGGAAGAGAAGAAGGAGAAGGAGTCCTGGCTACGGTAGCAGCGGGGCATGCTAGTAATTGCTCATGCAATCCTAGCTCGTCAGACGGGAGGGTTTTACTACCACAGGCTAGACGGGGTTACGAAATATCAATTTCAAGCGGTTTCAAAAGTGAATCTGAAGCCTGAATTTTTCCTGAAGGGGTTGTGATTCCTATAAGGCGCGAGGGTCCAAGGTGTTGTTGGCCCTCGTCGGGAGGATTTGCCGACCCTTGTATCCAGTGGATACCACCATTCCTACTGAAAATAAATATTTTGCATGGACAATTTTGGTATTCAAAAATATATCAAATACTCTCTGGATAAGAAAATAGTTCAAAATCAGTTTTTTTTTTTTTATAATACACTCGCACTCAAGGGTATGTTACGAGACCCTTATAATGTTTTAAACACAGCACGAGCGAGGGGGAAATTAGGAGGGGAGAGAAAGGAGGTGTCGATGAACATTGGTTTTGAATGTTTGCAAATTGAAATGGCAAGGGAAAACTGTGCCGGGTAAGTTATTCCATAATCGTGTTGTGCGACTAAAAAACGAATCTCTATATTTGACGGTACGACCAAAGTTAGGCTCAAGGGTGTTACGGGTGAATTGATAAAGGGGAGGAATGCAACTGGCTACTTCGAGTGAGCATTGCTTGTGAAAGAAGTTGTGTTGGTTTCGAGAGTATTAACAAAAAAATTATTTATTTTTTCTATGAAGTTTCATCAATGCCATTTCTTTTAATTTTTTTTTTAAATAAGTTAGGCTTTACTTTTGCTAATTTATTTATATTTAAAAAAGATCGTGAAAAGGTTTTTGTAAAAATGAAGATTTTTCATAAAAAAGAATTATGTCGGGTGCCGAGTAGGTTAGGTAAGATTAAACTGACTCACACTTCGACGATAGTTAGTCTATTGTAATACCAAATGATTCTACAGATTTTCCACCTACTCGTTGAACCATTTGGAGCTCCTTATAAAGCGAGAGAGACTACAAATGTCTATATTAACTAGATCTCAAGGTTCCTCGAAGTAGTACTCCTCACGTCAATGGGATAGAGCAGGGCATGTACATAGGAGATGAGGAATTTATTCTAACTCTTCCTCATCCATACAGCTTCTGCAAAAATCGTTTGCGTTTTGCATGTAAGACAGTGTCTGGTTCTGATACCAATTAAGGGGCTTATCTTCTTAAGGAAATCGTCAGCCTTACAGTTCGCTGGAATGTCCCTATGTCTTGGCACCCAAGTGAAGTGAGGTGAATATTGATCTGCTGCGCCATCTCCATTAGAGATGAACGGCAGTGGAAGGCTCTTATATAGAGTTAGTAGAGATCTAGATCTAGAGATTTAATAGCTGATTGGATATTCGAAAAGATGTGGATAGAACGTTATATCTTTGAGCAAGACAGGGCTTATTTAATGGCCATAAGTACCTCCTGGAATAAACCAAGGAAGAAGGAAAGAAAGACATAATTTTAGTCTATGTGAGTACACACCCCCACCGTCGCGTCGCACGCAGTGAAAATAATTAGAAAGAATCAGCTTCCAAGAAGCTTTTATATACTCCCACAGGTCTGAAAGGAATGGTAACTTCAGGCAAAGAGGCAAATAAGTACCGATAATAGGCCGAAGAGCTTAGACTATGGCCGAACAGAGAGACTATTAGGCAGAACTATGAGACCCACTTTTATCGTCTTCCCTATTAAAATTCCTAGTGACCTAGTTGGATCAAAATCTCGCGTTCGATTTTTGTTTACCATGTAGTAATTTTTCGATAACTGTACAACGGATTTTGATCAAATGGGTGCAGGAATAGTCTTGTTCGACAAGCATGGTTCTTGAGGAGTATGCGTTTACCCTCGAGACTTACCTTCCAAACTAATTATCTGTGATCAAAAATTTTCGAGTGTGAACGCATCAACAAATAGCACATGAGCTTCCGGGCTTCCCACAGAATTGCATAAATGGTCTTTGTATTCACCCTAAGTTATAGTGTAGTATGGAATTATCTCAGCTAGGACAGTGAAATTTGACCTGTAAGTGAATATGTCTTACTCAAGACTTGATGAATTCGACTTAGTTGATATTTGATACCAACAAGATAGAGCAACGGCTTACACTTCAAGGGTATCAATGACTGTTTTGAGAAAACACTTTCAGTAGCGCCATATTTTAAGTGGCTAGCCTGCTCCACTTATTTGTCCCTTTGCGAATTTTTGTTTTGTAAAAATTCGGCATTTATGTCAGGCGTCTAAAAACTCTCCAAGACCTGAAGACCAATATTCACACAGTATTTACCACTATATAACCACTCCTACGCTTGAAAAGGTCAGGTTTATGTAACGAAATCCGGATTCATTTTTCAGGGAATTTAAGAATAACCTGCTTACGATATTTTAAATAAAATTCAGTTTAAGATGCAAAACTTTTGATGTTCGAAAGATCAAAGTTTAAAAATAAATTTGCTAAAAATGTCTTTTCTTATAGATTTCCACTTTTTTTTTAATTTTGCAGACGTCTTTTTTCTTATAAGAAAAAATAAACTTAAGACAATTTAAATTGCAGCCACATAGAGCTACTAGAAGATGACATCAAACCAAGCCCAAGCACACAAAAGCAAATAAGTACAAATAAATTCCATCTCAAGCAATCAACTAATTGTCGTTTTCCGCCTCGGAGCGCGTCTGCACATTATAACCACTTCGATTCAATTAGACATTTCAAAAACTCTTAATACCCGCAGGAGCTCTTCATCCACTTCTCACATCACAGCTTAGCCTCCGTTCTCACGTTGCTAGGTATTTTTTTTGCAACTTAAACTTCGTATTCATTCCGACAAACGCAACAGTTTATCTAAATTGCAACCCGATTCCCTGCTTCCGTTTAACACATCCAACATGGAAGCCTCCTTTCTTGCAATTGCTGTTTGCTTTAAAGTCGGATTCCAACTCTCATTCGTGGATTTAGTTGGCGTATTCCACCTCATACCACATTTTGGCAATGAGCCAAAGAATTTTCATAACTTCAGCGTTGTCCTTTTGGTTTTATGTTGCCTCGCTGAGGATTTGCTTCACGTCGTCATTAGGATTATGGTTTTGCTCACACATATGAGTTTTTGTTTCAATTTTCAAACACACAAAAAATGGGGGAGGGGGGGGGGGTTATTTTATAAGAAGCAACTTGGTGTTGTTTTGTTCCTTAAGAAATGTAGACATCGAACGACGGCGGCGGCGGGACGCTTCAGACGACATCTTCCTTTGCACATATTCACAGAGCAAAACCACGACTTTTGAGGAAACAGAATGAAGAGAGGTTTTAAGAAAGTTTCAAGGCACCGGAAATAAATTTGCTATTTTGGTAGAGAGGAATTTAACCAGGCTATGGGATTTTGGATTTGATTAAAAAAAATTGTTTTTCGATTGTTTTAAGGAATCCTTGCAAGAATCTGACTTAAAGTCTCACTTAAATATCACTGGAGATATCCCCCTGACGCTGTGTACTCGTATATCTCGGATGAAAAAAAAAGAGTTAAGAGGAGTTTCTCTAACAGCCGGATGTTGAATATGAGAGTAAACAAACATGTAAGGATAATACTTTTAAGTAATAATAGAATATCTTCCACCACCACTGCCACCGCACTGACACGTCATATCAGCGAAACCATAAAGGAAACCCCCCAACCCAACTCATATGCACGTACGATTTTTCGCAATGTCTAAGTACACACAAACAGGAGGAGGAAGAAGTCTAAAGAAAGGGACATTTCGAGGAAAGTTGGTAAGAAAGTTTGGTCGGTTTTTTTTTCTTATATGGAAACTCCTCTTCCATAAATGAATCCAATGGCTGGGAAGGAAGTCGATTTAAGTTAGTGGATTTTTTTGAGAATCCCTTCCGATCACAGCAATGCTCGAAAGTTTTGAGAAAAAGGTATTTATTTTTTCTCGTACTGATTGAAGGCAATCATGCATGCTGTGTGCTGGTGAGTTGAATAAAGGATGCTGGTGCTACCTGGACAAATGCACGAAACTGCTCCGACATATGTGCCGACTGTTATTAGAATCAATAGTTTTGAGTTTGGGAATTTATTGTTGTCTTTAAGAAAAGGCGAAGTGTTGACAAGAATACCTTTATATTTCAGTGAAATTTAGAACTTTGTGAATGGTTTAATGTTCAAGTGATTGACACCACGATGAGCAAAGTCTTATTTAGATCTAAGAAATATGGAAATCACGGTCATAACCGACTTTTCCTTAGAAACCAATTTTTCAGTTAAATTTTTCGGGGTGATTCGCGATTATTCAAGTCCAATTTGATCAATAGATTACCAGTCTGGCCTTAGTAGCCCCAAGTAAAGTTAAACAAGTAGCGGAGGCTCTAGACTGCTGCAAACCAGATATCAAAATTACCCGAGAGAAGAGATTTTTAAAATTGATAATGTTACCGAGAACAAATACATCATCTTTAGTGGTATATATTTGTCATAAGAGGAAGACTTGGACAAGAAGTCTTTCAACAATGTGAACGAACATGTTATGATAAATAATTCCAAGGTAATATTCCCCAGAACAAGCCTTGTAAGCGCCCATGAACTCACAAAGAAGAAGTTGTCTTAGGCAAATTTAACGCAAATGTCTAGGAAGATAAGAGGTCTTTGGTTACACGAACGCGAAGTTAAACAGACACAAAACTAACTTCGTTAACGAACTTAGGTTGATCGACTTTGCTGCGAGGCTAATCGAGGCCAATCTGACATTGTGATAGAAATTACGTTCTAAATTCACAAGGAGACATGGAGATCCTTTGATCAATCAACTGTCAAGCGGATTGCCCTAATTGTGATCGACGCAATACATTTCTACAGTATCACGGATGTCCGAACATTCTGACCATCATTGTAGATAAGGTACTGCTACAAATATCCCAATCAAAAATTAAACAAGGAAATACTGTGAGGAAATTTACCAGTCCTTTTTCTAGTAGAGTCTCTAGAAACCTTTAAAAAAGTATTACATCAATATAAGGATTTGCAAGAAGCCATCCGAGATACCGTCTATGACATGCTGGGCCTAAAATTATGACCATAACGAAATCCTTCTTAGAGAAAAGAAGATAGAAACACCAACTTCTGCGAATGAAAAAGCATAAGCGTGAGAATGACCATGATGGAGGAAATAGAGGAATATCATAGCACGGCAAAACAGAGGAACATCGTAGTAGAAACGTAGTTGGTTCTGAGGAAAAATCATTTCTGCAAACTGAAAAACTAGGATTATGAATCAATTTGGCCTATTAAACTACTCGTATCATTAAACCTTGATTATGTCGATGCAGGTCAACAATTCCATTTTATCGACAATCTCGAAAAAGGAAGACATTTTTATAAAAATTTAAGTTCAAGAAAGTTGCTGGTGCTGATGCCCTTACTGCCAAGTTGTTCAAATTGGAAGAGACTTTTTGAACTGCACCAGCTAAGCTATAGATCAGTCTCTTTAACATCGTCTTTGAAACTATTCTTCTCCCGTACTATGTGATCTCCTGAAGCTGTTCGTCAAAAACTTGATACATTCATAACAGTATAAATTTGTGCCCGAATAGGTAAAACGATGCTTTGTCATGTAATTTCCTTAACTTCGTTGTTGAAGAAACGGCGCAAACCCCTTGCATCAATACCTGGGGTATAATTTTTCTTTGCATAAGCTCACGATATTTTCGTAATCGGAAGAACAAAGTGTGATGTCAGTGGTGCTTTTGTGAGTATTGAAAAGGAATAGAAGAAGAAAGAATTAGGAGTCATTGGGACAACCTCAACTTCGATGTATTAAGATCCTTATTCTACCTGCACTGCTACGCTATAAGTCGGACAACCTCTCAGTATACAAGTAATCAGTACAAGTTGGAACAATTCCAATTATGCTCCATAGCTCTAAAAATTCAATAGTTCCAATGCTAGTGAATATCTTCACAGAAGGTCTTTACATGAACTACATTCCCACCAGTTGGAGAAATGTCAATGTCATATTTATATCGAAGGTTGGCAATTCCACTTACATGAACCAAAAGATTTCAGGCCAATAAGCCTATCTAAAAAATGATTGGGTCCTCTCTCAAGCCCAACTTGCATATACGAAAGAAAAATCTGTTGAGACAGCACTTCATAACGTGTTCGGCATAGTTGGAAATTCAATTCTTCAAGGTATGTACACTGGCAGCATTCCTGGAAATAGAAGGGGCCTTCAATCATGTTTAAAACAATGCAAATCGCCTTTAACTCGATAAACGTCGATCCGGCGGTGGCGAATTGGATGGACTGCATTCTTCAATGTAGACTTATAAATGCCAAAATGGGAGATACAAATTTAAAAGTAAGAGGTACTCCACAAGGTGGAGTCTTATCTCCTCTACTTTGGCTTTTCATGGTTGAGCATCGTGTGAGAAACATTTGTCCTGAGCTAATGCTAGTTCATACAAGTGGCCTTTGTCATTAATGGCAACAATATTTCGGTCTTTTTGGACAAATGAGGGAGTTCAGTCAACCATCTAATCAGAAAACCGACCTATTAACAGATCAATAAAGCTTCCAAATTTTTGCAGTGTATTTCGAAGTTTTTGAAAAACCTTATTGGGAAGCAGACCCTACTACGGTCACAAAAATGCTATTTTTAGCCCTCTAAGTACTGTACCTAAGTTAAGGAGATAATTAAGTTTAAAATTTTTGAACATCTTTAATTACTCAATGATTTATTACATCATTCGAAAGTTGACTCTTATATGGTCACGAAAATGCCTTAGTTTAAGAGATAATTGAGCTGAAAAGGAAGTTTTAGCAGTTTGCGAAGACGCAAGACAGGGATATCAATATCTTCATAGACAGCTAGGCGGCAGTTAAAGCCATTTCCTCAATGACTATAACGCCATAATGAGCTGAGTTTTCTCAGTGTAACGAACATAGTTACCCTCAGATGGATCCTGGGACATTTTACGGGAACGAAATGGCAGATGAACTGACCAAATCTGGTTCCGAGACCAACCGCTATTTCGGTACCTATGCCACTGGAAGAAGAGAAAATCAAAATTAGCCAAAATTTTCTTCAGACTGGAGACGTCAAATGGTGATTTTTCGACACTTGTCGGGCTTCAGAAATAGAGTCAAGATGATCAAGCATGTTCATGGGAACATAAACAGAATGATCACAAGCTCGTTGGACTTGTGCAGAGGGAGTCAAGATTAAGAAGCGCAGAAGAGCTCATCTCACTTCCCTTATAACGACCATAGCCTAGGCATAACTAGAAAAGCAGCCCTACAAATTGGACGAATCGAAGAGACGTAGTGACTTACAATTCTCAGCTATTCCTGTGTGCGTGCTACTAGGATTGGAGGGAACCTATAATTTTCTGACGATTCCAAACGGCTAATGATTAGAACTTTTCATGACAAGAGATACACTTAGAGGATTCATCAGTACTCTCCTGAAAAACTTTTTTGCAGCGGCTGAAAACCCAAGATCTTTATCATGTCAGTCCATGGAATACTACATCCTTCCACTAAAAGATGTCCTAATAGTCAATTAGGATTTAGGATGGTTTGAGAGGCATCGAATACTTAAGGTTCCTTCAATTTATATTCTGCTTTAGCACACACTTTCCTAGATCCGATATCCCAGTAAGATGGTACAGCTCTATCGTATCATCACCCCTTCTAATCTAAGCTAAACACGCTCGTAGCTATTACGACTTGACAAAAACTTATACATAGGTCCTATTGTAAGTTGTTAGGCCCTGGTTTTCTACGAGCTATTGCTTTATAAGCTGGGTAACCTAATTGTATAAACCCAATAGTTAACCTTTGAACCTTAATATAACATTCAACATCATACAGAAATTTTTCCAAAAACCGGTATACCACCTCTCATTACAAGTACCGATCATGGTAGATCATCCCGTGGAGTGATCTTCTTCTAATAATTGTTCCTCAATAAACGGGATCTTTTACATAAAATTTTCCATAAAATTCGCTTAGATTTAGCGCTTCCAATTTCACACATTTTTTCGTTCATCGCTAATAGTCCAAAAATTTAGCAATTTCAAGGCCCCCTTTACAACTTCAATGATCATCCCATTTCTTCTCCTTCGAATACCAATTGTTTCCGATGCACGAACAATGTTTTGTAAATAAGTTATCTAAATTAATTTCTCTGCCATAAAACTCGATACAAATACAATTTCACCTGGTCCACTGCTGATAGCTGGGGATTACCTATGATAAATACTTTTTGAGGTCATTGGGTATTGTCTGTCGTCATATTTAGAACCATACGGCCTGGCTGGGGTTAGCGAGAGCCTGAACATTGATACAGCAACCATCACAACCAGCATATTGAGCTGAGTGCGAGTAATGCCAAATAAACAACATCAACACACTCGTTGGGTCTAATAAAACATTTAAACATATTGCACAAAATTGACAAAATAAATCGTCGTGTCGCACTAAATACAATAAGCAAACATAAAACAAACGAAAAGCTTCCCCACTACCCACACCACCACCGACACCGTCCACCACCTATGGAGAGTGCAAGTTCTAGACTATAACACACGTTCGAATGTTGCTCATCCTTAAATTGATATCCTGAAACACGTTTCGGTGATATTCGGTTTACGTGCCGAAATGGAACGTGAATGGGAGTAAAACACAGCATCGGGAAAACCTGCATTTCTATTGCCGGACCGGGAGACTAACCTCATGGGTTTTTTTTTTGTCGAAAAGTGTGAAGGTGACTATAGGAGCGCAAAACCCAGCAGGATTTTGGCAAAAGCGTCCTGCAAAATATTGTATTGGAATTTCGTTTAGTTTTCTTTTGTTTTAGTTAGAATTTTTTTTTGGTTCACTTTGGTAGGGTTTCTTCCATATCGTCCTTCCACGTATATACAATACATGTTCGTATATCCTTGAACATTTATTTCAATTTATTGGCTGTTCTAATCTTGCAATGCTACTGCTGTTGCTGCAGCTAAATTATATCTATAGTTATTCGTTATTCCTTGTTTATATGGGAAACACATTCATATCCTTTCAAAAAGAGAGCAGGCAAGCCCGGATTTTCGTAAATAAGTCACACCGTAAATATTGCAAGAGTGAGGGAGGAAAAAAGTTGAAACGTTCAGCACCTGCAAAGTGTAAGAAGAAATATGGTCGACAATTACAGATATAGCGGGGCCAGGGATAACCCAACAGCCGGAAGGGCTTGGAAGGTTGAGAAGATGCCATCATCCTAAAAAAAGACACACAGAAAAAAAAACACGAATGTGGTCAGTGGAATTAAAGAGACACCTCCAGTAGCTTAGCTCCAGCTCCAAGTCCAGTTTCAGCTCCAAACGGACAATGTCTGTGATGGCGGTCCTTTTAACAGCTTAAGTCCTTACAGTCGATCCGAAAAGCATTTAAAAATGTTTACAAAGCAAATTTACGATTCTCTGTTTTATTTTTCTTCTTGGCTTCGGTCCAGCTCGAAGGACCAAAAATACCGATTTGCTTTTTTTTGTTTTTGAGTTTTCTAAGTCTCTTTGGGGAATTTTACATAATTAATTTAGAGAGCATCGCGATTGTGTTAGGATTTTGTGTTGTGTGTTTGCCCAAACGGACTTGCCCAGAGCCCCCGCTTGCTCTATATGAGTCTATTTTATTGGTGTGTGCCTTGGTGATGGTGGCACTTTTTTAGCCTTGAGCTGGCGATAAATAAATGTAGATTTTCTGGTGATGTAAAATTCAAATCCATGTGGTTTTTACTTGTAAAAAAGATTAGAAGAGGATTTGCATGGAGAATGTGCTGCGTTCGAGGTCCCGTAATATAGTGGGTTCTCATTAAAGTGATTTTGAAAAACCAAAATCAGTTGTGGGTAGATAAAGAATTATTAAACTTATAAAACCTACTATTTCTGTTGATATTAATAAAAAAGTCTCTTGTGTAAAGTAAGTTGCTTAAGTGAAAATGGTATTAGAAAAGACCACGAAAATGATAAATTTTTTTTACTTCGCTCTAAGTTTTCGTAAATCAAGGAAACAAGCTGATTTTTTAAGTCACTATCATTTTCGAAGCAGAAATCACTTCTACCTTGCGTGGTGTATTGTGGTGTGGTGTTGCTGTGCGAACTCATCAATCTTGCTGTGTTGAAAATTAGTACTATTTGCTTGCTTGTTCGTCTTATTAAATAGAGAACAGAATTTCAGCTACACAGCGTGTTATGGTGCAACAAACGCCATCTCACGAATATATGGTTCTAGGCATTTGGAATAAATGGAGACGACAGCGATACAGCCCTCTACAATGCAACCAGTTCCAGTTTAAGATAAGTTTTTTTTTTCAATCAACGAGCGACGTCTTGAAGTTTTCCACTATAGTTCTAATTGTATCATCTCAAATATCAAGTGTCACGTCTGTCAAATCAGCTGATAAAATAGACGTTTAATCAGAAGAGAAGAACTCTGGAAGCTTTAGCGGACCATACACATGAAATAAGTTTTATAATTTATAGTCCGCCGTACAAATGAAAACACATGCGAAGGTATAAGTAAGTTAGTGGTCGTTGAAGGCAAAACATATCACTATGAATATTGACAGTGCCGATTTTTATATTCAATACATATTTTTACTTCCATTAAATTCTAGATATTCTTTATAATTTCTTATGAAATCCATCCAAAAAGCAGTTTGTCTACTCGAAAACACTGGGGCTACAATTTGTATCCATTAACAATGCCAACCGTACTGAAAAAATCAACGACAATGCGTTAAAACATTGCCATATACAGGGTCGAATCGCAACACCTTGGTGGCCAATTCACGTCACCTCTGAAAGCGATGTCCATACATACACTCAAATATTTCATGGAGAATGTCAATCATGGCGTCTGCTGTGTGGTACCTAGCGCCATCCTAGTGTAACCATAATGTCCTCTAGGTCCATATTATGGTTCAATTTGAGCCATAAGAAATTGAATTTCATCGTTCTGTAGCGCTCGACGTTGACGGCGAACGTCTCACAAATCTCGAAAAAGTCGGGACCAATGAAGCCACCGACCCAAAATCCATACCAAATATTAACTTTTTGAAAATGCATTGTCAGCTGGTGAGCCTCGTGTGGTTGGTATCGTCCCACAAACAAGAATTTGCTTTACACAACCATTCATTACGTGTGGCTTCCAGCCCGGCAGATAGATCATTGACCAAATATCACATTGAGTAAAGTCCTTGAAAAGACCAACGAATTTCAAGTCGAGAGTCAGGATCTATTTGTCGACTTCAAATCCGCATATGACAGTATTCATCGTCAGGAGTTGTATATGGCAATGGTCAAACTCGGGATCCCGAGAAAACTGATCCAACTATGTCGCGTAGCATTGAAAAATTCGCGGTGCAATGTCCAAATAGCAACTTTTCTGAACTATTCTAAAGATACCTAGAGTTCCGGCAAGTATCGTCGGAAAAAAATATTTAAGTCCAAATACTTGTTGGTGGTGAGTAGGGCAGGGCAGACATCATAATGGCCGTTCCTACTCGTAACATTCTTAATTGAGTCATTCAGGATTGTTAAAGATCACTTGTTAGTAAGTGAAGTAAGTGAGGACAAGGCCAAGTATTTGCCATCAACAAACAAAGATCTGTCCACAGTTTAGGGCAAAACGTCACTATTGATAGCACAAGCTTCGAGGAAGTTAAAAAGATCATCTATCTGGATGGGTGTAGCCTGAATTCCTGATGCTAAATTCGCGAAGTTGAAGTCTGCGAATGGCCGAGTTCTTGTGCAAGACGAGGGTTATGCTGAATACTTTCACTAACCGTGGCGATTACTGAACTGATCGTCTCAAATTTGGCCACCAAGATTTGAAGAGTCGACTGTAAAGAGCCAACGCGTCTACCATGAAATTGGCGCAAAGTCTTATATGAATAGATTTAATATATATATTTATTGATTTAATAGTCTGACCACGGACATTATTATTCTAGGTGTCTGAATTTAATCAAATTCCCCTAGAACAATAAAATTCACAGTCTGTTAAAGCTGTAAATTTTATTAGAGTCGGTAAACATCGACCAATATTTGCGTCTTGGAAGGGTACGACAGCATCTAACTGATGAGCCCACTTTCGTACCTGGGCGAAACGCACCTTGGAGTTGAGGTCACTTGAGATTTTAATTGAATTAAGTTTTATAGTGTTACTGTCGTGTAACTCGACTTAGTGATTTGAGATCATTAACTGAATAATTAACAATAGATTTGACAGATGTCACCAAAATAACATGCCTGCCAGAGATTGCCAAATTCGACCAATTTATTTAAATTGATTTAATGTTACCTATTGACACATGGAGTCACGGCACCTGGTAGTCAGCGCGTGAACCTTCAATTGGAGATAGATTTTTTTTTTCGATTTGAAGTTCAATGTATTTCCCATAAGAAAAAAGCAAAAAGGGGCTCGAAAAACATTGATTTAACTAATCACATTTATATGAACCGGTATGCATTTTATGATTTTAAAATAATAGTAATATGTGCTTATTTCTAAATCAGGTTGAAAATATAGTAAGAAACTTAATTAATCTTCTGTAGTTTGTCTTCAAAAATCGTAAGCATATCGTATGTGAATGACAGATGAAACAATTTTTTTAAGAAGCAACTTGTAGTGTCTTCCTTTGACTAGCCGTATTTTAGACTCAAGGTAGAATATTTGTCCTTAAATCTATAATTATCTATTTAATTAAAAATAAAACACCTGTGCGGCCTGGCCAATTTTAAGTCAGCAATTTTTACAAATGTAATTAAATTACTATGTAATATAAGAAACCAAATGTAACAAAAAAAAAAAAACACAATAAAGTTTACTAATACTACTTCTATTAATTTTTCAATTCAATTCGGTCGGTGTACGTCGTTTAGTGTTTTCATGTTTTTTGAAAATTTTTATTTTTTCTTGTTAACAAGTTTCTATGATAAAAAAGACAAATTAAAAAGCAGGAAAATGTAAGAAACTTCAAAAAATTCATGTGTATCCAATTTTTTTAAGTATTTGTTGTTGTTTTCTTGCAATTTCTTTACTCTTTTTTAGTACAAATTGCACAGGATTAATTATGTTTTTGATATATTTTCCACCTGATTTAGAAATAAACACATGTTATTATTATGTTAAAATCATTATATTGATACCCGTTTATATAAAATTAATTAGTAAAATTTATGTTTTTCGAGCCTCTTTTTGCTTTTTTCTTATGGGAAATACATTGAACGTCAAAGCGTAAAAAATTCTATCTCCATTTGTCAGTACACACACTGACTTCCAGGTGGTGTGGAAAGCAACTTACCAGATGCCAACAAAAATAAAATGTACGACTGAATTGCGCGAACTTGCTCTTATGCAAAGTCTAAAAATTTTAAAAATGAATGTTACTAGAGAAGAATGTTCATAAACACAAAATTCATTCTTAAATGACTAAAACAGGTTCTTTAGAGCTTGGAGCTTAAACAGGATGCCATATGTATATAAATTCTAAAGCAAATATAAGCTTGTGTAAGAACAGAAACATAAGCTCTTATATAAAAAATCCATAAGACATTTTTAAGAAAAAACTTTGGTGTGTCAACTTAAAGTTTTCATTAAGGTAAGAATAAAAATAAATAAAAAAAAAAATACTGACTGACCTGACCCATTTTGACATATCGAATCTTCAAAAAAGCCAAAATATTTTTTTTTTCAAAATTTGAAATGCAATGTTTTTCAAACTTTTAAGGAGCTTCTAATCAAAAAATATCATCAAAAATGTGTTTTGCCAATAATGAGAAATTCAAAATTCGAAAAAATGGTTGTATGGTAGGTACAGTCAGTAATATCTTATTTTCAATTTTTACTTGCGACTTAAAGGTACTATAAGAAAAGTTATGCATTCGTAAAAAAATCGAACTCGAGACTTTGATCAAAGTTGACAATACGATGATAACGAAGACGAAAAAAGTGGGTCTCGAAATTCTGTTTGTCTGTCTAATCAACTACAGCCTTAACGGCTCGGCCAATTTTCTTTAAACTTCATATAGATATCATTTTTAGTTCCCCCCCCCCACACGTGTTTATCTTTTTTTAAAGACCTAAAATAACGGTACCTGTCACACGAATTTTTTTTTTTTTTCGAATTTTAAAAAATAAAAATACGAAAACAATTTAATTTAGTTAAGAAATGATTGAACGAATATTTTCTGACAAATGGTTATTGATTGATAGCCCCCATGGAACCATTTTTTTGTTTTTGATTTTCTCAAAAACGTTACAACCGATTTTGATCATTTTTGCTTATGCTAAGGCTCCATAAAAATTTGTAAAGTACTGTGTATTCAAATTCAAATTCAAATAGTTTCTCAATATTATCTACAAGATGTGAAAAAAGTTTTTTAGTTTACCTTAAACTGAAGGTACCTACCCATCATTGAAATGTTAAAAAATGGTTTTCAAAAATCGTATTTTTCTCGAAAACGGAGCCTAGAATTTTGATTATTTTTTTTTATTTCATTCTTTAATTTAAAAAAAAAAAAAAAAAATTTGAAATTATGATGTTACAGGTTGTTCCTACCATAGAAAGATTTTTTTATAATTTTGAAATTCTCATTTTCGACTCAACGGATTTTAATGAAATTTCTTATAGAGATGCTTCTAAAAAGTTGAAAAAATATTGCATTTCACAACTTAAAAAAAAAAATTTGAATTTTTGGAAAAAAAGTAATTTTGTTTCGCAAATTTCGATATCTCAAAAACGGCTCAGTATTTTTCTTGAAAATTTTATTTTCATTCGTACAATAATAAAATCTTAAAGCTGGCGTACCAAGTTTTTCTCTTAAAAATGCCTTAAAACTTTAGTATATATTTTTTTAAAGAAACCACTACAACGACTTATAGTTTTTGTTCTTGCATAATTTGCATAGTATTCTGTTTTTTGTCTTACAACTAAAAGAATTTAAAAAATTGATTTTATCCTTATGAACAGTTTAAGTCCTAGTCTATTACATTTAGGAGCAAGTTGATGCGACTAAGTCGTGCATTTTGTTTTTTGTTGAATTAGAGATTGTAAGAATTTATGGAAAAAACAAAACTTTTATCAAAAATTCTGCGTCCTGTTTTTGAGAAATATACGATTTTCGAAAACCATTTTTCAACATTAGAATAGTGGGTAATTTTTCTCACATCTTGTAGATTGTTTTAAAAATCGTTTAGTTGTCAAAAAAATTTGATTTTCTAAATATTGAACATGTTTAATTTTTTTTTTCAAATAGAAACAATTTTTTTTTTGGAAAATCTGAATATAAAATTTCGAAAGTTCGATTTTTAACGAATGAATAAGTTGCCATATAACTAGTCGTAAGTTAAAAAAAATATATTATAACTAAAAAATGCCAGTTATAAAGTTTGACAAAAAAAAACTGGACCATTCGCTTAGGCCTTAGCCAAATAGATAGACGGACGTAATATCAAAATTTCGAGTTAAATTTTGCTTACGAATCCATGAGTTGCCATCTACATATAATTTATATATCGCAAGTAATGATGTCAAGGTTTTAATCAAGAGCAGGGAAAAGCTTGAAAAGTGTTTTGTTTTTGTCATCACCATCGTGCATGGGTGTATTCGCGCATTTTTCTGTTTATACCCTGTAAAGCAACTGCTAAAGCAACAAGCTAAGGCCTAAATGGGTGGACAAATCTGCTTAAAATTTGGTGCAGACCAATTGTATTCAATAATTATTTTTTATCCAGATTTTTGATGTCCCTAGTGAGGGAAATAAACTCAGGAAATAAGCTGAAGATAACAAATTCTCATAACGCAAATAGGATTTTAAGGTTTTTTGATTTAAGTGCCTAATGGATTATTTAATGACTGAAAAAAGACTTATTGTCCGCATTAAAAAGGTAAATGTTTAACATAATATAAGCTAATTCCTTGAAGATGTTTTAAGGATGGAAAAAGACCATAAAAATGACTGATGTCTTAAAGTAACCACCGCTTTCTTCAAATCATTCCAGTTTAATATTAATTAATCAACTAAGTATACCAACTGGACTTAACAATTTTTTCTTACAAGATAAGAATTTCTCTTACCTACCTTCATTTGAAGCTTCACAAAAAAAAAAATCCCTTTAACCTTTTTATTTTTACGATACAACATAATTTTGCCATTTTTATAAATAAATTATTTCAAAATAATGAATGACTTTCGATAAGGATCATATAGAAACCATTAAGCAATCAATAAAAAAAAGTTACTTGCAATCACAATCTTAATCAAAACGAACTTCACAAGCCCTTTAGATAGATTGATTTGAACCTCAAGAATATTTCAATCAATCAAACCTTTCCACCCCTCGGCAATCTTGATGTCAATGAGGGTGAAGTCGATTATAAAATAAAAATAATTAAATACCCATTTCCACGTGTTAGACACCCAGTGCTGTAGACAGGATAAGGAGTTTCTAGGTAAAAATGTACCACAAGCTGTAAGTTCAAGAAATACAATTATATTCAACCTCAATGGGAGCCGAGTGAGATCCATTTGTAAAATTAACAAAGCTATAAAAAATCGAAGCACAGAAGGTTTTTGCTTCATTCTCATGCCACATGTAAGTAAAGCCGACACGTTTATACCCATCTATACCTTGTCGATGAAAAATAATCAAAGAAAACACCCACACACACAATCCACATATAGAGCAGAGTGAGGGAGTGAGGGTGAAAACAAAAATAAAAATCAAGGATCAATGGGAAGAAAGCACACTACGCAGTCCCTCTTTTCTAATTTTCTTCCCTGGCTCGCATTCTATTCCGATGTACCTACTTGCATGTAGGTGCCCCCTCCCCTGTCTCCTCTCATGGAAAACTTTATAATTTATTATGTTTTTCTGCCTAATCTGTCGATGTGTGCTGTGTGTAGTCTGTTGGATTGTGTGAGCATGTTCCTCGAACAGCAAGTGTACATTTAGCACATGTACCATGTCGATGCCAAAAGGCCCATTAATCATAAAATTAACTTTCTATATCCTTTCTAAAATCCTTCCTTCAATATAGCAGACGCTTCGGCCAGCTCCACCACCACCACCATCAACTTCAACACCAACCAAAACATTTACAATTTTCGCCTTTAGCTGCAAATGAACATAACACGCAAGAAAAACAAAAATCACCCAAAAACAATAAACAAACAAAAAAACGAAGAGTCTGGTAACATTTTCAAAGTCCTGTAGGAGCCCGCACCGCAGAACCCGGACCATCTATGGCATCGGTCACTTTACAGACGCTGTGCTTCGCTGGGCTTAACCATACAAAAAGATGCTAGATTTTATTGGTCTGATACAACTGAGCTGCATGGTGGTATGGTTGGGTATTGGAATATATTCTGACGTACGACCCCTCCCATCCCCATCCCCTGAGCAAACTACCAAAAAAGGACCTTCTGGAATTGAAATTAAAAATTACACGAAAAAATAGAAAGAAAATAAAATGAGAGCATTTAGAGCAAGGGAAAACCTATTTCAATTTCTCGAAACTCCGCAAGGATGTAGTTGGATATTTTCATAGAAATTATTATGCTGCAGGTCGTGTCCTTTGGGTCAGGATATCTTCAATGGAATTAATATATGGTGTGCTGTGTAGGTATACATATAAATGTGTGGTATGCTACTGTTTGTTTAAGAGTCATATTAGCATTAAAGTTGGAAGGATCATTTGTTTGGATTCTAATGGTCCGTATAGTATTTTGCAATTTGTAAAACTGCAATTGAAAGTCCCGTTCGGTTGATGGTGCAATATTAATTAAAAATTTTACAAAATTACTTTCCTTGTTTTTCTGTATACAGCTATGTGGGTCGTATGGTGGTATGGGAAGTGGGATCGGGTCTATAAGTCGCGAAAATTATGAAGGAAATTAATTAATCAGATTGAACTAATCGTCAGTAGCCGCGGCGAGTAATTGTTATTATGATTAGTTCATTACTTAGGTTGATATTACTTTTAGGAAGTGGTTCCTGCACGCTGATTAATTATTATTACTAGAAACGGAACTAATTTGAAATTTTTAACCATCAATACTTTTGAGCTTAGATTTTAAATAATTTTCTATTCAAAATTAGGACGTTGGGGTGCTACTAAGAGTGGTTTGGTCTTGGGCTCACCTGCTGCAAAAATGTTTTCAGTTGGTGTACTGGCTTTTTCCAAAAAGTTACAAGTTCAGCAAGAGTATCTTTCTCCTGTCATGAAAAATGCAGCTCATTTAAGCCGTTCAGACTCAAAAGAAAATTGTAGTTATCATCTATTTCTGTTACACTTATACAGGAATGGTGTTGACTTGTCACTAGGTTCAGGCTCCCTATGAGCCGTAAGGGCTTCTAATTTATTATTTTTATTTATTTTTTTTATTTATTTTTTTTATTTTATTTTTTTTTTTTTTCATAAAAAGTAGATACCACAAATTAACAAACATCAAAATTATAAGCCTTCATAACCTACGCAAAACTCTATTGACGATCAGTATAAGATGGTTCTTAAGAACACAGTTAAAAAGGCCCTACACACAAGTGCAGTGTATTTATTTATAAATCTAACTTTAATGATCTGGTTGTAATCTTTAAAGACTTTGATAATCCAGATCTTGCGTTCAATTCCCATATTTGGTCAGGTGGTCCAATAATTCTCTTGAATCTATTGGCTATAATCCAAAAAAATAACTTTGAATATGATAGGTGATAGAATTGTGACAGCCCTTACATCTCTGTAGCACCGCCGCAATGTTTTTTTGAATTTCACTATTATAACGTCATTTTTATAAATGAGCCAGTTGGATTCCTTCCCTTAAATAATTCACCCGTTATACTAGCGCTTGAGGGAATGCCCATCAGTTTCCCCTTTAACCTAACTTCAGAGATTCTGTTTTTGTCGTACTACATGAATGTGGAATGATTTACCCCCCAAATATTTCCAAAAAACAATGGAAAGTAATCCTGAATACCAAAATCCCGAATAACAGAAAATCCCAAATCATATAAAAATGAATGTCCAAAATCCCGAAAAATCCTGATTGTCAAATCCAGAATGCCAGAATCCTGGATGTCAAAAAATCCCGAATATACTCGGGATTTTAGTACTATTTCAGTACTTTTTAGGAAATCGTACTGTTTTACATGTCTTGACTTCTGTTTAATTTTGCTGCTTTTAAATTATTAAAGTCAAAAGGTTAAAAACTTCAGCATGTTAGACATGTCTTTTAGAAACAGGAAAAGTTAAATTCATGTTCATAAGTTTAACTTCGTTTTGCAGCTCCAATGTGTGTGATTATAAATAGTTTTAGCTAGAATATTATATTAATTTTATATTGATTTATTCTTATCAAATCGGTAAATCTGCTTAGATTCTTGCTCGATATAGAGTAAAAGACACAGACCAACGAACTTATCCCCATCTTAATGCTAAGTTGGAATAAAATCTCGAAATGTTTTTTTTTTACATGAAAACAAAACTTGCAATACAGAGCAAGTATCTAAACATTGTTGGTAAGCCAAAATCCTAGATTCCCTTGCTTCGCTTTTCGTTACAGAAAATGTGAATTTCAGCTTAAGCTTCTAAACCGACTCAAGTGGATAAACATATAAGCTCAAGGTAGAACTGTCTAGTTTTAGCTATTAGTAATTGCTATGACTAGCAAGCTTAAGGTTCTACCTAAAATACCTAGCTTGCTTTTATTTAACAGCGCCCAGTATCTCTTTAAATATCTTTTTGGTTATTTTTTGGAAAGACCTTTGTTTATGTGTTTCTTTATATTTTTTTAAAAAATCGCCCATTTTTTTAGCATTCGGGATTTTAGCCATTCGGATTTTTAGCATTCGGGATGTTTTGCATATTCGGGATCTAGGCGTTCGCTCTCGATCTCGCTCATTTTGAACAAAAGACTAAAATGAATCTGACAACAATTTTGAAAAATTTTTACATACGATTGACATTTTTGGACTTAGTTATAAGAAAAGAAGATGATTGTTGTATGATTTTGTTAATTTTAAAGCTCAGTTAAAAACTGCTGAGCCGATATTGCTAAGATTCTCAAAATAAGTTCTAATTTGGAGAAGAACGTTTTAAAAAGTGACTTCCGCAAAACTAATCTATTTTTACACCCAGTAAAAATTTCTATGAACGTTGAATAGATATAAAACAAACCTGCACAAAAATGGGCATGATAAAAGGCAATTTTTTTTTAATGCAAGATGGCGCCCAACGCAAAATATAAAAATATTCCTTATGACCCATTTCTCCAATTGAATGGTATACTCTGTCCAACAAAAATTGTCAGTATAGAAGATAGGACGTTTGTCTCTTATTCTGGTTGCATTGCCATGCATAAGTGTGTCTCCTTTTAAAGCTCTTACAGGGATTCCGTAGTTTACATTATAAATTGCCGCAAATGAGAGTAAAAAACGCGTAAGGCTTTCGTCTGCCGATTTAAAACGACTGAAAACAATATTTAATTTACCTTTTCCCACAACGCCAAGCGGTAAGATAATAGGCGCGTTTTTTTTAAGTTGAAAAGCAATACGACAACACTCAACATACTCATCTTCTTAAAATATGTTCTCAAAAGCTTCAAATCACAAAAGCTCCTTAATAAAAACCAATGAAAAAGCTCCTTGCTTGCAATTGACAATGATAATGGTAACTCTGTTTTGATGTAGATAAAGAGCGCACGATCGTATTGAGTAACACTTGACAGCTTGACACCAGCCTTACCACAGCTGGACAAAAAGTCGAAGTAGATTTGAAGAAACAAGTGAAGTAACTTAAGAAAAATCGAAGTAGATTTCAAAATGACTTTTAACTTGCATTTAGAAAACAATTGAACTTATTGTTATCACTTGAAATTACAGCACGAAAAAGTAGTGATTCAGTCTGTCTGCAAAATTTTGATAAGATTCGTGGACACATGTAAAATTCCTCATTTGTTTATTTATATTGCGTTGACACAAATTTTGTTCATGAAAATTCTGCGGTTATGTACCACCTAGAGTGAAACAGAGAAAAAGAAGTAGATTTGGGCTTTTTTTTTGTAAAATTGAAGCAGGTTAAAACGAAGATTATTAAAAGGAAGTAGATTTCAGTATTTTGCTGATGGTGCGAAGTAGGAAGTAGATTTTAAAATATTTTGAAAAAAAGAAGTAGATCTACTTCAATTGAAGTAAAGTGGTACCACTGCTTGACACTCTTGTTAGTATCTCATCAGCAGTGGGATATACGACGGTCGTATTGGGGTGTACAACTTTTTGCAAAGAATTACAACAAAAATTCCTTAAGAAAAGTCAGTGGCTTGCTCTTTTTTACTTGCGACTTATAGGTGCTATAAGGCAAGTTATGCATTCGTAAAAAAAATCGAACTCGAGATTTTGATCAAAGTTGACATTACGATGATAGCGAAGACTAAAAAAGTGGGTCTCGCAATTCTGTCTCTCTGTCTGTCTGTCGGTTCGACTACGGCCTAAACGGCTCGGCCGATTTTCTTCAAACTTGGTAGATATGGGTTTTAATTTCCCCCCCCCCCCGGACGTTTTTTTCTGTTTTTTTTTTAAGACCAAAAATAACGGTACCTGCCATACGATTTTTTTTCGAAATTTTATAAATATTTTTTTTTCTCAAAAACTGTCCCACAGAATTTTTTTAAAAAAATTTGAAAAATTTCATTTGGTTAAAACTAGCTAATGGTTGAAAAAAATTTTACAAAAAATTGTTATATTTGGTAGCCCCCCTGGGTCCATTTTTTTGTTTTTGATTTTCTCGAGAACGGTAAAGCCGATTTAAATCATTTTTTTTATGCCAAAGCTCCTCCAAAGTTCGAATGTTATTACATATTCAAATTTTCAATTTTTTATTTTTTGGATTTTTAAAAAAAAATTCAAAATTTGTTTTTGGAAACTCAATATTTCGAAAACCCCATGCTCGATTTTTTCAAACTTCGCAAATAAAAGTTTCTTAACATAATAATAACATAATAACATTTAAAATACCATTTCATCGTACTAATTTATTTCTTAAATCACCAATAATTAGAATTCAAAAATGTCATAATATTCTGTTTACAGATTTTGATGTTTTGTGCTCCGAATACGTAAATTCCAAAAGTGTTTTGTTAAGAATTGTAACAGAAAGTGGTCCGTCATTCATCTCCATACTTAATTAAATTCAATATTAATTACATACTTCTTTTGTTCTTGAAATTGTTGTGTTTTTCTGATGATTTTTGGTTTTGGTTTCTTGTTAATTATATTTTATTTTTTATTTTTCACAAATCCCTTAATTTTTCTATTTTTTTTTTTGGAAAAAATTAAAATAAAACATGTTATCTCTATATTAATACTGAATTAAACAATTTAAGCTTGTAAAAGGTTAGTAATGTAGTATTACGTTATTAGCTGTAAGTTTTTTTAATTGAAATAAAAAAAAAAAAAAAAAAAAAAAAAATCTACAAGATTTGAGAAAAAAAATTTGTTTTATCTAAAACTAACGGTACCTTCCATACAAATTTTAAAAAATGGTTTTCGAAAATAGTATTTTTCTCGAAAACGGTTCCGAGAATTTTGCTAAAATTTTTTATCTTTTGATCAATCTTTACGATCTATAATTTAATAAAAAAAAATTTGAAATCTAGATATTACTGACTGTACCTACCATAGAACGATTTTTTCGAATTTTGAATTTCTCATTATTGGTATAACGGATTTTAATGAAATTTTTTTATAAAAAAGCTTCTAAAAAGTTTAAAAAACATTGCATTTGAAAACTTAAGAAAAAATATTTTTTTCAATTTATAGAAAAAAAAAAGTAATTTTTTTTTTGAAAAATTCGATATCTCAAGAACGGCTTAGTATTTTTTTTTGGAAATTAGACTTTTATTCGTACAATAATAAAAACTAAAGGTTGGCGTACCAAAATTTTTTCTTAAAAATGTTTTAAAAATTTTGTACATAAAAGCTTATTTTTTTAAGGAACTACAACGACTTATAATTTTTGTTCCTGCATAAATTCATATTTGCATAGCATTCTGTTTTTATCTCTTACTACTAAGAAAATTTTAAAAATTCATTTTATCCTTATGAACAGTTTTCTTTAATAACATCCGTTTTTAAAATTCCTAGTCTATTACATAGGAGCAAGTTCGTGCGACCCAGTCGTGCATTTTATTTAGTGAACAGAGTATAGTTGAATCGACAGAATCAAAAAACTTAGTTAATTTATTATAAAAACTCAACTAGGTTCCAGTGTCAAGGTTGATGGGAAATAAACTGATTGAGCTACATTCCTAACCTCACATGTTGATTTGTTGCTTATTGACCGTGCTAATTGTCAAGTTTGTTTTTTGGTTTGGATTTTCTGGTAAAAGGCTTACTAGAAACATGTTAGATCCAGCTGTCATGTTCGAATCGACATGGATCATTATCATTTATCACCATCATCAACACCATTTTACAGTAGGCAAGCATCGCTCTCAAATACCTCGGAAGAACTGAGAAGAGAGCATACGCTTTGTGCGCATTCATGGAAATACAATTAAAATTTCATTCACAGGTGAAAAGAGTTATGCTAACGTTGAAATCCAGGCTTTATACCAAACTCTATTATGCTGCTTTTGAAATATCAATTACAATAGTCTTACTTTCTCTAATTGGATGTGAAGACATCTGGCACTGATCGGTAAAATTTACTAAACAGAAGTAATTCTTTGGTTGTTTTCATTACCGTTTTAAAACTGAGCTACAAAACTAGAAAAAGAAAACGAAACCAATAAATTTTTAAGAAATTTTCTCCCAAAAATAAGCTTAATCAAAAACTCTCATAGTGACAATTTTCAAAATTGAGCTAATAATTGGGCTACAAAATTTTATAATAGCCTTGCGTTCTATACTAAAATTCTTTACTATACTAACAATGTTACCACAAAAATATGATTTTATTAATAGTGTCCTTTTATAATATATTGCATGTAAAATGTTCATAACACTGAGCTTAATATTGAGCTATTTTATTTTTGAAAAAGCCTATGGTATTCGTGTCACTATTTGTAGATAAATATAAAAAAATATTATCTAAAGTCTTTCACATGAAATTGAGCTACTCATTATTATTGGACTGCAAAACTTCAAAAAATTCCAATACATGAAAAAGCACAACACATTTTCAGGTAATTTGTCTTCAAAAATAATATGCTTTAATAAAAAGGATACCTATAAGCAAAATTTCAAAATTGAGCTAATTGGACTAAGAATTAAAATTTCGTAAGAATGTACATTTATAGTTCTACAAAATATTTATATAATTTTTTTATATAATTTGCTCTCAAAAAATATACTGGAACACCATTTTGAGCTCAATGATACACGAGCGTCTTTTTCCGCTCGTCCGTCCATTTTGTTCGCACGACATGCAGAATACACACAGAACTATGCTTCTTGTTTATAAACTTAACTCTATTGATGCAAGGCTATTAGTCAACTGGGATTGCTTTGCAAGCAAACTTTGTAGAAATCAATTACATGTATAGACGTGGGCCATTCTCAATCAGCGCTTATTCAGACAACTTGGGCATTCATCGGAGCCATAATACCATTATATATTTACACAGATGAATGTTCAATAAACTGAACCTATGGCAACATACATATAATTAAGCGCTTAGCTGGCCCTAAGGCCATACACAGCCGTTTCGATATTAATTAGTGACTATGGCCAAACATAGCTGTGTGTGTTTATTTTCGTGGCGGCTGGCAATTAACCGGCAAAGAAAAACATTTTCCAAATGCACAAAACCAAGGCCTAACTTTAGCTCACGCACATGATTGAGTGCGAGTGTAGATTGGGAACTTCCTCTGAGGTTTACACCGGATGAGTTCTTATGTAATTTCAATATTTGGTCCTGACATTACGTAATAGATTTATCAAAAGCATAATATTCTCTACTCCCAAGGATAGCAGCGATATTGGTAATAAAGGGATACAACATAGGCGGCACAAAGAGCCATTCAATGATATTTACGAAGAGCAAACAATGAGTCCCAGATTCACCTTTTCTCTCATTTGGCTTGCTTGTTGCTGCTGGGTGCTGCTATATTCTGGCAATGTGAAATAGACGTGTGTGCGCAAATATCAAAGAAGCAACAGCGTGCAGCCAATTGACTTCAAAGGAAACCCTTCCGGCACACAGGAAGTTTGCTTGCAATAGCGGGAGCCGCATCAAGGACGAAGATAGAGGTGTACTTTTCGTATATCTCGTACCTCTCTGCCTATAGCAGAATTAAAAATCAAAAACATCTCTCTCTCTCTCCTTCTGTGGCAGTTCGATGATGATAACATTCATGTATTCAGACGCACAGACTCCTGATCATCATATGGAAAAAGTTTATAATTCACAAATAAAGGATGTAGATGGAAGGTACCAACTGCACAACACCGCTATCCTGCCAAAGAGTACCTTTTCGTCCTTCACCTGTCAATATTCAATATTTTCCAATAAATGGATTCGGATTCGAATTGAGATTCAGATTTGGGGCGGGAGCAGTGGCAAACCAGAAATTGGTGATTCAATTCATATCAGCATTCGGAAAAGGACTCACATCATTGGAAAAAGGATCTTTCTCCATCTCCATGCATGTCGAATGGAATCAAAGCTCTCATTGACGGCCCAAATATGGTGCTGCTGGGTTATGGGGGCAGAATGTTTGTTGTATGTATGCAAATACAGCATTATTGCATGTTTTATTTATTTTGTCTTCTATATCTATGATGTCCTTTATGATGATGTTCCCCAATATATTGAGAAAATCCAATTGCGACCATGTCCTGTTCGCAATATTAATTTTGTTATATTGACTATGAATATGATGTTGATGATGAATACACTTTTGTATACGAGTACCTGTGGCAATATTGTATTGAATCAATGTTGGAAGACGACGATAATGCTGCTTGTTTGGCTTGAAATCCGTTCGTCTTTTATGGGCATGGGAACAGTTGTTTTGAAGATTTTGTATTTACATTTTAAGAAACATCCAAGGAGAAGTGTATTTTAGGCAGATGATATAGAACTTCACAGGTGATATGGTGTTTATTTGCCTTGTTCAAATACGGATTGAAATTTTAAGGCCATGCATGTTATTTTGAATGGTAAAGGTTAAAAGGTTACATACTTGTGGTGTTTGTCTTAAGGCTGTTTATTAGTTTTGTAATATTTTAAAATTTACCTAGGTATATTAAAATTTGTATTTTTTGCATGAAATTTTAGTTAACATTTCAGATTCAACTTCTTTTTGAGATCCTGAGGAAACTTCTTTCACCCAATCAAGCGCTCTTGCATCCGTGATAACTTAGCCTTTAAATCATAGGTTCAGTCTTGCTTACTGTTCGAGCTTGGAGGCTCGGTATTCAAATACTCATTTGACTGGATCATTGTTTTCCATTCGCTCCATATGGCATGGCCAATGTAGTCGACGTGTTTCGACTATCTGGAATACATCCAAATCTTGTTACAGCTCATATAGCTTGTGGTTGTATTTTCTTGTCTATTTGCCTTTCTTACACACAGTCGATAAATGTTTCTTTCGAAAGAGTCCAGTATTAAGCCTTTCATTCTGCTTATAGGCCAACACTAATTGGCATAAGACAGAACTGCCACTACCTGAAGTATAGTTTTGTAAACCGTAAACTTTGTCCTGATGACCAGAAAGTTTGAGCCCATTCGTTTCACCAAACCGAAGAAGTAGTGATTTACCAGTGTAATTTCTGGTTGGATTTACGTATCGTTAATACTTATTTACGGCGAGTTGATGAACTCCTTAACTAAAGGGATTTTCATCAATAAGGAGGGTCAATTTTGAAATAGAATAAGACAATCTGTGTACAAGGTATTGTGATGCTTTTTCTTGGTGGCTGAGGTAAAACTCGTCGTTGTCCAGGGTTCTTCCCAAAGAAGCAACAAACTTGGGTTTGGAGGGTCTAAAGCTCCGAATGAAATAACGTATTTTAATACAGCTTAACTCTTATAAATCAATTTATTTCGTGGTTTGTGTTTCTAACAGGGTATTTCATATAATATTATTGACAATATTATTTCTTTTCTTACCATAAATAACAGGTTATTTCATATAATACAATATTTAAAAAAACAAAACCCAAATAACTAACACGGTATTTCATCTCTAAAAAGAGAACCTGTCCAATGAGCTACCTTGAAGAGGAGATCAGAGGAAAGAAACGGGGTTCGGGAGCCTTATATAGGAAGCCCAGTGTCCCTAGCACGCAACCTAGGGAAATAAACGGGTGAAACTCTAAAGAGAGAACCTGTGGAGTGAGCTGCCTTGAAGAGGAATCCAAAGGAAATAAACGGTGGGGAATTCTTATAGAAAACTCTTGTCCCTAGCACGCAATCTAGGGAAATAAACGGGTGGATCTCTAAAAACTAAAAAAGAACCTGTCCAATGACCTTGAAGAGGAGATCAGAGGAAAGAAACGGGTTGGTTTAGTAAATAATAATACTCCTAATAATAACAATAATAAATATTCGCCCACTCTAGCTTATACTCCTAATAATACTAAGGCTTGCCCTACTCTAGCTAATATAATACCCTACTATTTTATAAAAAAAAATTAGATCAGCTTCACCATTACGGCAATGTCCTCTTTCACCGAATCGCCTTTCAAAGGTTTTTGTTTGCGGCCCGATCTTAAACTCTCTATACAATAGATTGGTATCCACACTGGACGAGAATAAAAGACAATTTTGTCGTTTTCCCAACCGCCACTTGTTGAATCTACGGCTAATAGTCAATGTGAATTGAAATAAATAAACGACAAAATTGTTTGTGAATCGAAGTGGGTATTGATCACATGACTTCGGGTACACACTGTGTATGTATAATATGATCATTTAATAAGTCGGTATATAGGTGTCGTAATGTTTCGCTCGGAAATACGATTAGGGGTCGTTGGTATCGTATCGTTTTGCTCGCTAATGTGAATACGGATATATAGGTATTGTAACGCTTCGTTACAGTATTTACAAATTACTTTCTTTAATTTAAAAGACCCATGTATGCCATTAAGTGTGAATTATGACATTATGTATGAAAATTCCTGCCTCGGCTTTTTTCGTTGTCATGGATCCCAGTGGTTCATTTGTCAATGACTCTTTCGCATAGATTTCAGCGATGATGTATGTTATGTTCCTCTTAAGGTCATCAGCCGATTGTGGTTTATTGCCATAGGCCTGCGACTGTAGGAAAAAGTCTAGCGGAGTCCAATTGCATGATCTTTGTGGTCAATTTACGTTACCTCTGCGAGTGATAACCTTACCCTCAAATCGTCTATGCAGAATGTCAATTGTGGCGCTTGCTCGAACCACATGTTTTCTAGCTACATTCATTTAAATTGGGGCCATAAGAAAGGGGTTACCATCGTTCTGTAGTGGTCTTCATTGACGCTGACCACCTCACCAACGTCGTTTTCGAAAAAGTACAGAATAACGAAGCCGCTGTCACAAAATCCACTCCAAACGTTAACTTTTTGAGGATGCATTGGAACAAAGTTTACCATCGTGAGGGTTGGTGTTGTCCTATTCACAGCAATTTTGCCAATTCATGCAAAATTTTTCCTCGTTACTAAAGTTGATTTTTAGTCTTAATTGGCGATTTCTCAGCCGATCTTGCGTTTTTTTGACGCATGGATGTTGACTTATTGATTACTGAATCGGTCGTCTCAAATTTGGCCACCAAGCGTTGAAGAGTCTACTGTCAAGGGCCACCACGTCTACCATAAAATGGACGCAATCGTCGAACTTGTTATTTTGATTTGGTATCAGTAACTGAAAAATTAACAATAGATTTGATGTCACCAATACAACATGGCCGCCAAAATCTATCCGCACCAACTAAAAACGCTTTGCTTTAAATTTTTTTATTCAATTGGCTTCTAGCGAAAGCTACAAATTTTCTCAAAAAATACTTCCTTTATTACCAACCTAACCTAAGTATGAGAAGAACCAAATTATTCCGTGAACCTTTCTATACGACACCGTTTCAACGCCTTAAATAATTTCATCCTGTTTTAGTTTTTGTTGATGGAAGAAAAAAAAAATAAAAAAAATATTTTTGGCTACGAAAACAAAATTGGAAAATCCATTTATAGGGTGGCTGATGTGATGCTGTGTAATGACAATAGCCACGCCATCATGGCAACTCACCATCAGCACCCCTTCTCGAAGACTCCCTTGAGTGATGTAATTGTAAATGCATTTACAATTTGCTTATGTGAGTGGAGCTGATGTTGCTGTTGTTGTTGCTGCTGTTTTACTACACCGTTCTGAAAGCCATTTAAGCCACATACGAGCGCGCTGAGATTTTATTTGCCATCGTGTATATCATGTAGAACTATAGTTTCAACATATAAGGTGACCATATTGTTTTTTTTTTTTTTACTTTCAAAACAGATAAATATTTATCTTTTAAAACTTCTAAACTCTTAAATTATAAATCATATAAAAAAATGTTGTGCATAGGAAAGAAAAAATCTGTATAAAAATTTTGTATACGATGAATCGCTATCGAGATATACATACATATGTACATGTAAAAAAGTAAAAACTTGTTTTAAAAATGGGGCCTGATGAACAACACTGAGAGTGTTGACAGTTTTTCGAATCGACAGAGATGACCCCGACTTAAGAAATCCAAACACAAAATAAGACCGATAAATTCTGGCTAGTAAAAAAACTCTCCTAGTCTGGACTTAATACAGTTCGAGTGAAAACAAAAACTTCATAAAAACTGTTCAGTATGAAATGTTTAACTTTACATTCCACAACTTCTATTTGCAAAAGATATTGATTAATAGGTCTAAAATTTCTGCGGCAATATCTCTGATTTATCTCTTGTTATCTTAAATCTTAAAATAAAAAATTATATCCATTAGAAGATTGTGATACACATTCATATTTCATTTCGCAGAGAGGTGAGTACTTAGTTCCAACCGTTATAACTGAAATGTTCTGTATACATATTTATGTATAACAAACTTCGCGTAAAATTTAATTTTTTTTCTTCGGTGTGAAATTAAGAACTTTAAATTTTAAACCAAATTTTCACATTGTGAAATCTTTGATAATTGATAGAAGATAATAAATAATACATGAGAGAAAAATGTTGTAGAACAAATTCACTTTCATTCCACATGAGGTGTTTTGTGGGTAATTCACTTTTATTTGAAACAATACCGTCGAAAGTTATTTTAAAACATTGAGAGCGTTTTTCAAACGTTTTTGGATAGTTTTTTGTTAGTGGTTGATAGGTAGTTTGCAAAAAATTTAATTTTGACCGAAAATCTTACTTTTAAAGTTCTAAATATTATATGTAGGTTAAAGAAGTAGGGTATGAAAATAATATTCCTAATAGGTATATAATACCATAGGTGAAATTTTTAACTTTACATTACATAGGGTCTGGATTCCGTTTTAAGGCAAAATTTATTAATTGATATTAAGACCAAACTTTTCCAAGCTACATCCATAAAAAAAAAATCTAGAAAGTATTTACTTCGTGAAATGAATAAAAATAAAATCATATTCAATAAATATTTGCTTTAACCCATTAAAGACCAAGGTGCTTAAAAATAGAGATAAATAAAAAATCTTTGAAATGCTGTTTATTGAGGTTTATATTTGCACAAAAATACAATTTTTTTAAAAAAACTTTTTTAAATTTGGTAATTAGAGGGGTGTACTCAATTGAGTACACTGGCCAGATATGGGTACATTCTCTTAATAATTATGAAAAATTTTAAAGCATTCTTTTTCGATGAAAAGAGTGGTTTGACACCGTTCACAAATCTATCGAACCCTGCTGTGACAAATGTGGCACCGTAGTTTATTTTTTATTTTTTAGAGGAAATGTTTTCCGTTGCTGCGAACAACACTTTCTAGTACATTTGGCTTACTTGGAGCTTTTCTTGACGACTCTGAGCGTAAATAAGTTTTTCCTATGGTCCTAACAAATGAAAGGAGATTCCGGTTTTCTTTGTTTTTCAGACAATGGAGTTCCCAAGCATTTACCACCATTTAGTTTAGCATGTGTGTGAATTATGGCCACCACAATTTTTTACCCTTTATTTTTATGAGGTAGTTGTTCACAAATTGGTCATGAAAGTCGACACCACCCATGCCTTTGTTGTATGCAACTAGAGGCTTTGGCTGAGGAATGACAACTATCTCTTTTTCTGTTGATGAACATCTCTTGACTTTTCCTAGTGGTTTCAAGTTGTCGTAGTTTGTTGCAACGGTTACAACAGCATTATCTTTCCAACGAGCTAACAAGATATTGAGGGCTATCGTGAACAAAATTTCCCTCGGAATTCTCCCCATCTTCAAAAATGGGAAACGACAATATTTCTGCACTGTTCATTGAAAGCTGGCTGGTGACCTTTTAAAATGAGAGCCAAAGGCCCTATGAAACTTAATTCTCAATATCAATAAATTCCAAGGGAAACTATCGACATTATTCAAGTTTACAATTTTGAAGGTTAAGAAAAATTCCGAGGGAAATTTTATTCACGATAGCCCCCATTATTATTTTTGCCAAATTTGTGATGAAAGTAACCAAAATTTGCTTTCATTACCGTTTTCATGGATTTTAGTGGACATTTTTTCGTTCTATTGTTCCGAATCGTACCTGTTGCACTAAATCCTTTTATGCGTAAAGTAGCCATAAGGTCATGGCTGGTCATTGGATATCAACAACTGATAGAATAACCACTATATCTATTTCATTTCCATCATCTGGAATATCTTTAAGAGCCATGTAGAAGTTGGGAAAACACCTGCCATAAAAGCTACTTCAGTTTATAGTTGAAAAAGACATTTCTCTGCAAATCCAGTGAGAAAAAAATTTAACATGGATTTGGCCAGTGTACTCAATTGAGTACACCACTTTTATTTACGACCTACCATGCAGAAGAAAAAAATGTTTGTTTGTAATTTATACGCAATGTTTTTCTAGATACAAAATCTAAAGAATAGAATCCATTATTCAAATGTTATTCAAAAAATTAAATTTTCACCAATTTGCTTCAAACAAGAAATGCTCGACACAAAAGTTCATGAAAAACCTTGAAAATGCTTTTCAATCTCGACAAATTCACTGTCAGTATCAAAGCACATGTCAATAATTGCTTTCCAATCGAAAGAAATGAAGATCAAAACCCACTTTAAAAAAAAAATTCCAGTTGAAATTTAACAAAATACTGTACTCAATTGAGTACAGTGGCAGCTAATGGGTTAAATCCGTTAAGTGAAAACGAAATATAAATCAAAAATAAAATTGTTAATACCTATAAAATATTTGGCCGATTTCGAAATCGTCAAATCAAGGTAAATTTTATCGTCAAATAATCGTCAGTTTTCGATGTCGATATTGCTAGTGTCAAAAAATCTGCAATCGTCCTGCTTGCACAAAATCTGTTTGATCTGTTTGTTCTTTCAAACTTCAGAGCTCCACCGCAAATGGTGTTATCGAACATTTGACAGCGTTCTCAAAAGTAATGCTTTTGCATACAAATATCGTTTAAGCCTTTCCAACATTTGACATTTTACTTTTAAGAACATCTATTAATTGCTTTTTTGACGCAAATGACGTTTTCAAAAAAATTCTTTTACTTTAAATTCGAAAATTTCTTTTAAGAATTAAATATTTTTGAATTAACAAATCTTAGGTGATGTTGCGACAAGCCGTATAACCTTCCACCTCTTATTCTTAACACCATCTCCATACCATAAGTCAGATATGTTATGGCCCATTCTGTTCATGTGGGCTCCCATTGAGCTGTGACGCGTAAGAATGACACTCTTTAAGTCGTAGAGCACTTTTGGCCAACTCCTTCGTAAATAGGTCTAGTGGGCCAGTGAGATGAAATTTTCTAGAGCTGCGGTTGGCGTGGTTCTCATGTCATTTGTTGTGCCGAATCTTATTCTACTTGTACCTTTTCACTTGGAACAAAGTGGTAAATACTGGTTTACCGTAATGTAAATGTACAAGCTATAAGTGCCAGTTAGGTACCCCCAGGCGTAATAATTAGTTCGTTGGTCTGTCACGCCGAAAGCGATTTCTGCCATTGAAATCAAATCTAAGCTTGTAACTTGCTGTCGTGAAGAGCTAAGAATTCTTGGTACACAGTACAACATTAGACTCTGCTGGGTTCGCGGTCACAGTGGTGTCCCAGGAAATGAAAGCGCTGACGAGCTGGTAAGAATAGGATCAACACTTGATCCTAATCAAGCTGACACAACAGTTCAAGTCCCACTCTGTAACCTTAAACAGGTAATCAAGAGTAAAGTTCTACCTTTAACAAACAAGAGATGGAACTCTCTCGATTCCTGTCTTACAACCAGAAAATTATGGCCTAGTTTCAGTAAACAAAAGAACGATGTTATCATCCAACTGAATAAAAAGTCTCTTTCTCTTCTCGTGAGCATCATCACTGGTCACAACCAACTCGGTTACCACAAGAAAAAGATGAAACTCAGTATGGAAGACTTATGCAGAGGATGCGGTGACGAGGAGAGACAAGAGGACACTCCTCACTACCTGTGTCACTGCCCTGCGCTATATCATCTAAGAAACAGATATCTAGGGATACATTTCTTAAGCGACTTGGGGGAGCTCTCTGACATTCCAAGCAAAATCATGTTAAAATTCGTTAATGATACCAAATGGCTTGAGAATTCCTGATCTATGAAAACCGCCTTCAACTACAGTACGACAGTGTAGTAAGAACGAAAACGACGCACGTGTTCTTTGTGAGAGCATCACCAACGCAGAATGGGCACCTCGCCTATACACCTGTGGTTGCCACTCCTACGTTGAACACGAGCATCAGTGGGTTGATTGGGCCACATCTGCCTAAGATTGGTAAAATCCTCTTTGGTATGGAAACAGCCTCTTCGACTTATTTAACGACCAAACAAACGAACATATACACTGACTTTTCAAACTCATCTACTAGACGTTGGAAGGAGCCACATGCTCCTACGGGCCTGGTGGGGGGAATGATTACTCAAGTGGAGTTAAAGGAAAGGAATACGCCCTGAGAAGGCGTATACCTCTCCCTAGCCAGGCTATTATTTGACGATAGAAATTTCAATACTTTAGAAATACCCTCTGACATTTCAGGCTAAAGCTTGCTGCAACCCATCTGTACCCTTAACACTTAGCTGCACTTGTGGGGTCCAGGTGACCCCAGCGCTATTTAAATTACAATAAAACATACAATTTTCAAAAAATTGGAATTGTGGCTCCATCTGTTATTAGTTGAAGCATACCTCTTTCCCCTGAAACCCATAGTATGATGATATGCGCGCTAGTATCGTTCTGGCAGTCTGTCTGTGGTGCCGTTTAAGACCCCAGTGTGGCAGTTATGATTATTTAAGTCATTTTTTTTTTACTCTGCCTCTATTTCTCTTATATAATCGTAAGTATAATATTTTGACCGCTCAGAATTTTTTACAACGTTTATAATATTAATATATTTATTCGTTACCATTAGATGGCATAAATTTTGCGCAATAGGACATTGCGACAAGAAATGATCGAGGATGATTGTAACAATGGCGTTGCTGAGAACGTTTCGGATGCTGAAGTCGATGATGGTTCTGAGTCTGAATTCAACGTATCTGATAGTTCATCTTCATCGGAGTTAGGTCGGCCTACGTCGAAGCTCTTCATAGTACAAAATAAATATACTTTTTTTCTAAGACAAATATGAAGTACTTTTTTTCTTGAAGGTATACATCTTGAGAGTATCTCATTAAATTTTTAGCTCAAAATATTAAAAAATGAAAAAAAAAATAGATTTTTTGGTGAAAATGATCATTTTCACCACTTTTTTTTCAATTAACAATTTTTTTATTAATAATATATATTAATATTTTTCTTTAAACCTACTTCATCTTATAAAATACATATTAATGATCAACACAGAATTTTTTCAAGCAAAAAAATTCAATAGCTGGCTCACAATACGATATTTTGTTGGTGGGGCATTTCATACCCCAGTGTGGCAGCTATGTTATTCTACAGAAGTGTGGCAGCTAAGGGTTAACGGTCTTGATCGACATAGGATTATCATAGGTTTCAATACAAGGGGTCAGAAACCTTAGGCTATCACAACAGATCTACATTGATCTAAGTGTGACTGTAACAAGATCAACTGTCAGCCCACTAACCTAACCTAACCTAACCTAACGCCGAAAGTCTGGCCATCGATTTTCCGCCCCTGCCACCTTTAAATAAAAGTGGTCTTTTAAGGGTTTTATCTGCTTTGGGACGTTATAAATCCTCCAAGAGATTATTACTTGTCATGAGAAAGTGCTTCTCATTTTAGCCATTCAGATTTGGACAACAAGTTCACTGGATTAATGGTTAAGAGTTGTCAATAGGTCCTGGTTTTTTTGCCTTACCAAAGTAATTATTTATTTTGCTAGTGCTAGTGCTAAGTATTAAAAATTCAATTGGTATTCAATTTTATATTCAATCGACCCCCTCAAATAATTTCTAAAATCTGTCAGCAAATTTTAAGAAAAACTCTGACATGACATCCTTTGAATTCAAAGACATATGGTCACCTTAATAATTCAGTGTGTATGAGAATATATGTACCCTTAGCATAACAACGCCATCACCACCTACTGAGCGCTGCCGTTGCTACTACAGCGAAAAGCACTTCACCTGTTGTCTTTGTCGCCTTCCGTTGCCGCAACACCACAACCACCAACCGCCTCAACCGCCCCACGTATTTCGACACAACCTCCTCCTCGTCCTTATTGTACTGCCTGATGATGGCTAAGCTATTATTTCAGCAGCTTTATAACCGGACTGGGTGCATTTAAAATGCATCAGCAAACGTTGTTCACTTCGCTTTTGCCTGCTTGCGTCGCTCCAGCCCGCATCCCGCTCTGCATCAAACCCAGCAAGGAATTTTTGCTGTTTCTGCTGATATATGTGTTCTACGTGTGTGTTCATCTGTTGTTCTCTCCGCATCCAGTGTAGGGGTTGGTTTTAGAAAAATAAGAGAAAAAAAATATTGTTTGTCGCTGAGTTACAGCATGAATTAAACATTTTCAATCGACACTTTTATATGCATTGCGATGCATGCTGAGTTGGGAGGCGAAAATGTGAGTGTTGTCGAGGGTCTAAAGGGCTATGATGGGCACTCTTCTTTTCTCCTGGCATATATGTAAGTCCTAAACTATTTTAAGGTGTGACAGCGTTCGACAAGTTTCAATGACTGAACATCAAGAGCTAGGGGTTGATAAATCAACTCCTTTCTTGTGTTCCTATTTTTTTTGGGGGGGGGGAGAGACTTCCTTTTTTACTTTAATTTTTTTATTTCTCTCCAATTTACTAGAGAACGTGACACAAAGTGAACTTGAAAATAAAAAAAAACCCAAAGTTTATCGCAAAAAAAAAAATGAAAAAAAAAAACAGTGCTAAATTTCTCACTGGTGAAACTTTGTTGACAAGGGATGTTGACCTCGGATCGCTGGGGTGCAATTTACGTAATAAGAGTTTCAGGTTGGATTTTTTTTGGTTTGTTCTTTTTTTCGTTTGAAGTGTTTGCTGAAAGTGATGGAAGTGACACTTTAAAAATAAAAATAATATGAAATTAGAGTTATGTTTAGGGGGAGGGAAACACTCAAAAATAACCATTCAAACCAAAAGGGTAAGAGGTACAAATACAAAATCTTGGTTAACGCTGGTGTACTTGGGCGATTTAATTGCAATGAACAGAACTCTAATTATGGGTAAACAGACACAAGTAAGAGGGTGGTTATTGGAGTTAATGTGGTTTTTTTTTAATTTTTAGGGCATGTTTAATGTTAAATCCATTTCAAAATAATTTGGCACGTACATGACTAAATTGCAGAAAAAAATTATTAAGGTAAAAATAAAATAAATTAAGGTAATATTAAAGCTCGTTAAATATTATTAAATTATTTTTTCTAGCGATGGGCATTTAAAAATGTTCGTAAGCTATTTGAAAAAATCCTCAGATTATAGCTTAAATTTATGACTTTTGCTATGATCCTACCGGTGAAACTGAAGCAGCTATGGAGGAGGAGTCTTGTGAACTACTGAATGTACTCGGTAAGGAGTACGACTTCAAAATTTTGCTCGGACACTTTATGTTCCTAAGATCGGAAAAAAAACATATTCAAACAAATACATTCTTGAAACCTGATTATTTTCTACATCAGTTGCGTTCAGAGCCAGACAGACTAGCCAAAAATAAATGCCAATTCACCCAAGGACGCATCACGAATTGCAGAAATAAATTTACAGAGTTCAATTTCTGAAGCACTGTTAAGAAAAGAGACTCTCTCCTTAGCTGCACTACACGAATGTGGAATGTTTTCCTAATGCTCGAACAGTAACTGAGTAAAATGTAAAGGGTATTCACATCCCCATAAACGTGGGTCAGTTATTAAAAAAAAAAAAACAAAAAAAAAAAAAAAACAGATTAGGAAGACTATTGAGGAAGCGGAGGAATCAAAAAAAATATGCTACGTCGAAAGTAGAAGCCGTACTTACCTTCAGAACTCAAGAAACTCGAAGAGTCTCACGACTTAAACAAAGCCCAATTGTTTTATTAATATTTATTATAAAATGCACGACCAGGGCTCGGACTTTACTTCGATCGAAGTAGATCTACTTCAATTTTGAGAAGAAAAATTAATCTACTTCTCTACTTCTCTTTTTTAGGATCTACTTTTCTTTGAAAAAATTCTGCATTACAATTAAAGACAGCAATGGTCACTTTGTATTACATAATTCAAGGTGTATCTACTTTAAAACTAGTTGAGGCATTTCCTTTTCACAAATGCTCTATCGAAATTTTAAATGATGAATGGAGGTCATTCCGCATTTACGATATTAGTAAAATGGAATAAAGTGATTTGCCTAAATTTTGGTATTCTATAGTGAATACAAAAAATATAATGAAAGAATTTGTTTTCAAAAATTTATCTTAGTACATTCTGAATTTAGCTGTTTTGCCTCACAGTTACGCTGCAGCTGGAAGAAAAATTTAAGAAATGAATTTAGTAAAAAACAAGATTATCTACTTACAGGTTAGACTTACAAAACGTAAAGATATTTATGAGCCACCTTTTGAATTGATAAAATTCATACAAAAATACAAGTCTGTTGATGGAAAATTTATTTTAAAATAGTTTTATTTAATTACTATTTTTAACAATTATGAAGCCTGAATTTATTTATATATATTATGTTTATATAATTTTTTTTTTTAAGAAGTCTTTATGTACACTGTTATATGTACATATATTTAATTTGTTTCTATTGAAGTCTGAAATTTAAACTTTTGTTAAGAATTTTGTTTCAAAAAATTTATTTTTTTTTAATTTCCTAAAACTACTTCAAAAATTTTGGATCTACTTCAGTTTTTTTCCGTTTTTACTTCGAAAATTTAAAACCTAAGTCCGAACCCTGTGCACGACAAAATTTTAGAGAATTTTAAAATTGTTTATAAGAAGACGAAAAATGTGGGTCTCGCAATTCTGTCTATCCGTTTGACTACAACCTAAACGACTCGGCCGATTTTCTTTAAACTTTTCTTAAATGTTAATACTTGAAAAAAAAAGACATTTTTTTATTTTTGATTTTCTCAAAAGAGGTACAACAACAAGTTTTCAAAAAAAAATGTTTGGATTTTTTAAAAATTTTTCATTTTTTTTTTCTTTCAAAACTCAATATTTCCAAACTCTTATGCTCGATTTTCTTTAAACCTAACAATTAAATATTTTCTAATACAACCTACAAGATGTAGCAAAAAAATTTATTTTATCTGAATATAACGGTACGCACCATACATGTTAAAAATGGTTTTCGAAAATCATATTTTTCTCGAAAATTGTGAAAATAAAATTATTTTCTTTCGATTAGAAACCCTTTTTTGAATTTTCAATTTGTCATTATCGGCAAAACGGATTTTGATGAAATTTAAAGAGACGCTTCCAAAACGTTTGAAAAAAACATTGCATTTCAAAACTTAAAAAAAAAACTATAAAATATTTTTTTTAATTTTCAAAAAAAAAAAATGATTTTGAAGTATCGAATAAATAAAAAATGTTTAAACTTAAAAAACTCAAAAAAAAAAATTAAGTTTTTATGCACAGTACCTGTATGAAATGTTTTAGTGTTGAAAATTTCGTTACAATCCGTTGTTTGAATTATACATAGATTGTAAAATTTAAGCAAAAGACAAAGAATTTTATATTTTCGCGAAAAATAAGATTTTCGAAAACCATTTTTACTTGCGACTTATATAGTACCTATAAGGCAAGTTATGCATTCGTAAAAAAATCGAACTCGAGATTTTGATCAAAAAAGTGGGTCTCGCAATTCTGTCTGTCTGTCTGTCTGTTTGTCGGTTCGACTACAGCCTAAACGGCTCGGCCGATTTTCTTCAAACTTGGTAGATATGGGTTTTAATTTTTTCCCCCCACATGTTTTTTTCCTTTTTCTTAAGACCAAAAAACGGTTCCTGCCATACGATTTTTTTTCGAAATTTTATAAATATTTTTTTTTTCTCAAAAACTGTCCCACAGAATTTAAAAAAAAATTGAAAAATTGTATTTAGTTAAAACTAGGTAATGGTTGAAGAAAATTTCCCAAAAAATTGTTATTTTTGGTAGCCCTCCCTGGGTCTATTTTGTTTGTTTTAAATCAGTTTTTTATGCTAAGGCTCCTCCAAAGTTTGAATATTTTCACATAATCAAATTTTCAATTTTTTATTTTTTGGATTTTTTTAAAAAATGTTCAATTTTTTTTTTTGCAAACTAAATATTTCGAAAACTCCATGGTCAATTTTTTTTTCAAACTTGACAAATAGAAGTTTCTTAACATAATCTACAAGATTTGAGAAAAAAAAATTGTTTTATCTAAAACTAACGGTACCTTCAATACAAAAGATAAACATTTTTTTCGAAAATCGTATTTTTCTCGAAAACGGTTCCAAGAATTTTGATAAAAAATTTTTTCTTTTGAATAATTTTTACCATCTATAATTTAATAAAACAAAATTTGAAATCTAGATATTAAACTGTAGGTACCTACCATACAACGATTTTTTCGAATTTTTAATTTCTCATTATCGGCATAACAGATTTCGATGAAATTTTTTATAAATAAGCTCCTAAAAAGTTTAAAAAATATTGCATTTCAAAACTTAGGAAAAAATATTTTTTTTAATTTTTGCAAAAAAAAGTAACTTTTTTTTTTGGAAAATTCGATATCTCAAGAACGGCTCGTATTTTTCTTGGAAATTAAACTCTCATTCGTACACTAACAAAAACTTAAAGTTGGCGCACCAATTTTTTTTTAAATGTTTTAAAAATGTTGTGCATTAAAGCTTATTTTTTTAAGGAACCACTACAATTACTTATAATTTTTGTTCTTGCATAAATTCATATTTGCATAGCATTCTGTTTTCATCTCTTACTACTAAATTCCTAGTCTATTACATAGGAGCAAGTTCGCGCGACCCAGTCGTGCATTTTATTTTTAATTTGTATAGTGAGTATCGCTATGTTTGGATAAAAGAACAATTCTTTTTCTATATCTCTAGACATTATTATAAAACTGTTAATCGTTAAGTTAAAAAAAATCAAGCATGAGGTTTTTGAACTTTTCAAAAAAAAAAAAAAATGAAGTTTTATTGTTTTTTTAGATTTAAACCAATTTTTTAGATAAAATTAAAAAAACAATAGTTTTCAAACTCTTTAGAAGAAGAGCTTAAACATAAAATTTGGTAAACATGAGCTGTATCGTTCTTGAGAAAATCTAAAATAAAAAAAAATGGTTTAATGGGATAATTTTTTCAACCACCCAGACATTTCTCAATTTTAGTTTGAATCTGTGAAACAGTTTTTGAGAAAACAAAAGTATTCTGTTAAATTTTCGAAACATATTCGTACGAGTGGCTTTTCATTATTTATGGTCTTAAGAAAAGTATCCGAGAAAAAATTGAAGAACGCTTTGTACCAAGGTTATGGACAATCCTTCGAGCCTTTTAAGCTTTAGTCCAACAGATAGACAAATTGACAGACAGACAGAAATAGAAGAGCAAATTTCGTTAAATCTTCACTATCATAGTAATGTCAAGGTTGAACAACATCTCTGATGGCATATCTCACCGAAGAGTGGAACAGATCTTTACATTGTTTTGCTCAAATCGAAAATGCCATTTACATTTAGTGCCATTAAAGCCATCTGATCTTCAAAAACTAAATGCTGGTGTACCCCAGGGCTCGGGGTTTTCTCCGACTCTTTTTCTCATTTTTATAAATGATCTATTGTCTCAAACTTCTAATCTACTTCAATGTTTTGCTGACGACTATACCCTCAGCTTCTCATATTTTTTCCCAAATACATGCCCATCTCCTTCAAAAGGATAATTATTGCATCGCTATCGTATGATAAGCTGCTTAAGCTCCGACCTTTCTAGCATTGTTAAATGGGGTACCCAAAATCGTGTGGAGTTTAATGCTTCAAAACCTCAATTGTGTCTATTGTCGTTGAAGTCCAATGTGCCCTTATGTCATTGTACTTGAATAGCACTAGCATCGAAGAAACCGAACAATTATCAGTACTCGGTATGTACGTCAATAACGATCTTCATTTGAATGACCACATTCTCGAGTCCGCCAAAAACGCTGCTAAATTCTTAGGATTAATCTATCGGTGTTGGAAATTTTTCACACCTTTTGATATAACTACAAATTGTAGGGCATTTATACCTCCAAAACTTGAGTATAACTAACATCTTTAGCCAGATGCAGTCCAAACTTCTATTCATTTATTGGATAGAATTCAGAACAGAGCGTTAAAACTGATAGGAAATAGAACTATCAAGGAATCATACCCATCACTTGACCACAATGGGCCAAGAAAGATAAGAAAACTTATAGGTTATGACTTCCGAACTTATAAAATCTTTAAATTATTTTGTTAATTGAGGCTTGACAGTGCGAATTTAATATTGGACCGTACTGTCTTTATTAGATTATTTTAGGTCTTCTAGTTTAAAAAAAATGTAAATTTTTGAAAAATGTTTTTTTTTTATTCTCTAAGTGTGTAAACAATTTTTACGGCTGCTTATCCGCCAAAAAAATAAACATTTCTTTGAGAAAAAAAAAAAAAACTTGAAAAAAGAATCAAATATTGATTTTTCATTAAACAAAAAAAAAGCAAAGTTCAATAAAAACGGCAAGAAGATGGTGAACAGCTTACATTTTTCACGTATATTTTAAATTCTCTTTTACTTTTAGCTCCAATTTCAAGTAGCCACTTACGTTATCCTACAAATCCTACTAAATTGCTGGGTCATCGTATTATTCATTTTTGATTAAAAAAAAGTAAGGTAGGTTAGGTAAAGCCACAGTTAACTAGACAGACGAAGGTTTCCCCAATAAAATTCTGCTAAATTATTGCCAAATACTGAAGAAAGATTTATTCCGATAGGTACGAGCATGACTCTGCAATTGTGAATAATACGATCGAATAAATCAAATATTGAACACAAATTCTTCCGCCCCCTCCGCTCTCAGGTTTTGGCTGTTCCTTATTTGCATAACCCTTCATCAATAATAATATTATTTCTGTTCCACATATTTATGTTCATTCACACACACAACAAAAGAAAACATAAATAATATAAATTTTAAAGAAAATAAAAAAACAAAAATAAACTTAATTAAAATATTGATCCACTTTAGAGTCCTAGTATGGTGGGCACACAGAGAGACAGACCATACCTTAATCACTCAGTTGTGATGGTGTGTGCACAAATGAGAGTCATTAATCATAACACTGAGTCCTTTCGAATGAACCTCAAATCCTTCTTCAAACAGAAAACAGAGCAGCACCAGCATCAGCCAGTACAGTAGCTCACCACTTAGTCGTGGTGGTTGCAGTGGTCGATGGGGCTGGCCGGTGACGTTGATGGTGGTGGCAATCCCCTATATTCCCAAGCTCTAGCCTGTCTTTCTTCCTCCCCATGAAGGTGTGTTGCAACAAAAAAACACCCTGTACTGTGAGCTTAACCACCAACGATAATAATTGATTGACAAACAACACCGGTATGTCGTGCATATTTCATTTTCAACTTTCCTCCCTCGTAAACATATACCCATTCTATATGCACACATATCCAGGATGTTATTTTTGCACTCCCTCCAAAAAAGATAAAATAATAATTCGCCCTTGAATAAGCTTTAAGGTAGATAATAACCATGAAGGTGCATGAATAATGACGACTACACGAACCGGAGCAGTTCCTCGAAAGAAAATTAAGAAAATTCAACAAGAAAAAGATTCTAATCACACAACGAGACATTTATACAATTAGACTGAAAGACACATACAAAGTCTGTGTGTGGCATCAGGGCAGGCAGAGTGTCGAAGCTTAGAGGGCAGACGGCAGAAGGACGAAACATTAATATTACTGACATATTTCCCATTGGGTAATCTCGATTTTTCATCAACTTCTTGCTCCTTCGCTCGGTGTCTTCAGTTTGACAAAAGAGTAATGTGAGCTTGCAGGACAAAGTTGTCCGCACAAACTAATACATTCAAACTTGGCCTAGGAGCAGGATATAACATAAGTATCTATACTTATATGGCTAGAATCTAGTTGCTGCATCGGGTTTGTTCTTAATTTAAAATGTCCTAGCTTACACATCATCTATCGTTGTCGTGGTCTTCGTCTGCAATTTTCCTTCAACTTTACTTCATCTTCTTTGTTCTCAGGAGGAACTTCTTAGGACATCAGTCTAATAATGAATGCATATACAGGGTGATTCGCATAACCATAAGGTGTGGAAATAAAATTAACTCGTGTAGCTTGGATTAATTCGGTTTCGATATTATGAACTTAAGAAAAATCATCAGGTTAAAATTCAACAAAATTGTCTTGTTAAATCTACAAGGTGAACTTTGCAAGAGAAAAACTCATAAATTTGCATTTACATGATTAAATAATCGGATTACTTTTTTTGTTAAAATTGTAGTTGGTTTAAGAATATGTGCAGCAATATCAAAATGCTAGTCTTATTAATAATAATTGGCAAAATTTTGATATGATCGCAGTTTTAATTTAAACCAAGTCTGTGTTATTTTAAAATGACCTCCGGTAAATTTTACAAAATATCCTTCTGACTTGAAATTACGTATAGTTACTTTTAAAATTTATACTGATGGACTTAAACTGGTTTTGGGTTAAAGTAGTACCGTGTCTGTTCATTTGAACAGAACATGGTGTTAATGTTCTTAAATTGCATCTAAATGTATGCAATTAAATTTCACTCTTGTAAAACTAGTTACAGTTTTGATTTTACAGTACGTTTTCGCAATTCAACAAAGCATTAAGATCTTGCATCTTGTCATACATTTAACCTGATCAACTGTATTGCAATGAAAATAACAATCTGATAGTTGGTTGATTTCTGGTTAATTTTACATGATTTTTTCCCTGAGCGTGTAATATATAAAATAAAGAAATAAATATGGTATGGCAGCAGCTCGAAGAGAATCAGTACCTAGAGATTTATAACTCTCAAACGTTCCTGTGTGCGTGTTACCAGGAATGGAGGGGACCTACAATTTTTTGCCAGAGATACTCTTAGAGGATTTATCAATCCCTCGTAAGAGCTAGTGCACCTTTGAAAAGCTGTTTTTGAAGGGGCTGACAATTGAACCCAAGATCTTTTGCATGACAGTCCAATACACTAACAATTTTTCCAAGGGTATGTAGGCAGGATATAACATAAGGCGGATTGGTTGGTAAGTACAGCCCCACGAAACAACAACAGATACAACGGATTCCGACTAATAGATTTTGCAGCAGCTCTTCTTTGTATCCACAAAGTCGGCAAATGCCGACTCCGACCCTTTCTTAGTTGAGGCTATATTCAGAGATCGACTGTCAAACTCAAAGAAAATGCGAACCGCCTAAAAAAAGAAATATGACTTTGGGCGGCCCAGCATACGTGGAGCTGCCAGAGATTACAAAAAGCACCTCAGCGAGAAGCTCTCCGTTGTGTATTCACCTACCATAGACGCCAACAATCAATGGTCCCAGCCCCAGTATCGGGATATCATAAAAGAGGTAGCCGAAACCACCGTAAGCTACCAACCACATTAGAGAAACGAGTGGTCATATGTCTTGCAAGAACTATCGGGGAATATCCCTGCTTAATATTGCATATATTGCACATCCAACGTGCTATGCGAACATCTTAAGCCCTTCTGTAATAATTTAGTCGACAAGAACCAGTGTCTCCTGGCCCGGCAGATTGACCATAGACCAAATATTTACATTGAGGCAAATCTAGGAAAAGACCAACTCGGGATCCCGGGAAAACTGATCCAACTATGTCGTATGACATTGGAAAAAACGCGGTTCACTGTGCATCTAGGGAGCAACTCCTCTGAACTATTACAAACATTCTCAGGGTTTCAGCAAGGAGACGAGCTATCATGTGATTTCTTCAATCTCGTTTAAGAGCAGATTCTGCACCGTTAAGGGCAAAACGTCACTGTTTATAGAAAAAAACTTGGAAGTAGTTTAGGAATTCAACTACCTCAGAATTCAAATTAACTCCACGAACGACACCTTAGTGGAGACTGGAGATTCGATGAAGAATTACCCTAGGAAAAAGCTGCTACTTCGATTTAGCAAGCCAAATGTGTTCAAGACTCCTAACTCGTGAAACGAAGTACACGCCCTTCCTTATACTTTCAGTCCTGCTTTACGGCGTCTATGTGTTGGACAAGGGCAATTATCAGATATGGATATGTAATACGTGGCTCTTTTGAAAGAAAAATTTCTCGACACTACCTTGAGACACAATGGATACAACAATGCTCTACCTAAGAGAGTCTTCGAATCCTAGCCGCTAGGTTCGTGGCAACAACGAAGGCCGAACATCCGGTTTAAAGACTAGTCAGAGCACTTGGCCTAAATAACTAGAAACAGCATGCTCCGGATCGCAGAGGATGGAAAGCTGCCATGCGGCAGAAACCTTTCTTGATCTGGATACGGTTAAGTAAGTAACTATAACATGTAAGATCTTACTACTCGTACTTTATATTGTTGAAATTACAAGACATACCTATACTATAAAATTAATATTTATTGCAGGTTATATAAAGTTGTATTTTAAGCACTTAAAAAAGAATTTTACAACATTTACACGATATTCAATTTAAATTAACTTAACACCAGGTCAATTTCATTGGGTAAGCAATTTTTAAATTTTTAAATATGAAAACTCTTCATTCAAAACATAATGTAGTAAAATTGAAATTTACAACGGATCATGTTAAAAGAACCCAATTTTGGGAGAATACTCGTATAACATTGCGATCCTGTCAAAAATCTTTTTCTATTAGAATAAGAATTTTATGTTGAAATAACGCTACATCTTTTGAAACCAACTACAACATTTTCAGAAATATTGTTTATTAAATGATAAAATATAATTTCTTGAGTTATCTCTAAATGAATATCGAAAAGTGGTCATTGTAAATTTAACAAGACACTTGTTTAATTTTGATTTTATATTTTCCTCTGAGTGCGGGATTGGTTAAAGCATTGAACAAATTAAGTTTTATATAAAATAATCATATTTTCAACTTAACAACGAATATTTAAAAATGCTAGGATTTTTGGAGCAAGTGCTTGAACTTTTTTATCTTCTTATCGTAGGTGAGGAAAATTCTTTGAGCAAGTGCTCATTTTGTATCATACCATTAACCACTGCCTAACTAAACAGACGGCTTAAGAAAAACGACGAAAAACTATAGTTTTCATAGTCGAAGTAAATGCAGTAAATCATAAACAGGGTGCCAGACATCATATATATAACTGCCTGCATAAATACTCGTACTCCTATGTATGTACATATATTGTAGATATGCTTTTTTGCCTAACTACTTACTTTGTTCGTTGCCATCTTTCGCAGCAATCAAGAATGTAAGTCTCCAAAATATTCCGCTCTGTGGCTTCAGGCCATACAGGTTCATATATACAAATATCGAATCAGTAACACGGTAACAAAGTATTTCCTTTTACACATTCAACCTTTCAACAACGGACGTTCTGCTTTGCCAAAGGAAACAATCATTAATAATTGTCTCTCCATAAGCGAAAATATCAAAACCATGACACTGGCGTTCATTTTGACCTGGGGTCCCATTAAATTCGAATCAAAATACCACACAAAAGAATGTCACAGTGAATGGCATGCATGATGTACACGTTCTTGACGGCATAAAGGTGCGAAACAAATATACACACACACAGCACACAACACATGACACATCAAACAATTTTGCTAGCCTAGCTAGGCGATGTGCGATGGAGCAAAGGCGACCCATCTTGTAAAAAAAAATACCCTCCTTTCTCGCATTCGATGTCCCTGTGCAATACACTATTATGTGTATGTGTTTTTGTGTGTTGCCAAAAACGTTGTGTCACCCATCACCATGGAAACATGAATTCCACACAAAACACTTATATTCGGTCGGGTGTGTTATATCTAGCACCTCTCTAGCAGCACCACAAGCAAAACCTATAATGACTGTGTTCCTTGTCATAACGGTGTGACGTGCGTTTTGTTGTCATCGTCATTCTAGTAAACATGTACATAGTCCTATAGTTATTGCCGAAATGCATAACAACGCTGTTGCTCCTCTTCACACTCAAGGACCCTATTGTTTGACCATAAAACATTGTAGAGTTGTTTGTTACACAAAGTCCTCTTATGTGCTTGCATCAGTGACGTGCCGTGGTGGTTTCAGTAGGGTGTTCACTATAACTTTTTTTTTCTAATCATTTATCTATTTTAAGTTTTAATCCAGGATCACGACGAGGACGTAATAGACATTTCATATTTTTTTTATTTTTTTGTTTTTGTTTTTATTTTTTATATTTTTTTGTATATTTATTTTTTTATTTTTTTTTTGTTTTTTTTTTTTGTGTTGTTTAGTAGTTTAGTAATTAGTAAAGTTAACGCAGTCCAACAGATATTAACTTGTATATAAAGGTCGATTTGACGGGATTTCTTCAAAAAAAACATACTCATAAAACATAATCATAAAAAATAGTTTTTGCTTTAATTTCCTTAAGAAATGATTTTTCTATTGAAATAATTTCCAGTTCTGACAATCTGTTCTCTAGCATTTTATTTCTGGCATATGATTTTATGCGCTGAAGGGCAGAAAAAGATCGCTCGACAAAGCTACTTGATACTGGAATCGTCAAGATTAGTGAGCTTAGTTTAAAAATTTCCGAAAAAAAGTCTTTTAGTTCCATATTATCGAGCATTTTTGAAATGTCCTTAATGGAAATATTTTTAAATTGTGACTGAGTAAGTTTAAAAAACACAGTAAGTTGATTTTCAAGCTTCACAAAATCAAAAAACGGACCATAGGAACTTTTACACGCCGTCTCCACTAGCGATAAATCCATCGCAATCGCAATAGCCAAAGCAGAAAGCAGAGAGCAGAAGAACTGTCAGATTTTTGTGGCTGGGCATTTCATCGCATACTTTTTTAGTATAGTGAATAATTTTAATGAATATAAATGAGTTCTATGGACAATTTCAAATCAGATTTTTTTTTAATTTTGTTAGAAAAACGTAAACCCCAAGCAAAAGCTTTCTTCGCACGCAAAACTCAAACTCAGTTAAATTAAATTTGGTTACGCCAGAACAATATGACAGTTCTCCTTGCGATAAAGCAAGCGATGGATGGTATGCGATGAGAGCATACTTTCTATCGCAAGCGATGAAAATATAGCTGCGATGGCGGTCTCCACTTGCGATAATGAACGCATGCTTTAAAGCATGCTCTGGATTCATCGCTAGTGGAGACCACATCGATGGTCCCATGCAAGACTATACTAAGTCAACTTAGAATACTTTTGAGTTATTTATGTCATTAAAACCATCGCATCGACTTCTATTTTTCATTTTTTTTTCATGCAAATCCAACAAAAGACCTTCAAGTTATAACTCAAATAGCACTTAGTATACAACCCGTTTTTAACACTTTTTCCAAGCATAATCACTTTAACTGCTCTTAGTATATTTATTATAGACATTTTTATTTGTCAGTTGTATACTATGTTGACATAGTATTGTTTTACCTGGAATTTTTAAAAGTGAAACGCACTCAAGTGCCAGGTGGTATTCTTTTGTATGTGCAAAGGAGATCGACTATGACACCAAAGTAGGTGTTAGTATGTTTCATACTGTTTCTTTTTGTCTCATGTCATATTCTAAGTACCGTTACAATTTTTATGTCTGGAGGAACTTTGTACATTCTTGTTCGTGACCTAAGTAAGTGATAAAGTTTTTCCAAAAAACTAATAAATTATGGCATCTAGGGCGAGAAAAATGCTTAATCTTGCAAGAAAATCCAATGAAATGAGTAAGTACAAGCCTTAAATATTTGAAAATAATGTTAAAAATATAATTCAACTCAGAACGAAACCGGTGATTTCAAGTTAATTGACGCGATGGATACAAGTAAATTTTCTTTTAAAAGGCAGTGTTATTTAAAAAAAAGTAAACAAATTATTTGCATAGGTGTCCCTTCTTGTTCTGCAGCTCCAAAAACCCTTGAATTTTTGAAGAGTTAGATTTTTTGGGTAACTTGGTAGAAAATACTTTCTTTTCTAAGCTAATTGCTTCTTTTTATAGAGCCCTTTCAAGATAGTGGAAGCGAATATGTCCCGGACGATGAATATTCGTCATGCTCCAGCATTTCCACGCCAGCACATAGTTTTTTGACACCACCTCAAAAGAATATTGTTGATCATAATCATCAGTACGACACACCCGAAAATCTGAAAACCAAATCTGGAACAAAGCGCCCTCCTAATCAAAACCTTTGGAAGCGGAATCAAGCCAAACTTCTAAAAAATTCAGGAAAACCTTTTACTTCATCAAAAGGCGTTTCAAGAGAAGAAAAACATATGCTAAAAGGATGTGGAGATACCTGTAGGATGAATTGTGAAAGCAAAATTTCAGAGTCGGCCAGGTATGATCTTTTTAAAAGCTATTATAAACTTGGATGCAGAACAAGGCAGTGGGACTTCTTGTCAAGGCTTGTAGAAAATAATGATACAAAATGAACTCTTGTTGGTTTAACTTCAAAAAGGACATGCACTAGAAACTACAATTTAGCTTTCATTCAAGATAATAGTGAACACAAAGTGCAAGTTTGCCAAAAAATGTTCTTAAATACGTTTCCAATCTCCGCACAAACGATCTGAACAGTTTTCGAAAAGATTGCAATGAGTAATGGAATAACCCTCGGTTTTTGGACCTCATTTGGCTTTGTGAACAAAATCTTATTCCTTTAACTTATCAGGAATTCTACAGGGCATTAAAAACCGCATCTTTTGTTCCAGCTCCATCAGATACCGAAAATGATGACTAAATTAATATATAAGTAATTACACATAATAATTATATTATGTAAAAACTGTGAACTTGTTTTTCTTCCGTTTTTTTTTGTTATAAATAAAAAAAGTTGACCTTTAATCGTTCTCTTTATAATTTATATCTATATATTTATGATAAATTGAAATGCAAACGATTCAAGGTAAACAATTCTAAGTAACACTTAGGGCCTTCTGTTCTTAATATGTTGCAACCACTTTCATACTAAGTCAACTTAAAATAGATTTAAAGTATATTCTTTCCATGCAGTTATATACTAACATCACATAGAATCGTTTAAAGTAAGAGCTAAACACCAATAAGTATACCAACTCCAATTCAATCTACAAGACGCAATAACACATATTCGGTGTTTTATTAAAAAAAAAAAGAGAAAAATAATAAAATAATTGATGTATTCACTTCAGAAATCTATTAAGGAAGAAAAAAGTTATGCTCAAAAAACTTTGAACCTCTCTCCTGAAAAATAGCTCATTCGCACTTAGTATAGTTTTGCATGGGGCCATCGACATGTTAAGGCGTTCGAAGCCATCAGTTGGGATTTTTTTTTCATTTTCAGCAATTTTTTTTACGGAAAGACCAGAACGATTCTTCAGATTTTGTTTGAATAGCAGCACTGATCATAGAAATAAATGTGCTCATAACAAAATGTCAAAATTCAAAAAGATTCTTGTCTCCTTAGTGCAGGTCTTGTCAGCTATACACGTTTTTAGTTCTACTATTCTTTAATTTGTTTTGCTTCAAAAAGTACAAATTTGTAGATGGTAAATTTATTTTGATTATCTAGCTTCATGTATTTTTGCTAAAACTATACATTTTCATTATCGAGTAAGAGTATATTTGTTCACAAATACTATGTAAATGAATCGCTGATTGTTAAAACAACATAACTGAAATTTTAATTTTTTTTACAGGAGATACAAAAAATCCTACATTTTTGGCCTTGTAGGGTAGAGTAGCCTAATTGCGGCCCCCTCCAGTAGCCGGCCACCTATGATAAAAGTCGATGTAAATAGTGAATTCGTTTAGCTATTTCTAAGTTTTTGGTTTTAAATTGTTCTCTTAAGCTTCTCTCTTAATCTGTCAAAATTCTCGTTCCGTGTGCTCAGTCGCTTTCGAGAAATTAACATATTTGCGTCCGGTGGTAGGGTCGGGAAGATTTTTTGTAAATTAACCGTCAAAATCGTTAGTGAAACATACTGTTGGAATTAGTGTTTAGAGTGCAAATTTTGTGGATAAGCGTTTTCTAATGTTGGTTTTCTTATAAAATATATGATTTTTCATTAAAATAAGATTTTAAATGTAAAAAAATTTTGTATTTATTCTTCATTTTAAGGGGGCCGAAGATAGGACACAAAAAAACTAGCGGTTGCCTATTGTCGGCCACCCCCGGCCGGAGATACGCAACTCGTTTTTTTTTATTTTTTTTTAACTGAGTACACAAAATGATAAATAAACCTGCTCTCTTCACCTTGCAGCAGAAAAAATCGTTAAAATTCAAAGGTTTCCAGTGCTCGGCCGCCTCTTTACCAAAAGAAATAATGGTGGCCGGCTAAAGGACACTCGTGTCCTAACTCCGGCCCCTTCTTTTATCTTAGGTTTAAAGCGAATCTTTATAAGGTTCCAACTTTTTGATACCAATTAGATACCTTTATTTAAATTCTTGTCTTCAGCAACTTAAATATGACCCGGACAAATGTGTCATTCCATATAAAGACACACATTTGGAACAATCCTTATTTGAAATCCGTTAAAATAAACTGCTAATCAGAGCAGCAGCAAGAAGGTTTAAAATTCCAAGGACGACTCTTCAGAACCGAGTTCACAACAGAACCGCAGAAAACCTTGGTAAGTTTGGTCCCTGCCCTGTGCTTTCTGCAGAAGAAGAAAATAAGCTTAAAAACTGGCTTATAAATCCAGTAAAATTTGGATTTTCACAAACCTCTGAAAAACTTTTGAAAACGGTGCAAGCTATTCTCCAAGAAGAAGGCCGCAAAATCCCTTTCAAAGACATCAAACCAAGTAAGAAATGGTATTACGGTCTTATGCGACGCCATCCAGATTTAAGCCTTCGAACTGTTCAAACTGTCTCTAAAAGCCGGACTCAAATAACGGAGGAAGGAATAAGAAAATCGTTTTATGAGCTTAAAGAATAGTTATCACAAGAAAATGCCTAAGACGTTCTTGAGGATTCTTCTAGAATCTTTAACGCTGCTGAAACGGGATTTAGTATGGCTCCAAAAACTGGAAATGTCATTCGAAAGGAATAAAAAATCTTTATGAAATCAAAGCAGCAAATGAAAGAGAAAATTTAACTGTGCTGATTACTTTTTCAGAAATAAGTAGCCTGACTGGATTTTTGGAAAGACGAAAAGTGGATGGATGCGGGGAGAGACTTTGTTTCAATACGTGAAAGAAGGTCTTAACGTGTGGATTTCCAACAATGATGTTAGACGTCCATTTCTATTAGCTTTCCACTATTAGGCACTAGGAACTTGTGTTTTTAATATTTTATTTTTAAGATACCACGAAGCTGCAAAAACTCGTATACTTTAGTTGTAAGGTCTTAAACGAATTTAAATTATTATTCGAAACACTTTACTGAACCGCATTCTTCAAAGAGCCCATCGGTTTTTAAAAATATCTAAAATAACCGAAGCCAATACGAAATTCCGTGCAACGATTTTTTAGTAATCCCAAACCACCTATGTCAATATCTATCATCGCAAGCCTGGAAAACTTTTCATCAAAGTAAAGAAGACCAAAAGTTAAAGCTGCCGGATTAGAAAAAGGAAGCTTGATCGCCAAACAAGAGAAGCCAAGAAAAAAATCAATAAAACGGAAAAAAATGGTGCCAAGATGTCCTTCATGCAATGAAGATATCCTAACGGATGTAGAAGAAGAAGGGCTCAAAAATATTGGATGTGATAAATGTGAAAACTGATTTCATCTCAAATGTACCAATTTTTCAACCATGTCGTTTTTAGATGCTAAGCTCGAAGTATTTATCTGTCCAAAATGTGATATTTTGTTACCCAAAATGAGATAAGAAAACCTCTAGTGATTTGTTTCGAGTAAGCATTTGTTATTTATGCATCCTTGAAACTGTATTAAAAAATAGTATGTGCCTATTATTTTATTTTATAATTCCTATTAGCTTTAAAAGAAAATGTTCCTAACTGAATTAAATTAAAAGATTTTTTTTTATTGTTTAAGCCTGAAAAATGGAAAAACTAATTTATTTTTTTAATTGTATTTATATTTTATTTATTTTCGTTTAAATAAATAATTTTTTCTTAACTTTTCAATAATAGAACACTTAAATAAAAATTATTAAAACATGAAAGCCCTTAATTTACTGGGTGGCCGAAGATAGGATACCAGATGGCCGGAAAAAGGAACCAAGGGGCCGGCTACTGGAAAAAATGACTTTTTTTACAAAAACTTAAATAAAAAATTATATGGTAAGATTAATTAACTTTTTTTTTATTTTACCGACGGAGAAATCAATAAACAATAATTTATTTCAAGAATTATTTGAATATATTAATATTTGTTGTAACTGTGGTATATCTTATGAGGAAAAATCCTTAGGGGCCGGTAACTGGCAACTCTACCCTAGTCGTTGTCATTTTTTTAACCCAAAAATCCTATTAGAGTGTTTCGATTTTTAAGGATTTTTTAATATGTTTTTTTTCCTTCCGTGAAAAATCACATCACTTATGTTGTTTTAACAATCAACGATGATTTAAATGTGATTTAACTTTAGTTCCTTTGTTTATAATTTGTTGTTACCTAATCAAAAAAATATATGTATTTCTACTGCGAAAATTTTGGTTTTACTGCGATTTCTTTGACAATTTACTGCGATCTGCGATTTATGAAGTCCGAACCCTGGTTGTGTGTTGTTCTGTTGTACACTTGTGACCTTGTGTACAACAACAACTGGTATACAATGAATTTGCACTCCATAATGAAAATGAATCATATCAGAGTTCACTGTCTCTCTCGATGCCGAATTGAGGATGGTACGAGGTACGCTCAATGAAGTTGAACACCACACTATACATACACCAAACCAATTTGCCTTCTTTTCTGTAGTTTGATGTTTGAGTTGTTTCTGTATGTTGATTTGCTTTACGTCGCGTTGCCCTTGCCTTTCGTGCGTTGGTGCGTTGACATGGAGAGAACATTGTAGCATGAGAATGAATTCTCTGTCCGGATGAAGGATCGCGGTGCGCTCGATGAAGGTGAACACCAAGGAATATAGAATTTTGGATTTATATATACACATTTTGTCTCTTCTTTGCATTTTTTTGTGTGGATGTGGATGTGCTTTACCTTGGTTTCGGAGGTCGGTCGGTGCGTTTATATGAGGAGAACACCCTAGAGTACTATTTTTGTTCTTTTGCATGAAAATGTATTCTTCATCCATTGCATTTGAATGAATTGCCGTGGTGCGCTTGAATAAGGAGAACATGGAGAACATGAAATATGGGATGTGACTTATGTGATGATTTTGGTAGGGTGTGCGGTGAACACCTGCGTACCTTCGAATAAACGTCACTGGCTTGCATGTATGTATGCGAGATCCTTAAAATCTGAAAAAGTTTTTACTTCCATACCACCAAGTCTATGATGGGTTTTCTTTTCTTATTTTTTTTTTCCTAGACTTGTTTTGATTCTTTAAAGTAACTGAAAAAAGTAAGCAATGGTTTTCAAAAACAGAAAATAAAAGGGGCTTAAAGGCGAATACTCGTAGAACTTTCAAAAAAAAAATGTGTGTATGTTATTTTTTTTATTTTTCTAGCAGAAATTTAAACGTGTAAAAACATATTTAAATCTAGAACTAAGAAAATGATAATAGATAATCTAATTATCTTAGACTCTTAAATTTGTACCTTTGTTAACGAAGATCCTTTTTGTGCCTTCTTCTATTGCCACATCCTGCATACATTGTTACGAAGCGTTATGTGCTATTCCAAATTCAATTCACAAGCATCATGGACACATGACGTCACAGGAAAATCAACTACATTTATATTTTTCGTTCACCACTTAAATAGTTCACATTCAGTTTTTACTAAAAAGTCATCATAAGTACCTACTTGGGTGAACGGAAAGTACTCTTTTGATCATACACACAGTCAGGCGGCATTAGTAAATTGGTTGTATCAATCACCACCAGTGGTAAGGAGCCTTAGTTCGAAGTTTAATGTCATAATTGCCACCAGGGGCTTCGGTTTGGTACCCGCTGATCTACCAGAGCGTTTAGCCTGCTGTTAAGTGCCACCAGGGACGATTTGCACCTGCTGATCTACCAGAGCGTGTAGCCTGCTGATTAGTGCCACCCGATGCGTTGTACCGATAGATTGGAGGCGAATTGCCATAACCCAGATAACCAGGAACTAAGTACCAGATCATTACCGAATCACCAGCAACCAGTACAACCGATACGAACAGCAAGACCAGAATCCTGAAGAGTTGATGCCCGTGAATCATTCAATTACCCGCATTAAGTGAAATATTAGTAGCAGAATATTGTGTGTTATAGATTTAAGAGTTATTTTCAATAAATAAGGTTTGAAGACCTTTTACTCTGAAGTTTCGTGCTTTCTTCAGGACGACCCCGGCGAGACCGGCGAGCATAACCCTGACTGGAAAGCAAAACACACACCACAACATATGGATGAATTTTAAATAAAAGAGTATAGATAATAATTAATTGTAAGATATCTGAATAAAAGTGGACCTAATATTGATCCCTGAGGCATACCATTACGAATAGACAGATATTCAGATATCTTATAGTTTGCGAACACTGTCCGAGTTCCATGACAAAGGAATTGTTCAATATGGCACATACCTGAGTTTTAAAAAATAGGAACATTTTTTCAAGATATTCAGAAGTATTACTGGTGAAACAGAACAGAATTGAAAAATTTGTCTCGTTACATGTCTATTATTATCAATTTCCTGTCGAATCACATCGATTAATTTGAGAAGCGCAGTTATGCATGGTTGGTCTGAAACCAGATTGCGTAGGTGTTAACAATATGTACATACACTCAAAAAATTTCGTGTGTAAATATTACTAATTCATGCGTAGATACATTCAACGAATTTTATTCGTTGTTTTCAGCCAAGAATAGTATTCGTATAATGGAGGTTTATTAGTACATATTACTAATATTTTATTAGTATTCGTAGAAAATCAAACGTATATTGTACGAATACTATTGGTACAATGTACGAATATTATTCTAATATATACCATGCCATTTACAATGCCATTCGTATATTGTACGAATATCATTGTAATATTTACTAATGCCCTTGTAATTCATTCGTAAATTATACAGCTCCACTTGTATATTGTACGAATATTATTGTGGAACTTACTACCATTAAATATGTTCTCTGAAATTTCCTTAAAAACCTATTGTAAGAAATAATAACAAAAGATATTCATGTTGTAAGTTAAAAATAGTTTTTTAATTCATTTTATTGTCATATATATAAATAAAGTTAAAAATTAATTAATTCATTATAAATATAATTAAAAATCAATTAAATATTTAAAAACTCCTCGTTTTATGTACTAAGGGCCACTGAAAATAAATTTAACATTTAAAATATTGAAAACTTCGGAAAAAAATTGTACTTACATTGAAATTCTTTTAGGAATAAAATTCCCACATATGTATGTATGTATGCTCTGCTGCTTCTGGATGCTGTATATCTATACTTCTATACTATTATATAAAAGCGAAACCATTTAAAAGTTTGTGACGCAAGATCTCAGAAAGTAGTCAACCGATTTATTTGAAATAAATTTTATTATTTTCAATATTGTTATAAGAGTGTTTATGGCTATAATTTTTTTTCATTAATAATTTGTCAAACTTAAATATTATTAATTTTACATTTTTTGTCCATTTTTTTCATTAGTTGACTTATACCTACAACCACTCATATCTAAAACCCTATACAATAATTGACAAAGATTAGCATTGCTTCATAAAGTCAATATTGTTGCGCAAATTTTAAGCCCAAAATCACTTCTTAGTTACACATACAACCTGAGAAATAAATAAAAACAAATTATAAAATTATAAACTTTTTGAATTTATTTTATCCAGGAAATTTATTTCATCACAATCGCGAGGTAGCTGCTTTGTTCCATGTCATTATCATTCCAACATTTTAAATTTTCTTTTCTTCCCATTCCCATGCTCTCTCTCTTAATATCTGTTCCATTCAATAGTTAGGTACGTTTTTTCTCTTACCTACCTACCTACATGCTACATATTCAATTTTTCTGTTTTGTATAGTTTATCAAACTAACCGACACACACACATTTTTTTTGTTTCTCTAATTCTATCGTCACATCGCTGAGCAATGTGGGGGTGGGCTCTTTTTACTTGCGATATAGGTAATAGGTACTAACTATAGGGCAAGTTCTGCATTTGAAAAAAAAAATCGAACTCGAGATTTTGATCAAAGTTGACATTACGATGATAGCGAAGAGGAAGACGAATAAAGTGGGTCCGACGATTCCGTCTGTTTGTCTGTATGCCTGTATGTCCGTATGTCTGTACGTCTGTACCTCGATCTAGAGCCTAAGCCACTGTAGCTATTTTCTTCAAACTCGGTACTTAAGGGTCTTCGGTGATTCCCTAGAGGAGAAATTGAATTTTTTTTAGCTCTAAAACCCGTAATGCATATAATCTTATTTATCTCTAACGATTTTGATAAAAAAAATAGGTGTGATATTATGGACACGGAATACATTTTGGTAAAAAAAATGTTTGGGGGAAATGTTATTAACGGTACCTGTCATAGAAGGGTTTTTTTGATTTACGAATTTCTCATCAACAGCTCTAACGATTTTAACCAAAATTTGTTTGCGTGAGCTTCTATTCTATACACTCGAAAAAATATAATCTAAAAATTTTTTCGAAAAAATAGTTTTTTGATTTTTAAAAAACTAATATAATTTTTTTTTTGAAAATTAAATACATATCTATAAAACGGATACACGAATAAATTTTTAAATTACGTTATAAAATGTTTTTTATTGAATACTAATTTGTTGCATATCAATTTTGTTTATAAAAATTTTAAGGACAATTTAGTACACAAAAAACATGTTTCAGGGCGTCTGTATGTCTGTACCTCTCTCTAGAAGCCTTACCCACTAGCCCTATGTTCTTCAATCTCGGTAGTTAAGGGTCTTCGGTGATTCCCTAGAGGAGAAATTGAAATTTTTTCTTAGCTCCAAAACTAACGGTACCCCCCATACACCCGTAATGCATAATCTTATTTATCTCGAAACGGTGTGATATTATGGACATTGGACATGGACTACATTTTTGTCAAAACAAATTTGGGGCAAAATGTTATTAACGGTACCTGTCATAGAACCGTTTTTTGATTTTTTGACTTTTTCATCAAGAGCTCTAACGATTTTAACCAAAAATTTTCAACAGGAGCCCCCTAAAGTTTAAAATTATATTGTAGATACCTATATAAAAATATTCTACCTAATACTTAAAATTTGGCATCCCAAATTTTATTCTCGAAAAATTTTAAGGAAATTTATCATATACAAAATTACTTAAATATTAAAAAGATTAATCAGACGACAATTCCCTACATTTGAACATTTTTATCTCATTAAATCCATGTTTTATATTTATAAAATGTATTTTAAATTCCAAAGTACTTTTACATAAGAGCAAGTTTGTGCGATCCAGTCGTGCATTTTATTTTTTAAGTTACTTGAATACACTCAATAGCATTTTGGGTGACAAAAACGGACATTTAATTGACTACAGTGCCGTGCACATGAATTATTCTTTAAAAGCGAAACCATTTTAAAGTTTGGGTTGAATGATCTCAGAAAGTAGTCAACCCGTTTATTTGAAATAAATTTTATTATTTTGTATATTGTTATATTTATAATAGCACAAACATGAATAAGCTCTTTTTTTCAAGTGTGAAAGAGAATCTAATTCGATACGGTATGTTATACATATAAACTAAAATTAATATTATTGTAGCAAATATGCTCAGTCTCATTGAGAAATGTTTTCATATGCTAATATTAATACTAAGAAAATATTCGTAACTACAATTTGCGAAGCAACGCGAGTACGGGTCGGCTATAGTATGTCCATAAATGGCACGTTTACAGCGGTTCATACGTTGAATCCAATTTTCGATGACTTGTCTGCATAACACCTACATATGCACCTTTGACCTCAATGAGAGAAGAACTAACAAAACTACAAGAGAATTAACATTCCTAGTGTGGAAAGGAATACTAAGAAAATTTAAAGGGCTAGGAGGTCAAAACTCTTCGAATGATCTAAATAAAAACAAAGTATACTAATTTTTTGCATTGCAAATGTACATTTTGACTGTGCCAAGATGTAAGGACTCAAGTAGGTCTAATTCGACAACACATGTGTTAGCGACCTGAGCCATCGGATTTCAGAATTTCAAGAAATAGATACCTACGCGTGCTAAAGGAGACTCGTTCCATAAAATCTTTAACGTTCTAAAGTACAGGGTGGGCCTGTGCTTGTAGCTTCTTTTTAAACCATAGGTTATTTTGACACTGACAGCTGTTTTCCGCTCGAACCTTTGACAGAAAGTCAGGGTCGTACCTCTTGGGAAATATTGAAAACTTATTTCTAAATTGAGTGCTTTGTAGCCCAAACAGTGCGTTTTGTGAAAAAAAGTTTTAGGCGAAATGAAGCATCCACCACGTCTACTGTACGCAAGTTTCTGCAAAAAGTTCTTGAGACTCGTATGATAGTGGATAACACTCATGGTCCCCGTAGTCGTACGGTGCGCACAGACGAGAATGTGGCTGCAGCAGCAGAGAGTGTGAGACTCAATTCACGAATATCAACTCCCCGTGTCGATCTCAACAGCTCAACATTTCGCGCACAAGACTGAGGAGAACTCTGCACAAAGATCTCGGATTTTTCGCTTACAAGGTCCAATTGACTCAGCATTCAGCAATTGAAGGCGCAAGACCAGCCGAGGCAGCCACTTGAACAATGGTGTTTTCCATAAGTAATGAGAATGTTTGCCCTTAATACATGGATAACATTTAATTTTGTTCATTTTATAGCACTTTTAAAAAGAAACTTGTATTTGGCCCCCCTTTATAAGAGAATTTTCGTTCTGCTAGTGATGGATTAGCGAAATCATTTCTCACCGAATTCTCAAGAAACGTTTTAATACTCATCATAAGAATTACCTAAAAACATTTTTAAACATTTTTAAGCATTTTCCTCCTTAAATTATATATTAAGTAAATCATTTCCATTAACACACTCGAAGTATTAAACAAAAAAAAAATTAATAAAAAAAAAAAAACAACTGTTTATCTCATACAAATACCACTCAAGCAACATCTCATTTGCAATGTTAAGCACGCGGAGTTCTGTGAATCCACTCTACACATATTCCGATGTCTCTGACCATCCCTCAAGCCTCAACCCCAATCCCCCATCGATATTATGATGATGACGACGATGATGGCGGCAGGCGTTCTCTGTGTTGTTTGCTTCATGATTTATTTGAATTGCGTGCATGAAATAATTTTCACTTATTTAATTCATTTAATTGGAAAGCTTACAACTCGAAAATCGCCTGTCATCCATCCGGAAAAATGTGTGTGCACTTGTATACGCATTTTATTTATTTTCCCTTCGGGGGTCAGTCCCGATGTGAATAAATTTATCTATGAGCAATGTGTGTGTTGTTTTTAATATATATCTCTCTCTCTCCCTCTCAGTGGCGTAGCGTGCCATCTCGGCGCCCGGGGCGGGAGACCCATTTTGCCGCCCCCATTCAATACTAAATTAAATTTCGAGTTTCGAGACATCATTTCACAGACAATGAGGTATCTTTTATTGAAGTTAAAATAGGATCAGCGGTTTCATAAACGGATTCTACGGGCCTTACGAATGAGGATCGTGAGACAAAGCTGCATCTGAAGATTCATCGCCATGCATGCGTTTTTTCTTGGGATTTCTTCTCGTTTTGAGTTCGATTCCAAGTTTTTCACAGAGAGTCTTAGAAAAGTCGATTGCGGATTAGACAAATCGGTCTCTGCTCTCCATTAAGAAAGCTTTTAAAGCGCAGAGTTTCTGAGCACACTTATCCACACTCAGTCCACTTTGCAGCAGGTAAATCTGTACTTCATCTTTTTCAGGTAGCTCTGCAGCTCAAAAGCCAAGAAAAGTGAGGAAGTTGAATGACTGCATGACTGTCAGAAGAAGTCAGGCTCCCGATCCGTCAATTCTTCCAGTACCTCAAGAACTTGCACAAACTTATTCTTAAGCGTCTTTACAGCTTCATATCTTTGACAAGACGAGGTTCACTTCTTCTGCAGGCTTGTGGCTAGATGCTTGAGGTACTTCTGCTGAGTGGACTTCGTCTTGACCCTGCTCTGTGGTGGGACCAGAACGACTTCCAACTTCGACGGCAGGCACGTCTTCTTCTTCCTGTAAAATAAGTTATGCATTCCCATGAATATTGGCCGGAGGACAATTCTAGGCCACTCACGATTGTAGATGGAGGAATCATACTTACATTGGAATCACTTCCGCTGCTGCTGGATGCCGCCGAAGACGTTAACGTAGCTTTCGAACCAGAACTAGAACTGAAATATTTCAGTAATGCACCTGAAGACTTCTTCGCATCTGCTTCTTTCTTAGCCTTTTTCTTGTGGTATTCCGCACCGCTTGCTTCAACTCTTTTCATTTCCAAAATCTAGTTCAAAGGTTGAGTGAAGTACTAAGTGTTTAGTTTAAGAAGATTCAACAGTATTTAAACTATAAACAACACAATCGAAATAACCTTCTGTGATGCGGGAGGGAGCAAAAACATTGAGCTGGCTGAGACTAGAATAACGTTTCCGTCGAATCCTAGTTATCTTATCATATCTCGCATATGCATATCATATGTTTCGGAACGCTCCCTTTCAGTTTCGAGCGAGTTTCGGAACGTTTTGTTTTTAGTTTCGCGCGACAATACGGAATGCACTCTTATGGCCCTACTCACCGTTTACGAATTCACGGAAATCATCCGAGAGCGTCAACGACGAACCACAGATAGGGTGGCAAATTTCAAATTTACATTATTGCTGTTTGTTGACTTGTCAAACGATTTGTCATGAAACATATGATTTCTACTCTACCCGCATCACCGGCGACATTTTGCCGCCCCCCTAGGCCTGCCGCCCGGGGCGGACCGCCCCCCCCGCCCCCCCTACGCTACGCCACTGCTCCCTCTTGTAATATACACATGCACAAATCTGCATTGTACATATATATATATTTTTTTTTTAATTCTTTGAAAGTTTGGCACTTATCATTAAAGCCGGGGCTCTCGTTCGCTCTGGATAATGAAAAAAAAAATATAATTCCTTAATTTATGCATTTTTGAAGAATCTGTTGCCTTGTGCACAAATTCCCAACATGGGGTCGATTGGTGCTCAAAGCCTCCACCATCAGGGTGAAAATTTAATATTAATAAAATAATTTAACATTGTCCTTAAAAAATAATAAAAATAAAAATATCGCTGGCAATTACCATACGACAACAACAACAACAAAAAATCTCAAAACATTCATAATAATGCTCCTGGATAAATGCCAACAAACGATGGACAATTAAATCATGCAAATAAAATATAAAACACAAATATCTACATGTGTGTGTATGTATTTGTAGAGTACGCAATATCCGATCTGTAGATTTTTGTTTCTGATGCAATCTCTCACACCCATGAAACAGATGAGAACAAAAACCAAAAAAGGACATTCGAAGTAAATCGATGTCGTGCTTTGGTATATGTTTAATTGATTACATACAAACGTATTTATTTCGTTGTTTGCGGATGCAATTAAGAGAATTGTATCACAAGGATATTAAGCTTACTTTGACTTTATCACTAGCTTGAGGGAGGATAAAGGGTTAAAGTAATATAATTTACGATGCAGTAAAAAAGTGCAGAGGATTTGCAAAAACCCAACAATTCATCATTGCACGCACACTCAAATACATTGCATAAATTGAAAGGATTCTTTTTTTCCACTAACGAAGAATTATAATAATGTTATCCTTTTCCATACTTCGTGGAAAATATGCAATGAATAAATGAAACTGATGTTATGAAGTATAACATTCGTTAACGTGATTTTTTTCTTGCGACTTATAGGTAGATACTATAAAGCAAGTTATGCATTCGTAAAAAAATCGGACTCGAGATTTTGATCAAAGTTGACATACCTAACGATGATAGCGAAGACCAAAAAAGTGGCTGTTAGTTTGTCTGTCTGTCTGTCTATCTGTCTGTTTGATTGCAGCTAAACGGCTCGGCCGATTTTCTTCAAACTTGGTAGATATGGGTTTTAGTTTTTCCCCCCGGATGTTTTTTTCTTTTTTTTTAAGACCAAAAATAACGGTACCTGCCATACGAATTTTTTTCGAAATTTTATAAATATTTTTTTTTTCTCAAAAACTGTCCCCACATAATTTAAAAAAAAAAAATTTTAAAAATTTCATTTAGTTAAACCTAGGTAATGGTTGAAAAAAAAATTTCAAAAAAATTGTTATTTTTGGTAGCCCCCCTGGTTCCATTTTTTTTTTGTTTTTGATTTTCTCGAAAACGGTATAGCCGATTTTGATCAGTTTTTTTTTTATGGTAAAGCTCCTCCACAGTTTAAATATTATGACATATTCAAATTTTTAATTTTTTATTTTTTGGATTTAAAAAAAAAATCAAAATTTTTTTTTTGGAAACCCAATATTTCGAGAATTCCAAGATCGATTTTTTTCAAACTTGATAAATAAAAGTTTTTTAACATAATCTACAAGATTTGAGAAAAAAATTTTTTTTGTTTTATCTAAAACTAACGGTACTTTCCATACAAATTTAAAAAAATGGTTTTCGAAAATCGTATTTTTCTCGAAAACGGTTCCGAGAATTATGCAAAAATTTTTTTTCTTTCGATTAATTTTAATGATCTTTAATTTAATAAAAAAAAATTGAAATCTAGATATTACTGACTGTACCTACCATAGAACGATTTTTTCGAATTTTGAATTTCTCATTATCGGCATAACGGATTTTAATGAAATTTTGTACAAGGAAGCTCTTAAAAAGTTTAAAAAACATTGCATTTCAAAACTTAAAAAAAAAATATTTTTTTAAAAAAAAGTCATTTTTTTTTTGAAAATTCGATATCTCAAGAACGGCTTAGTATTTTTGTCGGAAATTAGATATGATAAAAACTTAAGATTGGCCTACCAAAATTTTTTCTTAAAAATGTTTTAAAAATTTTGTACATAAAAGCTTATTTTTTTAAGGAACCAATACAACGACTTATAATTTTTGCTCTTGCATAAATTTATATTTGCATATCATTCTGTTTTTATCTCTTATTACTAAAAGAATTTAAAAAATTCATTTTGTCCTTATGAACAGTTTTCTTTAATAACATCCGTTTTTAAAATTCCTAGTCTATTACCTAGGAGCAAGTTCGTGCGACCCAGCCGTGCATTTTATTTTTCTTTTGACTAATTTTTAAGACTTATAATTTAATACAAAAAAAAAAAATAAACCAAGATTTTACGGACTGTTCCTACCATAGAACGATTTTTAAAAATTTTGAAATTATCATTATCGGCATACCTAACGGATTTTAATGGAATTTCTTAGAGAGAAGCTTCTAAAAAGTTTTAAAAAACATTCCATTTCAAAACTTTAGGAAAAATATTTTTTTTTTATATTTTGAAAAAAAAAATCTACTACATAGGAGCAGGTTCGTGCGACCCAGTCGTGCATTTTATTTTTTTTTTTATTTTTAAAAAAAGTTTAAGAATTTTTTTTTCAATACTCAATATTTCGAAAATCCCATACTGGAGTTTTTTTTAAATCTTGATAAGCAAATGTTTCTCAATATAATCTACAAGATGTGAGAAAACAAAATTTATTTGACCTAAAAATAACGGTATCCACCATACAAATGTTAAAAAAATGGTTTCCGAAAATCGTATTTTTCTTGAAAACGGCGCGCGCCTAAGAATTTTGAAATTTTTTTTTTTCTTTTAACTTAATTCTTACGATCTATAATTTAATAAAAAAAAGAATTAAATCAAGATATTATTGCCTGTATCTACCATAGAACCATTTTTTCAAGTTTTGAATTTCTTATTATCGACATAACATAAATGAAATTTCTTATAGAGAAAATTTTGTAAAAAAAAATCATTTTTTTTGGAAAATTCGGTAACTCAAAAACAGCTTAGTATTTTTTTTTTTTGATAACTTAATTTTTATTTGTACAATATAAAAAACTTTAAGTTGCGTACCAAATTTTTTTCTTAAAAATGTTTTAAAAATTGTGTATTATTTTTTTAAATAAATCACTACAAGGACTTATAATTTTTGTTCTTGCATAAATTTATATTTGCATACCTAACATTGCTTTTATCTGTTACCACTGACAGAGTTTAAAAAATAAATTTTATCCTTATGAACAGGTTTTTCTTATAATATTCGTTTTTAAAATTTCTATATATAGGAGCAAGTTCATGCGACCCAGTCGTGCATTTTATTTTTATCAAAATATACAAAGGGACATTTAGTTACATAATAAATATTTGATTTATATGTAAATAACATTTCTTAGAAATGTATAAAATTAAAAAACAAAATGAGTTAATCCCACTAAACTCTATGTTGGTGTTTTAAGGATGCATTACATATAATTATAAAGAAGCCCTCAATGTGTGGCGGATGAATGTTGCAACATTTACATTAAGGAACTCGGATTCTTTTTTTTTTTTTATTTATATAATTTATTTATATAGATTTCAAATTTTAAATGCTTTTTAAAAATTGCTGCCGTAAAATTTTTAACACCCCAGTGTTAAGGTATAGGTGTGATACTTCTCAACTATTTGCTAACTTAAAAGCAGTTTACTTAACATTTTGTAACTAGTATCGCCCAAGGATTGTTTTAGTCTTGATCTTGGTTTGACTGGAAATGAAATTGAAAATGTCAAAGAGTAGTTTGAATTTAACTTTAATTTAATATTAAAGAAAGTAGATTGGATTAAAGTTTGCAAAATTTTCGTTTTAACCTAGTATCATACTGTAATATTATTATGTTTTAATATTGCACTAATCTTGCACGATTTATTTTAAATGGCCACCGTGCTCTTTGAAACACGTTGTTTATAACAGCCTGGTAGGATTGCCAAATCTTGCTGTTCTTCTGCTGACTATAATCTGATGAACATTTATTTCCCTGCAGCCTAGAAAACAGCAAAAGGTGTCACTTTTCCGGATAAAGCAAACCGCGATGTCTGCCAATTTCTCTGCTTTGCTATATGAGCATGATCCTGGAGGTATTAATATTAAAAGAACTTAAACTTTTCTGCAGAGGAATTAAAGTCAAACCGGAGTTCCAGTACGTTTTTCGGAAATCACTCTTCAATATATCCAATTCTTCATAAAATTAAATTAAATTTGATGGTGCAACAGCTCGAAGTGAACCAGTACCTAGTGACTTACAACTCTCAGCCATTCCTGTGTGCAATTTTCTGCCGATTTCGAACGACTAATGAGCAGCACTTTCCATCCAATTATTATAGTGATGTTAAACTTGGACTCAACAAAAAAGAAACTACTATAGCGCATGGTTTCTGAACAAGCTTTTGACAGTTTTTGGCTAGTAGAACGATAATTGAAACTGTCAGAACTTTGATTTTCCTATAACTTGGTAGGAATAATCAATAGTTTCCTAACCCATAGTCTATTTTAGGTACAGGTAACAAAACACAAATCATCAACGCTGGAGTACCTCAAGGACCTGTTCAACATTTATATTTCCAATCAACCAGTCAATATGACTCTATCACAAATGCCATAAATCTTTCACCAGAAATTGTTGCCAGAAGTGTGCAAGAGCAAATTAATAGCCTTTGGAATTGAGGACAGATGATAAACAGCACTTGATTCGGCAGGTGAAATGGATTAAGTAAGAAGACCAAGCTACTTGTCTTCAAGCAAATTATGCCACACTTTCTTACCTATGCCTTTCTCATATAGTTTTCTATATTATCCACATACATAAATGAAGAAGATAAAGTGTCTTGAAATGCTCCGCATTTTTATAGTACTATACCGCAACCCACAGGCGAAGAAATATATACCAAGAAGCTGTTCTAGGAACCAAAGTTAATACACTGGTACTATTATATCCTGCATCTTTACACAAAAATTATTAGGAATCTAGAAGATCAACCCAACTTAGATGTGCATCAATCCTGCAGCAATCAGCACTAAGGAAAATTTGAGATAGTTTATTGCCTATCAATAGTCCTTAATTATACATGGAATAAGATCTTCAGGCCAATCGTTTTGTCCTGTAGGGTTAAGGTAGGTCCTTATTTTTTTTTGTAATAAACTTTTATTATATGGAAAAATCCTACCATTAGCAATAAAAAGGCTAAAAAAAGCTCTTCACAAAATTTATAGAAAATTATAGAAGATCTTAACGCACATTAAATTTATTTAAACGCTTTAATTGCAGTTAAAACCCTCAAAGTTTAATTTGAACTGCTTAGTGTCGTTCTATCGCCGCGTATGACATCTGTCATATTTTTTCGGACGAACTGTCATTGACGTGTTCAGTTTCAATTTCTTGATGAGATGAATTCAGCGCGAGACTAAAAACTTGAGTGTTAATGTTTAGAAAAAGATTAAGAATTGTAAACTAGTCTCGCACTAAAAACCCGTCTTTTGCACTATGTCGTTGCCTTATTCAGTTTCGACTTGTAAATTTATGTTCAAATGTTGATTTTTTCCTTAAATTAATGAGAGTAGTTATTTCATATTGTTTTTTTTTTCGTTTCTCAGTCAAAATAAATCCAAATTAAATAGTTTTACATTTCTGTTTTTTTTTTTTTTCTTTATTTAAAAACGTTGACTTTAAAATGAATTTAAATAAATAATTAATTTTGCTACGTGTTTCCGAAATAAGGATTCCACTATCTGCAGCTGAGGTATTAAAAGCCCAGTCAATTAAGAAATAATTCACATAGCTAATGTTTCAGTTTTAAAAATGCAACATCCAACGATGTTAGCCGAACTATGGTAACCAAGACGTCTATTTCTATAACTACCATGCCTTTATTCCTTTCTATGCTACAAAAAAATAATGGTATAAACATGAAAAATGTTGCATAATTAATAACTGAATGCTTGTCAATGGACACAGTCTATGCCAGTCAATGCGGCATCCAGATGACCACAAATTGAAATCCCTTGTTCGATGTCAAGCAAACTTTTGTGTCAAAATCAGTAAGATTCTTTATTAAATGACTTTTTATTCCAAAATTTGCAAATCTATTTCTATAATTCATGACTCTTTAGATAGAGCACTATTGATGGTCTTTTCACTGGAAAACCACTGCTGTGATAAAATTTCAACATTTTGTCAACAGAGGTATGCTACAAGAGCTCAATGATCTTTGTCCACTTTTCTTAAGCTTTGGCTTGACATCTTCATTCAAAGGTTCAAAGTTTATTGGATAAAATTTTTATTTCTTTTCTTAGTGAGGCTCGTCAAAGTATATTTTCAGGATAAGGATTTTTCAGCTTGGATGTCATATTGAATCTTTATTTAATTCTTCTTAAAATTGCTGTTTACTATTTGGAGAGTAAAATTTGTTTTCCTTGATTACCTTAGAGAGCTATATGAACTGAATATCAACGATTGACGTCTTTTCCCTGAAACAAACCCTGACGACTTCTGTAACAAGTATAGCATCGATCTAAAGGCCGTGAACTAGCGAGCTTCAGGTTGAGGCGAGTTCATGAATCCATATTCATATCGCATTAAATCAACGCGTCAAACGAATTCATGGTATCAAAACAGCGCTGTTTGGGTCTCCCAGCAAGACAGCTCCTGGTCGCTATTTCTACCAAGTTACAAAAAATAATGTATATGAAGTAGAAAAAATGCTTAACGTTATCATAACAAATATTCCTATGTCCAAGGTTAATACAAAGAAGCTTAAAGATATCCCAGTGAGCCAGACAACAAAAACTAATAGGTCACTATCTTCTATACGGATTGAGACCAATCAGTAGTTAATAGCCTATCTGAATCGTAAACCATGGATGTGCTTTGAAAAATGTTTTCTTATCTGCTGCTGAAAGAATAGATGTTCATTATCATGCAAAGGAGACTTCGCGAAATATTAGCGAAAGAAAACGCTTTACAGCTTACTCTGGTCCAGAAAACAAGGAGCTAGAAGGCATATGACTAAACAGCGCTTGATAATAATCAGAGAAGTTTATTATGTATACGGTTCGAGCTGAAGAGAAAGGAAAAAAGACTTTTCATACGGAAAAAGGAAGAGCATGCGTATGAAGTGATAGAAGAAGATGAAGTAGGCAAGTGATCGAAGACGATAGAAGTATTCCAATTGCAGAAATCAAGTTCAGAAGATAAACGGAAAGTTAAAAAGAACACTTAAGGTAACAAGGCCCGGACTGGATACACTAGGAGAAATAAAGAAAAATCAAAACATAGACGAAATATACCAATAATACCTCCCGAGCTTGAAGACGCCAAGATAACTTCTTGAAATTAAAGCCCAATAAAGCTGATGAAATTGCCGGCCTTCATGCTGTGCTGTTCAGTCATCGAGCGATTAGTTGGGAGTTTGCCAAAATATGATCCGAAAAAAGAATCCCTGATGAATGGAATATAAGCATCGTTTGCCAATCCTGAAGACAGGAAGCCAACTCAAGTGGCTGGCATCTGAGCCAAAAATGTTGCATATTGCTCCATCAAGACCTTGGAAAACTTTATATCTGATGTCAAAAAAGGTCTGACAAAAGTGACTACTTTAACATTGTTATAAAGAAAGACTATCGGCCCATGCTAAAGTAAGATTTTTTCATAGGTATGTCCAGTTACTCGCATGAGTTGACGATATTGACATAATCGGAATACCTGCTCAAAAGTTAGAACACAAATTTTGCCACTATTCTAAACCGGGTTTCTACGACTAAAGTGTACCAAATTTTCTATGCCTTTCGTGATTATTTTCAGAAACATCTTTTCATTGGTGATATTCATTGCGGCCCCTATGACGACTGGAAATGGAAGAATTTAGGAAATTGTTCAATCACAAAAAAAAACCACACTTGGTCTATGCTGATGACCCTTGTGCATGGATATTAAAGCTAAGATCGGAAGTGAAAAGCAATTTGGCAAAAACAAAAATCCAAGGCCAATGCTCTGAGTTAGCCTTCAAACATAGATAATCGACGAACCTCTATACTTTAATTACGACTTTTCCATTCATTGAAGCTTCAAACATTCGTTAAGCATCTAAAGCATTTTTGGGGTCAACCGTATAATGAAAGATTAACATCTCATAGGTGTTTTTATACGTAGACGTAGATGCAATGGAATCCTCTCACAAAATGAGTTAGACGAGTATACCATGTTTTTTTTTATAATTCACACACGCTCACTCATGGGTTCACTAAGACCCTTTTAATGATAAATACAGCACGAGTGATCGATGGGGAAATTAGTGGGGGGAGGGGTGGAGAGAAAGGAGAACATGGCACAAAAGAGTGAAAGGGGATTTAGCACTAGAAGGAAGAACTGAAGACCTTAAATACATTTCTAGAACTCTTCGTTCAGGGCCATGAGGTGAAAACAACAGATGTAATAGGTCTGAGAAAGTAAGTAAGTAAGTAAGTTACATTGTTTTACCCAAACAGTCATTAAAGAAAATAATTTCTCTCCATTATTACCGTGTGCATATGACCATAACAATTGAGGTGAGTTGATATTAACAACGAAAATATTAACGACAAAATAAGACATTGCAGGAGATTATGTGAGAAAGTTTCCACTATTTTTCACACGGATCCAATTGCGAGGTAGGACTTGTTTGTTGTTTTGTATTACGACATGGATTTCTGTAATTTTTTTGATATTGTAAGCAGTTAAACTTTACTTACTAAAGTAATAATACTCCCAGCAATCAACCTTTGCTTTAGAAATAAAAATACTTCGCTACACAAATAAAACAACGTCTTTCCACTTTCGCAGATCTACAACAACTGATCATATCTTTATTTTGTCATTAAATTCTTTTACCTAACCGGTAGTCTCTTTCTATTTAATACAGTCGCTATATCTTTCTTAGTGTTTGAACATTCATTTTGTTTTTCTTTATTCTTTCTTTTGGATGTGTTGCCACAATATTAAGAATTAGTGAAACTCTCAATAAATTATTTTTTGTTGTTTTTTAATTATTTTATTTTGTTAGGTCCTTGGGAAAATTTGGTTTTGTATCAGCAATGTACAAGTCTTTTACACATCGCCGTTTGAAGAGCAAAACTGATAATTGTAGCAGATTATTTGAAAACTCCCCACTCTTTGTTTTAAACACTACAGCTGTCAAACTTTTTTGTTTTTGCCTGTGTTTTTTTTTAAAGAAGTGTAAATCTCCATGAATTCTTTTTCTTAAGAATTTCATGGCCTTTTTGGAGACTACAGCCAAAATCAGTAGCGCACTAGGTTTAAACTGTCTTATTCAATCAATTTCGTTAAGATTTTCATATAGTCCCTTATTAGCGAACAAAAAATCAATTAGGTAACCCATTGTAATCCTCAGGTTAATTAAATATGTACATAAAAAAAAGCTCCATCTAAGCTGTCTTAATTGCTTCCCATAAATTTTGGCATCGACCAACCGCGTAACGTTGGAATAGGTATACCTGGAAAATATTCCTAAGCCAATTCTTTTATATCACCTGCATAATATAGCGCAAAGACCTATGCTACGCTAGAAAATGGAAAACTTTCTATTTTTCCTATACTTTGTCTTTGCGACAGTTAAAAGCGGAAGCTCAAGAAGACATTAAATACAATGGCAACCTGGAGACAAGAGTAGATGGATAGAATACAACAACAAAAATAACAAAAAAAAAATAGCTCGACAAAGAAAAAGTAGTCACAATCTTACCGCACAACAACAACAATATTATGTTGAGCATCTGGCCATAGGGTCCTCTGGATAGGTACTATTTTCTCCCAAACCATTAAAGGACAATAAGCCAATTTGTCTTCATAAATGTTGTAATTTAAAGAAAAATATTGCAACATAGACCGACCGCCACACTATTGGATAGCATCAGCAGTATATAGGGAAAAGGAGAGCAGCGTTAGACGGTGAAGACGAAGGCGAACAACGGCCATTGAAGAAGACCATCACCGCAGAGCCCGCCAAGCACGAAGCTGTCTTTTGTGCAAAATAGCATACAGCTCAGCATCACATGAACATCATGAAAGAAATGTGTCCTTTTTGTTAAAGCGCCATCACAGTTCCTATATGTGTTAGATGCTGTTTTGTTTGTGTCCCTCAGGATTGAGAGAAGAAACGAGAAAAATGATGCAACGCTTGTAGAAAAAAAAGCCAAAGGTAAAAGCTGAAAAATGAACACAGATGGCGTGGGAGGGAGACTCCTTACAAAGAAAGAAAACGACATGTGCCAAATTGAATGCACAGCATCAAGTCGCGGACTTAGAGAGATCCTAAAGGTAGCCTGCCAAATATGCACTGAATAGACAAGACAAATAACGAATGGCCGAAACGAGAGAAAATGTGAATAAATGAACGGGGCACTTTAAAGCAAACAAACTGCATTCATTCAGCAAAAAGGTAAACAGAACAAAACCAACAGGGGCAGCTTTTCTCAAGGAACTATATACTTGGGTATGGTGATATGCAGCAAAACAAAAGTTATCTAATTCTCGTACACTGAGAAAATAAATTTTAATCATTTTAAAAAAGCCTAAATTAAAGTTTTAGCCTTATACTACTAAAGAATTAGCTCACTTTAAAGGAAATTACTAACTCCTTCTCAATTATAAAATATTTTTAACTTGTAGGTATCATACCAAGCTATTTTTTACTTGCTGGTTGTCCCAAATTTTTTTTTTCGTGTGAAATCAAAATTTCAAAGTTTTAATAAAATCTTACACAATTAAAATGGAGGAATCCAAAAATAGTGGTTTTTATCATATTGTCCGTCAGACTGTGAACTTGTGAACATTTTTTTTCTGTATACTCCGCATCGAGCTAGAACATTAAAAGTTTGGCCCATTTTCTTCAATTTTGGTACACAGATTGTTATACACTGCCGCTCATCTGAATAGGTTCATACATTTTTTCACCCTTCTGCTAGCCTTTCTTCATATGAATTGCAATGACGCATCTTTGTTATGTATGTAATGAAGGACCATCATTATGCGCTTGTTTTGGGAGAAAAAAATTGTCTTAAAGCTTACCGTTATCCTCACACGGTAGCTAGACTTAATCCATTCATAAAAACAAGCATTTTTTTTGGCTCATCTGAATAGGTTCAACAGCAAAAACTGCAGTTTACGTTGAGTTGCGTGTCAATTGTAATCGAAATTTTGTCTGTCAATGAAGTTATTGTGTTTTACCTATTAACGGCGAAAATGGGTAGCGGAACATCTTTGAGCGAGGAAGAAAAGGGCAAAATAAAAGCATTTCGGGAATCAGGCCTAAGCCAACGACTCATCGCGAAAAAAATTAAAAGAAGCCAAAAGAAGCTATTTGCGAAATATCCAAAATTATGGAAAAAACATGAAAGGAGGAAGTTATACGGCCATATCAAGAGCTGATAGACGTGTTATCATCACAGCAGCTTCTAATTATCATGATTCCGCGTCAAACAATAAAAATAAGAACCGGTGTACATTGTAGTTTAGCGACGGTAAAACGAGTTATTAAAAGTGCTTTTCATTTGAAAAGAAAAAAAATTCAGAAAAAACCACCACTTAACGAATCTAGGAAAGAAATTCATCTCGAATCCTGTAAAAAAATATACATGTCGTGGAAATCGGAGTGGCGAAAAGTGATTTTTTCAGATGAGAAAAAGTTCAATTTAGAGGGCCCTGACGGCTATAATAATTACTTCCGTGACCTTCGAAAATAGGAGCATTATTTAAGCCGGTTGCATAGCTGTGAAGGCAGCGTTATGGTGTGGGGAGATACTCGTATTTCCTTCTACGGAACCTTGGAACTACAATTTGTTACATCGAGAATGAATGCAAATTCTTATAAAGGTGTGCTAGAAAAGGCCTTCCCACAGATTTCTGATCTATTTGGACCAATATCGTGGACATTCCAACATGATAATGCCCCTTTCCATACAGCGAGGACGGTAAGGTAGTGGATTGAGAGTCAAAATGTGAAAATGCTGGTGTGTCCTCCATACTCCCCTGACCTTAATATAATAGAAAATGTGTGGGGAATTCTCTCGCGTAAAGTATACGAGTCAGAGAGACATTTCGAAGATAAAAAGTCCTTAATCGCAGCAATTAAAAAAGCCTGGTCTGAAATTTCGCTTAAATATCTGGAAAAATTGTATAGTTCCATTCCAAACCGAATTTACGAGACTATATTAAAAAAAGGCGGCAACACTCATTATTAATTCTTGTTAAATATTCATACCAATACTAAAGGGCCAAATAAATCATTGAATTACCATTATTTTTATTGTTTTATTCCATTTCATTCGTTGAACCTATTCAGATGAGCCAAAAAAATGCTTATGTTTTTATGAATGCATTTAGTCTAGCTACCGTATGAGGATAACGGTAAGCTTTAAGACAATTTTTTTTCTCCCAAAACAAGCGCATAATGATGGTCCTTCATTACATAATATAACAAAAATGCGTCTTTGCAATACATATGAAGAGAGGCTAACAGTAAGGTGAAAAAATGTGTGAACCTATTCAGATGAGCGGTAGTGTAAGTATGCATAATAATTTTGTATTTATTTTAAATTCATTCAAAAAAATATCCAACGATTTTGATTAAATTTGATGTGGCATTGCCCTAAGCAAAAGTTAGTTTTTGCAAAAAATATAAAATAATCAAAATTATGAGGTTAAAAAGCCCATGAAGCCAGATGGATTGACTTAGAACTCTCAACCAACATATTATAAGCAGGAACAGAGGAGAACTACAAATGACTAAAATAAGTTGAAAGCTTATGTGTTTAAAAGGCTGCTTAAATAGACCTTAAAGGATAGAAATGGCAGCTTCGAATATCCTATTAGCTTATTGACGCAATTATTGCTGCGGTGCACCGTTTTATTACTATAATTCGGTGATAAGTTCAGATTTATTTTTTTTTTTTTTTTCAAATAAATTTTTATTAACATAAATCTTACTCTATAACCATCGTAAAGCTAGACTAGACAAAAATGCCAAGAACTAGCCTACTTATCGAAGAACTTATAACTAACATACTGGCCTATGCGGGCGCTCTAAATTAAACAATACGAATAAAAATTAAATTTCAAAAATGAATTTTGACCTGTTTTTGAGATATGGAATTTTCAAAAAAAAAATTATTCTATCAAAAATTCAAAAAATATTTTTGAAAAATTTAATTATGTACTTTAATCCAAAATTTTAGGGAGCTTTAGCACTAAAAAAGTTTTAAATCGGTTCAACCGTTTTTGAAAAAAAAAAAATGTTATATAAAATTTCGAAAAAAATTCATATCGTATATTTTTGTTCTTAAAGTTTAAAGAAAATCGGCCGGGCCACTTTGGCTGTAGTCGAACAGGCAGAAAGACAGACGGACAGAATTGTGAGACCTGCTTTTTACTTGTTCTACCGTTGACACGTTTATCTAACTATTTCTTTTTCAACCAAATTCAACAGTTATGTATTTCAATTTGTGATATTCAATTTTTTTAAAACCGTTTCTCTATACAAAATTAAATTTAAATTTGTTATGCCGATATTTAGAAATTCAGGGATTACAAAAATAGAAATCAGAAATATCATAAATTCAAAATTTTGTCTATTTAATTATAGATAAAACAGTAAAAAACTCATCAAAATTTTTGAAAATAAAATGCACGACTGGATCACACGAACTTGCTCCTATGTAATAGACTATCAATTTTAAAAACGAATGTTATTAGAGAAAACTGTGCATAAGGATACATTTTTTTAACTCTTTTACTAGCTAGAGATAAAAACAGAATGCTATACAAATATGAATTTATGAAAGATCAAAAATTATAAATCGTTGTAGTGGTTTCTTAAAAAAATAAGCTTTTATATACAAAATTTTTAAAACATTTTTAAGAAAAAAATTATTTATATTATTCTACGAATGAAAATTAAATTTAAAAAAAAAAATATTGACCCATTTTTAAGATACCGAATTTTCCAAAAAAATTTTTTTTTCAAAAATTCATAAAATATTTTTTTTTAAGTTTTAAATGAAATGTTTCTTATACATTTTAGAAGTATCCCTTTAAAAATTTCATTAAAATTCGTTATGTCGATAATAAGTAATTCAAAAATTGAAAAAATGGTTCTATGGTAGGTACAAGCTGTAATATCTTAATTTCCATTTTTTTATTAAACTAAAGATCCTAAAAATTAATTAAAAGAAAAAAATTTTATCAAAATTCTAGGCGCCGTTTTCGAGAAAAATACGATTTTTGAAAACCATTTTTTAACATTTTTTAACATTTGTATGGTAAGTACCTTTATTTTTAGGTAAAATAAGTTTTTTTTTCTCAGATCTTGTAGATTATATTGAGAAACTTTATCAAGTTTAAAAAAATATCTAGGTAGCATGTGGTTTTCGAAATATTGAGTTTTGAAAAAAAAATTTAGATTTTTTTTTAAATCCAAAAAGAGTTTTTTTGAAGATTTGAATACACAATTCTATTAAAATTTTTAGAGAGCTAAAGCTAAATGATCAAAATGCGTTGTACCGTTTTCGAGAAAATCAAAAACAAAAAAAATTGTTCCATGGGGGGTACTCTCAATAACCATTTTTCGGAAAATTTTTTTCAATGATTACCTAGCCTTAACTAAATTATATTTTTTTGTTGTTTTATTTTTTTGAATCTGTGGAACAGTTTTTGAGAAAAAAACATATTTATAAAATTTCGAAAAAAATTCGTATGGCAGGTACCGTTATTTTTGGTCTTAAAAAAAAAGAAAAAAACCTGCGGGGGGGGGGGAATTAAAAATGATATCTACTAAGTTTAAAGAAAATCGGCCGAGCCGTTTAAGCTGTAGTCGAACAGACAGACAGAATTGCAAGACCCACTTTTTAGTCTTCGCTATTATCGTAATGTCAACTTTGATCAAAATCTCGAGTTCGATTTTTTTTACGAATGCATAACTTGCCTTATAGTACCTATAAGTCGCAAGTAAAAATGAGACTTGTGAAAAATATGTTTTTAACATTGTTGCAATATTTTTAGATAAAAGAGCATTTATTTCTACATCTTGTAGATCTTAAGAATGAAAAAAAAACTATTGATCATCAAGTTTTAAAAAAATCAATCGAGCATGTGGTTTTGGAAATATTGAGTTTTAAAAGAGAATTTAAAAAAAAAAACTAAAGTTCACGTCCGATTTTTTAAGAATGCATAACTTGCCATATAGTGTCTATGTATATACCTTTACTAAAAATAGCTTAAAATTAAGTCGAAGACAAATGACTGCTAGAAGTTTTTAACGAAAAACAAAATCTAATTCTATATCTAATTTTTCTCCTTTTAAATCAATATTTTGAAATGACAACAGTTTTTCGAGTTTCTTTAAAAACAACGTTAGGCATTTGGTGTCGTCTCATAAATTTTTACTTGTGAAATAATGTAGGTACTAACGGCGAAGTTATATGCATTTGGAATAAAATATCTAACTCTAGATTTCGTTCGAACTTGACATTACGATGATAGAAAAAACAGGAAACAGGGGGTCTCGTAGTTTAATCTATTTTTATGGCTGTGTCTACTTTGAATCGAAGCTTGAACCGTTCAAGCAATTTTTTTCATACTTCGTAGATTCGTACTAAAGAGTCTTCATTGATTCCAGACAGGTGCGGATTCAGCCGTTTTGCAAAATTTTATTTATCTCGAAAACGACTGTAAAAAATTAATGTACAAAATTATAAGTATTTTTGTATAAATCGGTCTTCATTTCGGTTAAACAAAAATTGAGGAAAAATGTCATTAACGTACGTGTCATAGAACAATTTTTGGATTTTTGAACTTATCATTAATTGAAAAAAATGTTTCTTTTTTTTATTTCCTGTAAAAAAACAATTCAAAAATATTCTTTCAAAATTTAATATCTTGAAAATTCGTGCTTATTTTTTTTAATTATTTCCTTAAATGTATATTAATAAATTCTTTAAATTACCACTTAAATTTTTTTAGCGAAAATATTAAGGAAATTCTTTTGTAAACGGCTCAACATTTTGAAAATGAAAAATATTCATAACCATAAAATACATTTTTTAATTGACTTCAACAACTTCTTTAATATTTGGAGCTTAAAACAGAATGTCATGTGATTCCTAAGGCAAATTTTAGCTTATGCAAGAAGAAATGGAATTGTAATGGATTCTGAAAAAACTAAGTTTTTGATTAAAAAAGTCTTTAAACATTTTTAAGAAATAATTTGTCACGCCACCTTAAAGTTTTTATTATTATACGAATACAAAATTTAATTTAAAAAAAAAATATTGACCCGTTTTTGAGGTCTCGAATTTTCCAAAAAAAAAAATTGTATTTTTCAAAAATTGAAAAAATATTTTTTTTGCAATGTTTTTCAAACTTCTTAGAAGCTTCTCTTCATTGAAATCCTTTGCGTGGATATGTGGATAATGAGAAATTCAAAATTTGAAAAGATGGTTTTATGGTTGGTACAGTCAGTTTTAGTTTTATCTTAATTGCAATTTTTGTTTGAATAAGCTATAGATCGTATAAATTAATTGAAAGGAAAAAAATGTTATCAAAATTCTAGTAGCAGTTTTGGAGAAAAAATGATTTTCTAAAACCTTTTCTTAACATCTGTATGGTGGGTAGCGTTATTTTAAGGTAAAATTATATTTGTTCTCAAATCTTGTAGATTGTATTAAGAAACTTTTAATTCTCAAGATAAAAAAAAATCGTGCATGAGATCTATCTACTCCTAAGAATAGTTTTGACTGCCTTCCGCAGCCATAGTTACCAGTTTTTGTGGACTCTCAATCTATTAAAATTTTTTTGTTACGAAAGTTTTTGCCAGTGTAGTTCCTTTTTGAACCACCACAAGCTATTTGACATGCTGTTTGTCCGAAAAAAATAAATATACAAAAATGACATCGTCTTCGCGAGTTTCATGGTGGAGAATGGATGAATACAACTCGTCCTTTTGGACATTTTATCCGCCACCAGCTCTAAGAAGTCCACGTGCCATACCTTAAGTTTTCACTGTTAACTATGGTATTTTCATGGCAGTTTAAGTTGCAAGGTAAGTCCTTCAGTGAGATTCATTCTTAATACAAAATATAAGAAACTAAACAATACTTAAAAAAAAAACCAAACACCGACCCTTGGAGGGATCATAGTAAAATAACCAAGAAAATAACTTAAGAGGGAGCACCGAGAGCGAGCAGTTACAACCTCCTTTACACAAATATGAGAGGATATCCTTTATCTGCATGATGGCAGATTTGATGTTCTTTTTCTTGCATCGCTCATCTTAGAATGGGAGGTGATTTGCCCCGGACTCTGATGTCCTGTTTGTGCATCTAGAGAGCTTGTAGAAATATTTAAAAAAGAATACAACCGAACATAAATTTTATTTTATGGAAATTTATTCAATGTTGTGTAGTAGAGAGTAGTTGTACTGTTACTATAGCTATCCCATCCATAACCTGGAACAACTATCCACCTGTATCTGGTTGGGGGCTGGGCTGGCTGGGGTTATGATGTCCTTGGCCTGTTCTCTGGCTTTGAGTGTCCTAAGAGACGTTGCATCGCATCGCGTAGATATTTGATTACATTCTCTACGGTTGTATGGATTCATAAAACAACAAACTGAGCTACAAGAAGAAGGACGAACACTGTACCTATATTTTCATGTAACCATCGCGTAATCAACTATGTACGATCCCCCGCACTGTACCGAAAAAAAAAAAACGAGGAGATAAAAATATCTTTTGCAAGTTTTGCAAAGTTACTGGCTTCTCTTGCTCAATGTTGATGACGGTGTTGTTCTCCATTGTTGGTGTTGTTGTTATTGTTGTTTTTGTTTTTATTGTACAGTTAGCGGTGAATATAGGTACGTTGCTACATAATACCTATGCCAACCTTCGGTGGACCATTAACGGTTTGTTATGGTTCGAAATGGCCCGTTGGCCATTTTGACGTTGTAGTTTGCATTATGGAGGGGGGGCGGGGTTTATTTCTACTCCCCAAAAGGTATTGTATAGTGTGTTGTCTCGATAATTTACATCTGTGGCAATGATAAACTTGTTTTTCCGGTTAATTACCAGAAATTCTGTTGAACTTTTGTCTTATTTTTAAAGAAGGTGTTTTAAAGGTTTTTTATAGCAGCTTCAGTACAGACATATAAAAGCCAAAGAAGTGAAAATAAAGTTTATTGGAATGTTATTCAAAAGTTGTTTTGTTTGGTTGAATGGGCGAAGGACTTGAGAGAGAAAGAGACTCAAGATAGAACTAAGGTCAGACAGAATTTGTGTTCCATACAATTTCAAAACAAAGTTTGTTATGTTTATTCTTGTAAGGTATAAAAAGAAGATAAAGTTTGCTGAGCATCGAACTTGTGTTGTGAACTTGCGTGTTTGTTAGTCTGGCTTGAAACTGTGGATTTTAGATTCTGAAATTGTTTTTTTCTGGGTGATAAATGCTAGGGACATAATTTTCTGTGATTAAAGTAGTCTTTTCGAATTTGGTATTGAAAACCTTTGAAGCAAAAGAATATTTAGGTTTGAAAAAAAATGTAAGGATCCACGACACGGTTCTTACGTTAATTCACGATTAAAATTTATATAGATAAATGGTTTGATAATATTGACAGAGGCTGAATTTTGGCATTAATTTTTAAAAGACTACTGAAATTTGACAAAATATTTTAGCCATATTGTTGAAGCTACATACATCCGTGCAGTTAGCTGTGAAAAATCCGCAATCTAAACAAAACACAAGATCTACCGAAAATATCCCCACTGTCCGTTAGAGTGTGCAGGAGAATTCAAGGCAGTATAATTCTCCCTATCGAAGACCACAGTACAGGAGAATTTTGCATCCTTACTTCGGCTTGCACTCATACAAAATCCAACAGACCCAGAAGCTCTGAGTAAACGACCATAAATAATGACGTGTGTTCCCTAACTGAACTCTCGAGCAGTTGACCCCCAATTCGTTTGAAAAATCATATTGAGCGACGAGGCTGGATGAATAGTGTGAACAAGCAAAATTGTCGAATTTCGAACGATCACAATCTAATCGAGATACACCAAATTGCAATGCAGCCCATGAAATTCACTGTTTAAAGTGTGTATTTTGGAGGAATTATCGGTCCATACTTTCTTGAGAAGATAACCAATATCCATTTGGCCCAAATTGGATGACAACATCTGGTTTTAACAGGACGTCGCTACGTACAACACAGGCTGTGCCACAATGGACATTTTGCACAAGCGATTTCCGAACATGGATATCTCACCTGCGGGGGCGATATTAATTGGCCACAGATATCGTACGGTTTAACCCCCGTTAGACTTGTGGAGTTTTCTTAAGTCACATGACTATTTCAATAAACCACAAGGCACCACTGCCCGAAACCCTGATTCGTGCGCCAGAGTTATGGAAAACTGGAAGGATGATCTAGATTCCTTATCTACCATGGATTAAGGGGTATTATAATATTCCAGAGTCTTCCACTGCAGGTTAAGCTTTGGTAATTTGGGGAGAGATGCTATCCGCGTCTACCTTATCTTCTTTAAAGACCTTCAGGTCGATCGAATGAAATCAATACCTTATTATACCCTTGGCCTGTAGCAAGGGGATAAGGGAGTCTTCGTTGATCACGATTATTGCGTTTCTATAAAGATGGCTTACCTCCTTGAACTTTGCGGGTATGCTTACCTTCATTATCTGGGTCTGTGCAAGAAGCTTCTTCTGGTATTCATGCGTGATTTTGGTCTGCACGGGATGTAATCTCTAGCGACAATCTCTAACCTCACCCTTGGCCGAATTTCAAGTAATCTACTGACAACAAGCGTGTACAGATATCTGATCATCAGAGGCGATGAGTTTGAAAAGTCCTTAATGCCAATCCAAATCACTGATAAACCGTAAGTATCGTAAGTTCAACGACTTCCCCTCAACTCATAAGTTCTTCATTGCTAAAATCATACCTAGAAACCCGTCTATATATAAATATGTTTAGGTCTTCAATTTTCGATCAAATTTATGCAACCTGAGGTGTTTTTCAAGGGAGTAACTTCGGACCTTTGATTTTTGTCTTAACTATTTACGGCGTTATGAATGTTTTTTAGAACTAAATGTGGCCACATCTCAGTCAATAATATTCTCTCGTAAGCGATTACACTTACCTAATGAACATATTACTTTCACTATTTGATCTATCTATAGGTCTATCTGAGACTTGGGATTTATTAGCGATAGTTAGTGAAGTTTTCGTACTCATTTTGATCATTTATAATAAGCAAGGTAAATTTATCACTTGATCTAAGGAATTTTCAAACCTTCGTGTCACTAAGTCCCTTCACACAATATTTGTTAGACCCCTTCTTGAATACGCCAGCTAAATTTGTCCACCATTTCAGAACTCTTAATGCCAAAGAATTGAAGCTGTGCAACGTAGATTTCTTCGATTTGGACTTCCTTGGTCTGATATTCTCATCTTACGAGTATCTCCCTAAGAAGATTGATTAAAATTGATCAATTTGTAAACCAACTTTACAAATCGTTGTGAATACCTTGACAATCTGTTTGTGCATCAACTCCTCATTGGCACTATTGAATCATCGTTTCTTTTGCAAATGATTCCCAATAATACTCACCCACTTTACCTCAGATCTATACTTCTCTCGTTCGTCTTTGTCATCACCTTACAAACTACGGCCATTTTGAACCAATCTCAAGAATGCTGCGTTTAGCCAATAACTCCCAGGACATCTTTGACTTCATATCATTTCTGCCTCAGTCCGAAACTTCCTTAATGACTATATGAAAGCCCATTGACTTTTTATTTATTTTTAGGATTCATTTTTAAGTTTTTTTATATGTAAAAACAAACTTTTGGGGGGGCCCAGGTCAATACTAAAAATATGTACATATCAGGAGAAAGCCCCAAAAACGTCTTTTGTCAGAAAACAATGTACCCAAACCCGATTCGGCATTTCACGAACAAAGTTAGGTAAGGTTAGGTAAATGGGCTGATAGTTGATCTTGCTACCGTCCTAGATCAATGAAGATATGTTCTGATACCCTTGGGATTGTGACTCCCATATATTTAAACCTATGATAATCCTATGTCTTTCAAACCCGATAAGGGTATTGATAAATTTCAGCAATTTATAGCCTGGCTCCTTGCGACTTCTGGCAGATGAGTTTGATTGGTCAGTATTGGTGATTAAGTCGAAAGGGCTGCCCCTTTCCCCAAGAGGATTATACCAATTTTAGGGACAGGTGGCCCTATCAACTCACTGACGCTCGTATTCACCGGAGGAGTGAGAATCACTGGTGTATAGGTGAAGTACCCGTTCTACGTTTCTTGCCACTCCTGCAAGAAACATGTGCAACCTTAATTCGATTTCGTTCGTACTGTCATTATCGTCTGTTAGTCTTTTTATGTTTTTGACAGTGGTTGGAGGCGATTTTCAGCTTCGTCGGTCGGCTGGTTGATAGAGTTTCAAAAAAAAAAGGTTCAAATGAATTTCGGATTTCTTGAGATTTCCGGTCGTTTCTTAAAAAACCTAAAAGTAAATAATTTAATAAAAAAAATTCAAAAGAATATGGGTACAATGAAGATAATGCTGTTTCCCATTTTTCTTCTTCTCATTCCTCATGGATGGAAACGACAGCCTTACAAGGATGAGTTAGTTGCCTAAGCTTTGAATTAAACAAGAAATAATTGAAATGATCTCAATTCATCGGTTTACATAACCCAATTTCCCATAAAACACCCCTAAATGTGTTATTTTTTTCTTGGATTCTTTAAACAACTTAGTCCTCAAAATAAACCGATTTTTTCTTTTATAAATATTTTCGTCTACAAGAACAAAATCTTCTTTTAATATTGTTGTTTTACTTTCGAAACTGCTTCGATTGTATTAAAAACACCCACTTCAATCCATTTGTAATTTTGTGATGATTCGAGAATAAATCAAATAAATCCGATCAATATAAAGTTTAATAGAAAAGGACACCACCGTAACAGCATCCCATTGTCGCCATCGCCGCCACCGTCTCTAAAGAAACACGAAAACCTTATAAAGGACACACTTTATTATAATCCGGCAATTCATTTATCTGTTTGCCCAAACTTTAGCTCTGATTTCAATTAACTTCTAAGATTGAATATTTTCCGACAACCACCCTCAAACCGGTCTTTCGGTAAACAGCGTAAAACTGCAAACACCAAAAACCAGCATCAAGGACAAGCAAAAGGATATCTCGTATTTCTAATTACTATTTGCCTAAGAAGAAGTTGACGAAATTTATTTTAATTTGACTTTATTCTCTCGCCGACGATGTTGTACATTGTCTGTCTTTCGGAATTTATATTGACAGACATGTTTACAAAAAAAACCTAACTTTGGTTAAAGATAAACCATCAAAGCCTTACCTCACCTAGAAATACAATTAACCTCTCACCTCCCACTCAAGCTGAACCCATAGCAGTTTGTAAGGATCTGTGAGAAAAGGTAAACAAATTAAAAAAAAAAAAAAAACGATAATCCCCGAAATATATATTATTGTCCTGAATGTATCTACTCGAAGAGGATTTGAGAACTTTGTAAATATTTGTACCCAGATGAGTTCCCATGTGACAAGCTTATTTTCACAAATTCTCTAAATCCGAGTGTCAAAAAAAAACCGTTGGTACGTTTTGAAGTTGTTGATTTGTTCTGATTCTTTTTTTAATTTATTTTGTGTCGCCTTATTTTATTTTTGGATTTGCAAAATAATTTCGAAAAGCAATTTGCATAGAAATAGGGAATCGTACGCACGCATGCAAAAATAAAAAAACACCACACATCCTATCCAGTTGGCTTATCCACGGCGGCGTTGAATACCGTGGAGACCTTGGTGTGACTTTCATTGCTCAAAACATGCAGAAGCGCAACATGATTTTTGCGGTTGATGAAGTTACGAGTAAGTGAGAAAGGAGTTTCAACAGCAACTCGGGTGTTTTGAAAGAGAAGAAATCGGATTATGTGTTTTGAAAAGGCTAATTCAAATGTGTTTTTGAGATTTAACGCATAAAGATCATCAGGTTGGGAAATGAGTTTTTGTTACTTTTCACATTGAAGCTCTCCAACTTCGGAATTGTCTCTCGAAATATCATACAAATAGACCTACCAACACAATAAATTATCGAAATTTATATTCCAATACTTGCCTTAACTGATACACTATTACCTGGTAACCAAAACTCACTGTTCTACTCGTAAATCAGAAGAGGAAGTAATTTTAGGAAAGGTCGAGAACGAAGTGTTGAAGAGTCCCAGAAGTGTACCTTTTTGATGTTTGATAATTTACGATATTTCGATTTAAGGAAATGTCCGACATTCGAATCACCTATCAAATTGACCCATGATAATCTGAAGGCATGCATCCAACCTATTAGATGTATAATTTGAAGGGCTAAGCGTTGACCCTGACCGTTTCCTAGTTGCGGAATAATTCAGAGCTCGTCTGTCGAACGCAAGGAAATATTGCAAACCACCCCGAAGAAGTAATTCGCCCTTGGGCACCTTAGTATACCTGGATTAACCAGATTCTTAAGAGCACTTGAGTGAGAAGTTCTGTTGTGCATTCACCAACCGCAGACTCCAAAAACCATTCTTGCAGGTGACGCGGAATCATCAAAAAGGTAAGCAAAACTACGGTAGAATACCAACTACCTCAAAATCACTGGTAAGACGATGAAAGCGTTCAACTAAAGAAGCGATAGAAGGATATCGGGCAAGGAAAAGAGAGAGAGAGAGAAGAAATTCTGCAGAGAAAGATTAGGTCATTGAAGAGTCCCACGATTGAAACAATACCTGCAGATTTTATTAAAATAGCTAAGGATTTAAGACCGGAAAGCAAGGTTTTCGAAACAATATACTAGACACCGAACCAAGAAGAGTAGTAGATGTTTTCAACCTTCATTTACAGCAGCTGCTAAATAAATAGAGTCTTCATGCAGAGCGAGTAAAGCGTCAAGCGAAGAAAACCCACTTGCAATCAATAAAACAGCCAATTGGATTATTCACCTCAAATAATTCTGCCGTTAGACCCCTCTAAATATGGTTCTCATTTTACCCTTTTTGAGCACAGTTCGACCGTTTAAGAAAGTTGTAAAGGATTTTATCGGCGATATCGATGCACATTAGTTTTGAATGTCTAAACATCGCAACTGGAGGGAAATATTGAACTACCTAAAATGTTTTACATTCATGTAGTGCGGCTAAAGACAGAATCTCCGTTGATCTCAATGATATACTGATGGGCAGCGTGACGGTAGGGTTGAACTGTTTGAGGGGAAGAATTCAACTGGCTGTTTCACTAGGACTTTGCTAATAAAAATATAGAGATTGTATCTTTAACCATACTATTCGAATGTGCCTTCCTCGATTGTTCTCTATCATTGTGATGTACAAGCTTTCAACACCAATATTCATCGACATCTCCTATTTAATCCACTTTACCTAAATGCTCTCACCATAACATTTTGAGGGTAGTTATAATCCTTTTGACTATGAACAATTTCAAAAAAATAAGAAGATTCAGTTTCAGCAACCAGTATAAATAAAATGCACGACTGGGTCGCACGAACTTGCTCCTATGTAATAGACTAGGAATTTTAAAATGAATGTTATTAGAGAAAACTGTTCATAAGCAAACATTTTATTTTTTTAAACTCCTTTAGTAGTAAGAGTAAAAAACAGAATGCTATGCAAATATGAACTTATACAAGAACAAAATTATAAGTCATTGTAGTGGTTTTTTAAAAAGATAAACTTTTATATACAAAATGTTTAAAACATTTTTAAGAAAAATTGGGTATGCCAATTTAAATTTGTTATTATTGTTTGAATAAAAATTAAATTTACAACAAAATATATTGAGCCGTTTTTGATATATTGAATTTCCATAAAAATTAGATTTTTTTTCAAAATTCTAAAAAATATTTTTCTTAAAGTTTTGAAATGCAAGGTTTCTTCAACTTTTAAGAAGCTTCTCTATAATAATGAGAATGATGATGAGAAATTCAAAATTCTAGTAGGAACAGTCAGTATTATCTTGTTTTCAAAATTTTTTTTATTAAATTACAGATTGTAAGAATTATTCGAAAGAAAAAAAAAATTTTAGCACAATTCTCGGAACTGTTTTCCAGAAAAATACGATTTTCGAAAACCATTTTTTAACATTTGTATGGAAGGTACCATTATTTTTAGGTAAAATAATTTTTTTTTCTCACATCTTGTAATTTATATTAAAATGAAGTCTTAAAAAAATCGAGCATAGGGTTTTTCAAATACGTATATAGTTTTCAAAAAAAAATTGAAATTTTTTTTTAAAAATCCAAAAATAATTTGTTTGAAAATTTGAATAATATTGAAACTGCTGGGGAGCCTAAGCACAAACAAATTATCAAAATCGGTTGTACCGTTTTTGAGAAAATCAAAAACAAAAAAATGGACCCAGGGCTACCTAAAATAACAATTTTTTCAAAAAATTTTTTCAACCTAGTTTTAACTAAATGAAATTTTTTTTTTAAAATTCTGTGGTAAAGTTTTTGAAAAAAAATGTATTTATAAAATTTCGAATAAATCGTTTGACAAGTACCGTTATTTTTGGTCTTAAGAAAAATACGTGTGGGGGGGTGGGGGAAATCGAAACCCATATCACCAAGTTTGAAGAAAATCGGCCGAGCCGTTGTTGAGGTTGTATTCGAACAGACAGACAGAATTGCGAGACCCACTTTTTTACTTTTTTGGTCTTCGCTATCAATGTCAACTTTGATCAAAATCTCGAGTTCGATTTTGTTTACGAGTGCATAACTTGCCTTTTAGTACCTATAAGCCGCAGGTAAAAATGGTAGGCTTAGCTGTTATTAAGCTTAAGAAACTTAGAAGAATGGTAAGCTGTGCCACATGTAGATTCTGCAACATGCATGAGGAAACACCGGACCACATAAATAGGAAGATGTTGTCCACTCATGCACCAAAGGAAAAACTATCTGGGACAATACCAGGTAGAATAGAGCGACCTATCCTCTCTGAAGGTACCTCAAATATTATGATTTCTAAGAGCAATAGATTTGGAGGAGGAACTGTAGGATGAGCGAGCTCATTCATTTTTAACTGGGGGTACAATTAAACTCCAGGTCACAGTACTATACCCCCAAAACATAATTCGTTCAGTCATTCAAAGTTAGGAACGATAAGGCAATAGGAGCTGATAGCTTACCTGCAGAGTAGGTAGCATCAAATGAACAACTAAATTGGATGCAAAGAATTATGCCAGACGACTGGACTATCAGCTATATAAACGCCATCTACAAACCGACCGTGTGCTCTGCAAGAACTATCGAGGCATATCCCTGGTAAGTGTTGCTTATAAGATCCTATCCAACGTCGTGCAGTTTAAATTTGTCTCTAATACTTTAGTCAGCAAGTACCAGTGTGGCTTCCGACCCGGAAGATCGACCATAAACCAAATTTGCATACTGTGGCAAATCCTTGAAAAGACCCACCAATAGCTTTATATGGTGATGGCCGAACTAGGGTTCTGGGAAAAACTGATGTAGCTGTTTCGGGTGACTTTAAAAAAAATACAATCCGATGTGCGATAAGGAAATAGCTCCTTCAAACTTTTCCTAATATACCCACGGTTTGAACAAGGAGATGCGATATCATGTGACTTAGGCCCATGCCAATGCTCCGCAAAAGAGTTCTTCAGGGTGATGGAAGAACCAGCCAAATTTGTTGATTGCGAAGTAAAAGAGGACAAGACTGGGTAAATGTTGTCAACTAATAAACAAAAATTTTACCAACGACTAGGATAAAATGTGGCTATAGAGTGCTCAGGGTCTTAGAGGATAGTAAGCCACCATGTTTCAGGCAGCGATCTTTCATGGATTGAGAGCTGATTGAGCAAGTAAGTTAGCAAGAAGGCAAGTTTGTAAGTGTTAATCAATAGAAAAAAAAGAACTAGAATGAAAAGCTTATTGGTTTTGAATATTCAAATGGGCCCAATAGATCAAAGAGGATCAAGATCTAGTGACTAACACTCTCAACCAATCCATTGGGTATGTATAGTTATTAGGCATGAATTGATGGAATCCAAAAGGCTTATTCCAGTTCAGAAAAACCTCCTCTTTATTAATTCACCCGTGATACCCGCTTCGCTAGGAATGCTCATCAGTTCACCCTTGAGCCTAATTTTGGTCGTACCGTCAAATATAGAGATTCGTTTTTTAGTCGCACAACACGATTATGGAACAACTTACCCGGCACAGTTTTCCCTCGGCGTTTTAATTTGCAAACATTTAAAGCCAATGTTCATCGTCGCCTCCTTTCTCTCCCTCCCTAATTTCCCCATAGCCCGTGCTGTGTTTAACATTATAAGGGTCTTTTTAAATACCCTTGAGCGCCAGTGAATTATAAAAAAAAAAACCTCCTTTCGGGGAAAGACCTTAGAAGAGAAAGTCTGATTTCAGGAGGAGAAAGACCGTTTTAAGTAAAAGAAGCTCGATATATACGCAGACCTGCAGCAAGATAGTTTTTTATGTGTGGTGCACCTGTTTTAATCTCTAGAAAAATCCATATTTATGGGCCATTTTTCTGCGTCAAAAAAGCAATTGCAAGATGTTCCTAAGCCCAAACTGTAAAAATTCAATATCGAGTTAGCGACAAAAATATCGATAATCCAGAGAACATTTTCGTAGACGTGAAATGCGTTGCAAGACTATTGACGATAGCCATATCTTCGTCTTAAAACGACAATCCTTTGAAGACTAGATTTACGTTGATTTGAAGTTTTCGAAAAAAGGCAATTAGTAGATATCTAAATTTCGACCAAAGCAATTAAGTTAATTTAATATCCATTGAAAATCCTCGCTCCAAGTCCGCTAAAGAAGGTGGTAAAATCCTTCAAAAGTATGACTTTTTTTCCACCAAACTGCAAAGGCTGAAAACGTGAAGGAAGTCTGGGAAGATTCATAAAAAATTTACATTTTCCCTTCCTCAAAAAAAAAAAAAAAAACACCTCATAATATAAATTTTGGTTGACCTTACCAACGACTGATGACAATGACGGCAACAGAACCAGCAGCGGCGACAGTTTTTCACTCAAGGGGTGCTGCGTTGCGGTTAAATTGAACAAATGCCACAAGGGGGCCCACACACAGGAACACTGTTTCGTCAGGCCACAGTAAGTATATATACACCCAGTATGCTATATGAACAGTTGAACTGTGCAAAAATTAAGTGTGTTCTTTTTATTATCCAGCGAATGGTTCACACACACGTTATTCCACATCCACATCCCATTCCGTCTCGAGACCCGACCCAACCCGACCCGTATTTCGACGATCCTTCAAAACCCTCCATTCTGGTTGATGATGATGATGATGGCTCTCCGAAGAGGAAGGGACTATATGATTCCATCCATACCCACTGTTGACGCACTCTGATTTTCAATTCAGAACTTGATGAATAAGCTTTAATGAACGCAGATAGGATGCGCTACAACATTTTGTGTATGTTCGACGTTCGAGTATACGGTTGGTGGGGCTTCGGATATGGGGGATAGATCCTAAAAGTTAATTGGGGTGGCATGTTATTGGCAGCGGGAGAGAGGATTTAAATTAATATACTGACCCGTGTCGTCTGTATACAGTAATGTATGTACGAGAATGAATATTCCCTGACGAAGCAAGGACGATATGGCAGAGATTGCTCCTGCCAAAGCTGCTATACTGCTCCAATAGATACATACTAGTATAGCCAGAACTTTGTTGCAGCCGAACCGTGCGTGTCAGAGAGTGATATGTGATGTGAACAGACAATAGTAGAGGCTGGAAGCTGTTACAATGAAAATGTGATGTGCGTGTTTGTAGCGATTGTCACTATAGAGTTCATAGTTTTTAATTAAGTTTCAGCAACAGCGGGTTTTCCATTAACAAAATCTAACTATATAAAACTGTGAGTGACTTGTTTTAAAATTAAAGCAGCAACTCATGCGTAAATATTTTACACCGAAATGTATTTTTGATTTATATTTAATGGTGGATACCTATCCTTGAGTAGGTAGACATATTTGGAGTTTGGTTTCGATTAAGTGTCAACGTAATTTGACGTTTCTGAGGGAAAAATATATTTTTGTCATATTAAAATAGTATTGGTTGATGAAATGTCTGAAATTTCTTAAATGCGAATCATTTTTTACAAGAAAATTTAAGGTTTAAAATACGGATTCTTTCATTTGACTATTATTGCTACATATGTGGAGGATTTTAAAACTTCAAATAACATTATTCACCTCAGTTTATTTTTTTAATTCTAGGTCTTTGAGATAAAGCAGGACATATACAGGGAAAGGGATTAATCGATTCCGCCTTTTCTTCTTCCATGCAGCTTCTACAGAAATCTTTAGAATAACTCCAAGCCGCATTGCATGTTTGCCTATCAAAACAGTGTTCTGTTATAACACATATAACAGAACCTACATAATATGTGCTATCTTAGTTATGACTATCTAAATTATACCGATATCTCTTTCCATATTATGTCTCGTAAGTCTTTACCCAGGTTAGGACATAGGGTGCCAGCAACTCGGCTGCATCCTTCAGTCCTACTTCGAAAATAGGCTATTTCGAATTAAGCAAGGGAGAGAATATTCGGATTTTAAGGAAATCAATGCTGGTGTTCCCCAGGGAAGTGTTCTCGGTCCGATTCTGTACCTACTATACACTAGCGATATTCCTCAAGAAGAAGATACCATAATAGGTACTTTTGCAGACGATACGGCTATACTTGCAATATCCGATTCAGTTGAATCTGCAACCGAGAAGCTCCAACGAGCTCTAGATAAAATTTCGGTATGGACTAAGAAATGGCGAATTGTTCTTTATGAGTCCAAATCAACACCATGTTAATTTTGCTTACAAAGAAATTAAGAAGCTGCCTACTTATCTACATTAATTCGGTGCAAGCAACATTTATGCTAATGAAGAAAGGAACCTAGGAATGACACTAGACGCTATAAGCTTAAATGGAAAACTCACGTTAAAAAGAAACGAGATCAACTTGAAAATAAATTACGTGAAATGAATTGGCTTATTGGAAGATACTCCAAACTCAGCATCAACAATAAATTGCTTATCTATAAGCAAGTAATAAAACCAGTATGGACGTACACGGTATACAACTTTGGGGTTGTACTAAACCAAGCAATAGACAAATATTTCAATCTTATCAGAACAAAGTTCTCAGAGAAATCGTTAATTCTCCGTGGTACATTAGAAATAGCGATTTACACAGAAACTTACGATTACCAACTGTTAAAGATGAAAAACCAGTTTTCGCTGGGAAGCTACGAAATTACTTAAATGACCATAGTAATAGAATTATTCGACAGACAATTGATGACACAAACCTTGTGCGCCGACTTCAAAGAACGAGACCGTTCGACCTAGCGCCATAAGGACTATCTGCTTTCAAATTCGGTATCCGCAGATTCTCTCAGTGGGGAGCTACTTGCCAAACGTGATTCTATTATGAAATTAAAACCACTTGATAAGGTAACTTAGTTGTAGTTGGGAGGTATGTTTTAGTGAGTAAGAATCTCACACTTCTATGAGTACCGGACTCATAGTGTCTATGAAGATTCTTCACCAACCCACGAAAAAAAGAATTTTGGCGACTTGTTTTTGAAACTATCATTCAGATTATAGAGTAATAATATTATAATATATTTTATTTCTGAAAAGATATTCGAACTAGAATTTTGATCTCCAAGTTGGGTTTAGTCTTCCAACCCACCATGCTGCACCCTGAGGATTCCGTTCGAAGGACTGCTTATCGATGTTGTCGTTTGGTTTCTTTCAGTATGTGAACAATCTTGTTTCCCTTCTTTATTATAATTCTTGGTTCCATATAATTTTTCAGCCAACGAATCTAGCAGACGGTGGGCAGACAAAGGCCTTCAGATTTCTCAAAATATGAGCTGAGGCTTTGCTGGTTTCGCAGAGGGTGCATTGTCAAATGAAGAATCAAAATAAGCTTCAAAAACTAGTATCAGCCAGAAATTTTTCACGGTGTCATCTAGAAAACCTATATTCGTATAGAGTTAGGCAACAAATTTCATATTTTGGACAGGTGCTTTCTTGAGTCTCTAAGATGGAATCCAGAAAGTGTTCTAGTGAAATAGGGAGTTGCATTCCTTCCCTAAAACAATTCAACCTTAGGGGCCAGTTAAAGCTATCATTGAAATGCGTCATTGAAAATTTTCATTTCCATTTTTAAGACGAGTTAGCAAACTGCAATGGCCTTAATTCGTACCAAAATGAAGATAATAAGTAGCAGAACTTTTTTACTCTATAAAAAACAAAATTCTGATTTTAACTTTCTTCTAAATCAACTTTTATTATTTCGCTGATAGAAATCAATTTAAATGAACAGCTGATTTTCGTTTCTTTAACTTGGAACACAATCGTTCCACTGAATATGTTTGATCCTCTTTCTATTCTCAAATGTCAATTTTGCTTCAATGATCGACCTTAACATCAAATACATAGGATCTGTTTTTATCACATCACTGACAGGATCTTTTACTGAAACCAATTTTTCAATGATTGCTTGAACTGGCTTGTCAAAAAAAAAAATGAAGTCAGCATGCACTGATTTGTTCCAATGATGCACTTCAATGATAGCTATAACTGGCTCCTTAATACTCCAGAAATAACTTTCAGTTAAATTTTGTGCCTAACTTCAGATGTAATAGTAACTTCAGAGAACCTTTCTTCAGCCGCACAACACGAATTTTGAACGGCTTACCAGACTCAATATTTCACTCCAAGTGGGATTTTAAGAACCGTACCTAATACTCTACTCTACTACTACTTAAGAAGAATACCCTATGTTACCACCACGAAGCATAGAAAAGGTTGAGAAGGCTATAGGCCGGCTTAAACAGAACAAGGCCCAGGCAGCCGATGGCATACCAGCCGAATTATTTCTTCACGGGCGGGCCAGCCTTACGTCAAACAATTCATGACATTATTGTGCATGTATGGGAGCAGCCAAAAATGCCAGAAGACTGGCGAAAAGGCATAATATGCCCCATACATAAGAAGGGAGATGTCACAACGTGCAGCAATTATAGAGGTATCACGTTGTTGAGTACCGCCTATAAGATACTCTCCTCTATTCCACAAGACCGGATAACCCCATACGCTAAAACCGTTATCGGACAATATCAGTGTGGTTTCATTCCAGGCAAATCAACAACTGATCAGATCTTTTCCCTTAGGCAGGCGATGGAAAAATGTCTAGAATTTAACATCCCAACATATCATCTGTTTATAGACTTTAAGGCCGCCTATGATAGCATAGCCAGGGCAGAACTTTACAAAGCCATGAGAGAATTCGGCATCCCAAATAAATTGACACTACTATGTAGGTTGACCATGACCAACGTAACAAGCCAAGGAAAAATAGCCGGATTGCTATCCAGACCAATCAAAATCTTTAATGGACTCCGACAAGGGGACGGTTTGGCCTACCTCCTTTTCTACCTGGCCTTGGAGAAAGCAATCCGTGACTCTGGCACGGCAACAAGAGGGACCATCGTCAACAGGTCCAGCCAGTTACTGGCTTACGCAGACGACATCGACATCATCGGAAGAACCGAACAAGCTGTACACGATTCCCTCATTCAGATCGAGCAGGCGGCACAAAATCTGGGGCTGCACATTAGTGAAGGTAAAACAAAGTACATGGTGGCGTCGAATGCGAGAGGAACAGTTGGTCAAACAATCAAGGTAGCGGAGCACGAATTTGAAGTGGTGCAATCCTTTAAATACCTTGGGTCAATAGTAGCAGCCGATAACAATATAGAAGAAGAAATACGCGGGCGGCTTCTCAAATCCAACAGAGCCTACTATAGTCTGTCAAAGCTCTTCAAATCCAGAAATCTCACCATAACTTCAAAACTGCTGCTGTACAGGACCATGGTCCTGCCAGTACTCACATATGGATCCGAGACCTGGGTGCTTAGCAAAAGGCACTCCGACCTCCTAGCCGCGTTCGAGAGAAAAGTCTTAAGGAGAATTGTTGCTCCCATATGTGAGGAAGGACGATTCCGGAGATGGTACAATCATGAATTGTACGCAATCTACCATGAAGCAGATATCGTGACAAAAAGTAACCTCGGTAGACTCCGGTGGGCAGGGCACCTAGCTCGCATGAGCGAAGAGGAACCTGCTCGGAAAGTTATTTGTGGTACATTCTATGGTAGACGACAGCGTGGTAGACCATGCTTGCGCTGGAGAGATGGCGTAGACCAGGACGCCCGAAGCCTTGGGGTGCGCAACTGGATGGAGTCGGCTCGTACTGTGCTCAAATATTTTTAAGGTAGTCATAATCCCTTCATGCGCCAAAAATTAAAAGTGAAATAGAAGAGAATGGATTTAGCCTAGAACTCGAAAAATCTAAACCTAATACGCAAAAGTACGGAACCTAGCAGTACCATTATTCCTTATAGAGGAGAGAGTACGGAAAGTACCGCAAGATTTTTTTATTTCACCATTTAACGTCTAGATTTACATAATATCACTATCAACTGATACTTCTTCGGTTGTCATCATCTACAGAATACACCATGATATTTAAACCGACCGGCTTGTGGAATCTAGTTTTGTCTTCTGTCAATTGATTTGACCCATCCGACCGATTATCCTATTATCTGCATTTATTGGCACATTTCGTTGAGCTCACTCAATATTCAATACCATGTCAGTATCAGCAGTAGAAAAGGATTGGTGACTTCGAAAGAGTCGCATTAAAAGTGCTGCTCATCAACCATTCGGAATTGGTGGATAATTGTAGTTCACAACCATTTTTGGTAACATGCGTAAAAGAATGGTTCAGATTGTAAGTCACTATATTTAGGACTTCTACGAACCGTAATGGCCTCGAACTTATTTATTTAATTGTCTTGCAAGTCAGAATCAAGGGATTGTTCTATTTTACCCAAATATCTTTGGTGGAAGGACAATGCAAACAGTATACTGAGCGTGTGATAGTTGTCTCATTCTTAAAGGGCGAATGAATATTAAAAAACCAATCCGTTAAGTACAAAATAAAAGTATAAGAAAATAAATTCTTTTAGGAACATATTAGAAACAATATTAAGCTGAATATACCAACTGCAAGATGATACCTGCAATCTGCTTTATTCTTATTCTGAAATGTAAAATTAATTAATTAGTTGTTACCAGCTCAATGGAAGAGTCTTTCAAAAAGATACTAACGGCTTCATGCATACTTAGCGACTTCGATGCCTTTGAAAATAATTTATAATTCGTTAGAATCTGTCCAATATTCAAAAGGTGTAGAAGGTTTGTTCATGAATTTAGCGTACCACACGAACTAGATGGAAGTTTTTCAAAGCTTCAGTTATTGCGTCTTCGAGGACCCTCCCCTATTTTGTTCAATCTTTGTTTTAAATTGAAATATTTCAATTCAGAATGATAGTTTGAACTTCCGCGAATAAATCAGCTGGAAAAATGAAGAAAAAGGCTATAGGAAGGGAAATATGTAGGTAGATGAAATTTGTGAAGTAGACTTTAGGCTTTGCGAAACAATAGAACTTCAACGTCAAACAAATGGTTCTGATTCAAAAACCTTGTTTGAATGTCCTGAAAATTCTGTGTGAACTCTTAAAAAGCACTTTCATGGCTACCACTTTTTTTGTTACAAAAGCCGATTTTGAAAAACCAATTTCAGTTTTCAATTGATAACGCTCTAGTAATTTTAGGTATTTCCATTGAATTTCATCAAAGCAAGATTTTTTTTTTCGCTAAGCCCGTAAAATCAAATTTAATTTAATTCCCCTTTCGCAATGCCTATAGATCAGCCTAAAGCCCATCAAAAAGATTTGTGTATTCAAATTTAAGAAAAAAAAATGATTTTTTTTTCTTATTCGTCCTTATAACTTTTTGCTCACCATAAAAACACTTATTAATTTCCCCGACATTCAATCTGCCAGTGAAAGCCCATATAACCTGCTATTATGTGCCTTTCTTTTCCTGAAGCTTATTTTTAAAAGTTTTCTTTCACAGGTTTTTTTTTTTTTGTTTGCTGTTCTTGTTTTGTAATGTTCTTCAGAGCCACCGAATATAAAGTAAAAGATCCAACAAGTTTTTTTTTTTACTTTTTGAGTGCTCCCTCTCTCGGTGAAGTTTGCTAATATATTCAACAATTTTGCCACAGCCTACAGAGTATTTTGCGAGTCAAGAATATTCCAACTTAACTACCTACCTTATACCTTAATTCGGTAGCCTGGTAGTTTGGCAATGGCAGTCAGCCAGCAAGTCAGCCAAGCTATTCAAATTGTCCTTTCTCTGTAAGGTGTGTGGTAAGGTGGGTTTTTGGTAATGGTAAGGTATGCAGGCTGTAGGGTTAAACTTCAGACTGAATAAGCCGTCAGAGATACAATTTGGACCAGAGAAACTAATTGCAGTGCCACTGTCCTATCATGTGCAGTGGTGCGCACCCCTGATGGCGATTGAGTCTGCACGAGAGACTGGTGTGGCGGTTAGTTGGTTGGAGCCCAGCGGAAGAACTGCCTAAAATTAAAGTTATTAAACACCAATTTCCGATTCTTTTTTTTGTATACGTTCTGTCCTTCGCTGACTGTGGAGCTTTGCTTTTAATGAAGGTTTTTTATTTTATTTGCATCTTAAAGGGTCGTGTAGATACGTTTTAAAAAAATTATAGAAATAGAGCAAGAGACACGTAATAACTAAATCTTTTTTATTTTTAGATTAAAACAACGAATTATAAACAATTTAAATGCTTCCTACTTTAAAAATGAACCCAAAGAGATATCACCATATCTTTCGTTCAGTTTTTTTTATCGTTCAAAATGTATGGATCACACATTTTTTTATTTTCTTTATTTCATATTTAGTTGCTTTAGATGCCACTGAACAACCAAGGAAACCAAATTAACACAAGTAAAATTAAATCCTTCGTTAAGTTGTTTTCCTTTGATGAAATAAAGGTAGAACTTAAAATATAGGAGTGGTACTTAAGTAATAATACAAAAGGAAGCGAATTAAAAATGGTTGATGTGCCTTTTATTGCGAATTGCTACCTTTCGTCCAGTTTTTCGTAATCACAAGTAATTAAAATTAGGCTCAATATTGTGATTTCGTTTAGTTTCATATTTTTACTTTGAATGTGACGAAGAAATTCGCTTTACATTTTACTTGAAAACTGCCCCTGGAATGCAACTTGGAAATTTGTATATATTATGGATATTCTTCAAGCAATTATCTTTCGATTAGTTTTTTCTTAACGAAGTACTTTAGATTCAAATGATACATTCTTATTTATTTTTAAGGATTCTTTGTCAAAGCCTTGTCTGAATAATTTAAGTTCATTTTTTGAGTGCCAGATTGTCACATTTTTGGATCTTCGATGAATTTGGTGCATTGCCTCGAGCTCATCTCAGGAACTTAAACGATCTTGCACTGGAAAAATGGCCTTTAAGATCTCAACTCCTGTTAAACCGATGAAATACGAGTATTGAAAAAAATGTTCATTAAAATAATTTGAAACATTCAACCAATAGAAATTTTGAGTCTTTCGTTCAGTTTGTGATTTATTAAAATAAAAATTTTAAAATTTCCTCAATTTACTAGCAATTCCATGCGACCCAATTGACCATTACGTTTTTATTGAAGTCCAACTCTCGAACAATGGCCATGGAAAAACCGCCTTGAAATCGCAAAATGAAATCGAGGACTACAAACACGCCGCCATCGTCGTAGTCGTCGTCCGTCGACATCCAGAAGGACTCTCTAGTCCTACGAAACAGTACGATATGATGGAGCAACAGTTGTGCCACAGCAACACATTGGGAGCTTTGAACGTGAGGAATACAGAACAACACAGGACAGAGACAGAGCCAAAAGAGTGAAAACTGAGAACTGAAAAGCGGAAAACCACTTCATAAATAATTCATTTACGTAGCGTTTTCCACAGCTGAAGTTTTTTTTTTTTTTTTTTGACTTTTTTGTCCATTGTTGCCAGAGTCCCGCACTCCGTTTTTTTTTTGTTGGTTAAATCCCAGCAAAGCTACACTGCCGGCCGTATCGTCACCCATCCTTTGTGGGAGTAGGTAGTAGTGGTAGTTCCTTTGTGTTGAAGTTTTTTTTTGTGGTTCTTCTTCTTTTTTTTTGCAAATTTAAATTGCAATTGAAATAAATTTGCTGAAATCGAGAATGAGAATCATTTTTCAAAGTGTACACTCGTGAGGGGGCGTTTGCATTCGGAGAAACTGAAACTCTATGTGGTGTGGTGTCGGTGTGGCAGCACTGATGGGCCAGGGAACCTGGATGGAACTAGGTTCCTCTATGCATATTGCACCATAATAAGCAGATACTCGGATTTCAAATTTGAGAGTATCTATTTTAAGGGTTTTATTTTGGTGATGGAGAGGGGGGTTTGGAGTTTAAGGGCTGGCAGATTTCTGTCAGTTTCGTATCTGCGGTTTATTTTTATTCGTTTTATTTGGTTATAGTTATAGTGAAGGTGGATTTTATTCGAATTTACTTGTGTTATTCGCTTTGTCGAAATAATGTTGTTTTGAAAAGTGGAGATTTTTTTTTTCAGATTTGTTACCCTTTAGGGTGACTTTTATTAGGTATTTTTTTTTGAAATACAATGTTACTTAGAGAAAAAACTTTGTTCAAATTGTGTATCTAATCATTTCTATTTGATGATGATAAGTGTTTTTTAATCGGAAGTTTAGAATAAGTTTCTTGCCCATTTACGTTGGGCACCATGTTTAACCTTTGGCATATTGGCTCTTGCTGAATAACTAATTCATTAAGACTTAAATTGCATGTGTCTATGTTTTTTTATTTAACTCAAAGAAATAATATTATATAGTATTGTCTTGTTTATTTTTAACTACAGAACCAATTTCAATGAAATTTTCACAGTTTATGCATATTTGGAGTTTTGTCAACTAAAATCCACCTACCACCACACCCACTTTTCTAATATTTTATTAAATCCTTTTTTCAGCGTTCTTAAATAGCTTAAATTTTGTAATTTAGTTTTTCTAAGCCCCATGCAAGGTACCGTAGTTTTTCTCTTAACTTATACACCCACTTTTCGGCGCGTTAGACTACACTTGTCCTAAGAGCTTAATTACAATATTTCAGGTTTCTAAATACGTTAAATAAGGAGCACTGTCAGTCTTAGGCATTTATAGTTATCAATACTACTTTGTCTCGTAAACATTTATTGATTTATTAATTGATTATAATAGTCTTTAACATTATACAATGTACATACTAAGGAATAGGATATCGTCCAAGTGGGCGCCTCTAATCGTGGAGCAAAGACAAACTCTTCTCTTTTTAGTACATTTTGCACATCAATGTCTCAGATTTCTGTTGTAATTTCAGCAATTTCGTTTCTTATGTTGCCCTTAGGCAGTGTAGTGCTCTTTGCTGTATCAATCGAGGGATTTCAGAACTTCAATAATGGCTATTTTGTTTGTTAACAAGGACAGCCAAGTCGAAATGTACTTCGTCGATTATAATGATTTTTTCCGAAAATGGCGGTCGTCTATAGCGAGCTGTAAAACTCGAGAACTCCTATCTCACCGATGCTAATGGTCATTTCCCTACAACTTTAATAAATTGTTATAGTCAAAGCTGTCAAATACTAACTGAAATATTTCATTCACGCAAAAACGGCAACCAAATAAAATCGACCTTAAACATAAAACACACCCTAAACGTACACTCTCAAGTTAAAGTTAAGTCAGGTTATTAATAAAAACCAGTTAACGTAATATTCAAAATGGAGTCCAACATAAATAGGCTAGAATTCCAAAGCATAATTCAGACTAGATGTATTTTACCAATTAGATGACTCTTTCGTTAAATTTCTTACCGTTTTAGGGTCTATTAAAAAACTTCCTTGGTTTGAGTTTTAAAAGAGGTTCAATCAGTCATTATCTTACTTCAAAAGGTCCGTTGTACAAATTTTAAAACTCAGAATAATATGGATACTAAGGGTCTTAAAAGTGAAGATTTATTTAATTTTTTTTTGGCAAGACTGGAACTGGATAAATTAAAGAAGTTTTGGTCATAATTTCATAAAAGGGTCTCAAATCTATTATATTTCTTAGTTTGTTTTTCTTCTGGAAACATGTTTAAGATATTAAGTCAATCTCAATGGCTTAGACGCTTTTGATGAATGATTGAAATAAACTTATAAAAATAAAATATATATAACTACATATATATATAATATGTATATATATAAATATTTTAATTTTAAAAGTCGAATTTCTTAAGCTTGCGTCTGTTGTACAATATCTCTATTTCTAACCAGTTCCAGGCAATTAAGGTTGCATTCGAAAGACCTTAGATTAATATTATCCCTAAAGTGTTGGTTGAAAATATTCGATATTTTACGTTTTCTGTGATTTTTACCAATCTAGTGTTTTGTTTTTTAAATTCTCATGAAAATGAATTTTTAAGAGTCTCAATCTTGAAACTGCAACTTTATTTTTACGTCAAAACAAACTTCGACGGGCAATTATAATAAACTTTGGAATTCATTAAATTTACTAAATTTCTTTTTTTCTGGTAGTAAAATCAGAGGTTACCGAAATCTATGCATGTGCTAGCAAAGATACGGAGAGTTATTGATAGATGGAGCAACTGAAATCCACAGCCTTTGCTTTTACAAAAACATTAAGGATCCTATTAAAAAAACAAATCGCCCTAGAAGGGCACTTCTAATTTGAATTTTGAGCAAATCTGGGGGCTTGTGAAAAAGAGAAAAATTCTTTTAAAATAAAAGTTTGATAAAATGTAAAGAAGAAATTCAGAGTTGCCAGTTGAGATACAAAAAAGTACTGAAAAGGAAGAAATTTGTCACAGAAAAAATTGCCAAGCAATAATTGTGTAAGACTTGTTGAGAAGAGTTCAGAAACTGGTTATTTCTTTAGAAGGAGAAACAACCGGAATCAAGACTTGGGACATAAGTATAATTTTTCTATTTTCTGCCTATGAATTTTTCGCTATATTTATTTCACAGTTTAGTTTTTGAGTTAAAATAAGTAGACGACCTATTCTTTGGCTGTCTTTTAAAAATTCCGAAAAAAATGGAATATTTTTCAAACTCCCTTGTTCATGCGAAACCAAGTAACGTCCATATTGATTAAAGTTTTAAGTATTTGGCTTCTTTAATAAGACAAATTTGTTGCTTTTTATCTTACGTTGAGATTAATTTTTTTAGTGTGAATGAAGGGCAGCTACAATTTTCTCCCAATTTCGACTGTATTGTAAATCGTAACGGCAGAAAGCCATTTTTTCCAGATTTTCCATTTAATTTTTTTTCTAACAATTCGGTAGCACAGGTTTCGGAGGCTTCTTAAAAAATTTGGCGAAAAGCTCTTTTATCAAAAACTGAATTGGATTGGAAATAACCTACTTGACCGTTCATCATAAGTCGTATTAGATTATATATTCATAAAATAAATTCTAGTGCACCGCAGGGCTCCGTTTTTTCTCCAACACTTTTTCTCATATTCCTCAATGATCTTCTATCTGGATCTTCTTTTACAGCTTTTCATATTCGTTTATAGATTCACATTCTTGACCTTAGGACATCAAAATCCACGTAAAGTTTAATGGTTCAAGAACTCAATGCTTAAGTTTCCTTTGAAGATACAAGAAATTACTAACCCCTTTTTTATCTTATTTTAATCTGTAAAGCTTGAGTATGATTCTTATATTGCGGCAGATGAAGGTGTAAGCCACTTGAATTCTTTGTATATACTAAATAAAAATAATTAAAAAAGAGCCTTTACAAAATTATAGAACTTAATATAACAAACAAATTGCATTTTCTCATTCTCTCATTCCTTTATTTCAGCGTAATTTTTGAAGGCAGTTTTGCTGAAAAATAAGCAGTTGAATTCCTTGACTAAACCATCATACTCGCACTTCACAGAATGCCCATTTGCTTACCCTTCAACACCACGTTGGAGACAGGTTCTGTTTTTAGAGATTATTTCCTTAACCGAACATCAAGAATGTAGATTGCTTTCCTACGTTCAATATTTTGCCCTTATTGTGATATTCAGTAGGAATATTTCAAGAAATTCCCATCAGTTCACAATTGGTCTCAACTTTAGATATTATATTAAGTTTAGAGATTCTTTCTTTAGCCGCACTACACGCATGTTAAACCCTTTCCCATCTATCCAGATGTCCGTCCAAGTCAACGACTAATAAAAAGATTGTTTTCATTCTAAGCCATTTGATATGTCCTCCCAAAGATATTTAATCTTATTTTTAAACATTTAACAACTTATCGAGACTTTAATGACGCCAGATTCTCAATACGCATTCCATCTAATTCAAATGGTCATTTTTCCTTTTTTCCCGTTTCCAGCCACATTTCCGAACACATCACGATACTGTTGTCATAGATAAATCATCTGAATGATTATTTATGTTACCCTAGCGACAAATCGATAATCGGCAATAGTTTTTGTCTAGAGTTTAAAAGTACCCACATTGCCTTACCTATATACAAAGCACGACCCAAACTCTTAAAGAATTCCAAGTAGGTAGGTAGTTCTGAGACTGGAACTAGGTATCCCAGAGTAACAACAAAAATAGAAATCAAAAAAGAAACTAAACTCCTTACGAAACTTTGCTAACAACAATCATAAGAGATAAAGCACCCCCAGCCGCATCTCACAAAGATATCCTCTCTGCGAAGCACACCAAGTCCCATGTATGATGTATCAAGAGGGGGTTTTGTTCAATGAAAGATATGTGCAATGTCGGTCCACGTTGGGGATCAACTTTTACTAAAAACCCAGACACGCTCACCCACATACCCAGCACCGCACACATATCGCTTCTGTCCCATCTAGCAACTTCATCACCCACCCTAAGTCCCCCCGCTACACTAAAACTAAACTTCCATCAGATATCACGTAACGGAGCATAGTGCAGTAAGAGCAGCAACAGCAGCAGGGAAACATGAGCGCATGAAATTTTATCAGGGAAACACAAGGAGACAGAACGATCCCTATTGGAATCTTTTAGCCCTTAAATGGCGGTAGTGTTGAGATGCCGAGATAGGATACCAAAGGATATGGGGTACAGCTTAAATGCATGACAGAACAACGATGTTTTTTAATGATTCGAACACATGCAACCCAGTGCATTGTGCATCTAGACGTAAGACATAAAAACGACAAAAGAACTCGTGGTACGTTGAACAGGAGCACAGTGACGTCAAAGGAATAGGGGTTAAGTGACTTATGGAAGTTCTAAGTGAATTTTTGTTTGAAATACAATTTCAAACATGAAAAAATTGTAAACGCTTGAAAATGATCGTCTCAACGGTTTGACTTTCGTCAAATTGATGTTCAAGAAAATTAAGGGATGTTTTCAAATCTCGTGTTTTCCATCTAAATTTTGAAATACACATTTAATGAAAAAAAGACTTGCAAATCTCAATTTTGCAACCAAAAAGTTGACTCCACTGTCTTGAATCGTTTTAACCTACTCCCCAAGATAGTCACTTATTCTTGCAGCCATCCAAGCGCGTTGAATCCAAAGTCCTGACGACTGGTTTTATCGAAATAAGAATGAAAAATCATAAAAAATCAAAGTATTTTCTATGTTCAATCCATTAACTCCTGGGGTCCGTTTTTTTTCTTTCTTTCTATATATTACCATGCACTTGGATACCGTCGCTTCTTTATTTTTAATACATATAGACTGTTCTGCAGTCTTCAACTTTACGCCATTTCGCTCAAAATCACCCAAACCCCCGCTATTTTGTTCTCATTGCTAAAATATACAATATGAATAAGTTTTTTTCCTTCGCCAAAGGATGACGGAGCGATATATTTTTTTTTACATGGAAACAGAGGTCGTTTGTATGTGGGAACTGGGAGGGGTGTCGGGGTGGGTGGTGCAGTTTTCTTAAAAATATGAGAAAATAATTTTATGCAAATCAAAAGCAGCTCCATGCTGATGCTGCTTTGGTTGGTCTTTTTTTGTGTTGTGTTTTCCCATTATAGTCTTTGGTCGGTACCAACAACAGCGGTAGTAGTCAAAGGCCGATTTGGAGACATTTTCTTAGTTTAAATAAATCTTATTGATTTATCTAATATTTTGCGTCATTGAAAAGCTCTTATTCTAGGGTTCTCTGAGAGGTAAGTTTGAAATAGCTATTCTCGTTATTAATCATTGCCAAACATTTAACAAGGCATCTTAGGTATGACATGTGTCAAACTAAGACAAATTATACACTAGGTCGACATCGGAAAAGATAATTATTAAATTGCAATCAACAATATAATGAGTTTTACTATTGGTAGATTTCGGAGACCTATGGCAACCAAGTAGTTCCGATAACATCTATCAATTCTATTGATTATTATTCAGTTACTGATGCCAAACCACTATGGTAAGGCTTAGTAATCAATCAGACAACAATCGTATGTCAAACGAACGCAAGATCGGCCGAGAACATCGTATCGGTCCGCGGAAGTGTATCGATTCCTTTTAATGCACAAGAACGCGGACATTCCAAGACCAAGGTGAATTATGCGTCGGGACTTGAGCCCACAACTGTACCAACTGATCCAGGAGCTCAAATTTCATGACCATAGACAACGTTGTTTGTTCGCTGACTGGGCTTCGGAGCATTTGGAAGAGGACCTCAATCTTTAGTAACGATCATCCAAAAATGGATGATCCCACCTGACTTTTTCTTGTGGGATTTTCTGTCAAAGGTCTATGCAAATAAGCCACAATTATCTGATATCATTAAGATGAAGATAACACAGGTCATAGCTCGAATTCAGCTAGATCCATGCAGAAGAGTCATTGAAAACTATACATGGGCCTTTCAAAAAAAAATTTGAATAGTTTACACACAGCTTACTTTATTCTATTTCAACATCGACTTGTCCTTCTTCCAAAACCCTTTTAAAAGGGGTCTGTAAAATGGTTTACAAATTTATTAAAGTTAAAAAATACTTAAGGCTGTTAAACTACTCAATATTAATTAATAATGCATAAGGTATTCGAAGGGCTGTATTATAATCCGTAATTTACTTACATAGCTATCAATTTTTTATATTAATTGGCGACATATTGTACTATAAATGGTAAATTATACATTAGTATAAACATCAAACTCGAGGTTCGGATCAAACATGATAAGGAAGACAAAGAAACTGGTTTTCGTATTTTTTTCAGTATATCTATCGAATTACTCGTCTGAAGATTTTTTTCTTTTTTTTATAGACCTAAAATACCACTACCAAGCCTCAGACTTTTTAGATTTTAATAAGAAAAATAAAAAAAGGATCTATTAGCAAGACCTAGTTTTTCGTTAAAAAAAATCAAAAAAATAGATTTTAATGGTATCTTGACATAGGAAAAATGTTTTTTTTTTGTTTTCGGTAGAACTCATTTTCATCAATTTTTGTAAGCTTAGGTTCTTAGAAAATTTAAATACTTTTGTACATTCAAATTTTTCAAAATTTTCAAATATTTCTTATTCATTTAAAAAATAAATCCAAATTTTAGTTTTTTTTTTAACTCGATAAATATTTCAAAGGAAAAAGTTTCTGTTGAGAGTTGAGTTTCTTAACGCTATCAAAAAGATTTCAAAAAAATTATTTTTTTTTTAAACAACGACACCTACCATACAAGCACTAAAAACCAAAATGTTTGGTTAAGATATCAGTATATTCAAATATTTTAACTCTATCATTTAATCATTTGCGCCGAACAAATGTTAGAAAATCGGTTGGGAAGATCTTTTTTGAAAACAGCTTCTAGAATTTTGATAAAAATTTTCCGAATCAATTATATTGTACGATATATAATTCAACGAAAGAAAATTTATCAATAACACCATATTCCTACAAAAGAAACTTTATTTTTGACCTTATCTTTATCACAATAACGGACTTAAACTAGTTTTTATAGAGCAACATCTAAAATTTTAAACTTATAAAATCGCGGAAATTAAAAATTTTAAACTCTTAAAAACTTTTCGCAACTTACCGCATTCATTTTAAAAGAAATATTTATAAATTATAATAATATATTAATAATATAATTAATAATATATTTTCGGCAAAAAAGAAAAAAAAAAAAAAAAAAAAAAGAAGTGGACATGTTAATGGACGTGCTTTAACTACTCAATTTTACATGATTCTAAATTTGCAATAGACGTTTGAAAAATTATTATTTCAGCTTTCGCATATATACATCTTAGTCTATACATTTCTAATTTAACTATTTCACACACTTTAATCACATTGCTCGGATTAAATTTAAAAATAAAAACAATTAGAAATAAGACCTCTTCTTAAGCTTATACATAAATGTGCTGCCTTTGACTATAACATTTACACTTTGACAAATTAAAAGGCAACGAAAATGAAGAGCCAGGGAGTTTTGCATTATAATAAAGGCGAGAGGTGACGACAGTTTATCATTTTCTGAACTTTGTTCATTTTAATGTTGGGCCTTTTTTAAATTTCATGATTTATACTTTAAGTCTCTTGTGCGAATAACATGTCCTTATAATTTGTTGCTCTTGTTTTTATTGAATTTTGTTTATGTCTTCAATAAAAGTACTACAAGAACCTACAGCTATACACTTAAAATTATGAAATTTAAATTATAAAACAATCTATATAACACAAATATTTGAAAGTAAAATTATTGAAATGTACTTTACCTAAGTATTTCCTGAAGCTACTTATTTGATTTTTATGATATTTTTAACTCAATGACTCCGGGTACCTGTGTAGAAAAATTTAAGCCGTTTTGTGACAAAAAAGAATTTAAATAAAATCTTCGATTGACGAACTTTTTGACCCATAACGTGGCTCATTACTGAAGATAATCTGTAATGCTATATTTATATAATTTCAGTAAAAAAAGGAAAACCTGTTTAAGAAGAAAGAACTTAAAGAACGCAGAATTATATTTTTGCAAAATCATTCCACCCATTAACAAGATACGCGCTAGTAACCCAAAATATAATACAAATTTTCGCAAGAATTCTGACGAACTCTATAGTCACTAATTGGATTTTTCCCGTTTTTATTTTTTGAATAAACCTGAAAAATCAATTGTTCTACGCGAAAGGTAGAAGTTCAAAAGTTTGATCAATATTGTCAAAGGCGTTTTAAGAAAATTTTAAAATAAGCGAAATTGCAGAATAGCAGCTACCAATTCTAGACAAGCTAAAACGGAAACTCGAATTGCTTTCTGTCACATACGTACTTCTTAAAAATCAAAAAAATTTAACAAAGACATTTTTTCCTACATACATATAAAGGACCTTTTTCGCACTTTTAATTATATGAATTTTATTTAACAAACTGCTAATTCCTTCGATCCAGTCGTGAAATCAAGTTTGATTTGTTTTTTTAATTTGTCTTCAAATGTGATACTCTTCAGAACTCTTCGAAAAACCCAGACATTCAATATATACATAATAATATCAATCCCAATTTTAAATTATTTGTTACGATTGAGATTGCGGAATGTGTAAATAAACACCTTTTTACTTGCGATATAGGTACTATAGCGCAAGTTCTGAATTTGTCTGTCTTAAATTAAATTAAAAATTAAATTATGCCTAAGCCACTGGACCTATTTTCTTCAAACTCGGTACTTAAGGGTCTTCGCTGATTCCCTAGAGGAGAAATTGACATTTTTTTTAGCTCCAAAACTAACGGTCCCTCCCATACACCCGTAATGCATAATCTTATTTATCTCAAAAACGGATCGAACGATTTTGAAAAAAAAAAATTAGATGCGATAGAGGAAGTTAGGGTATTGTGGTATACATGTTTGTTTTTTTGACTTAACAGAAAAAGTTATGAAACAAATGCTCCTAAATTTGGTAGATTTTACCAAAAACATATAAGCTACCAAGTGATTTCTTTTTGTCGAATTCTAACAATAACTAACAAAGATTTAGACAAAATATTGATATAACCTCTAAATCGTCACTTTTGAAAGTTAAAGGGTAGTGTGGTACACTATGCTGTCTATTATGGTAACTATACCACATTAACCAGTAGGTTTTTTAAATGTGTGTGAAATTTCAAATTTCCCATTTTTTCATTCCTCACATCATGATTCCATTTCTTTTGAATCTCATTTTCTTACTTCAACCCTTTTAGACATTTTAACGAATGAATCTTTAGAAAAAAACACAAATAGCTAATTTTAAAGAGAAATAAACTTTTATGATGGGTAATATGGTATACTACCACATTAGGCACGGCTAGTATACCACATTAGCAGAAACTGTATATTTTTATAAAAATAAATAATAAAATATAAAATAAACACCTTTAAACGAGCTTAAAACACAACTTTTGAGAGCACACAAACACTTTTTCTTTGAACCAAAAAAAAAAGCTCAACTTCACGCAATAACCCTTCTCTAATATTTGCTTGAGATATACGAAGATTTTTGACTTGATTGAAGACGAGTACATAGTCTTATTTATATTACCGTCCGCTAAGGTAAAAACCGTTGAAGAAACATGCTTAGTTTTTGAGAAAACTGCCTATAACACATTACCCGTCTAAACCACATTACCCCAAATTACTCTATTATGGACATGGTCTAAATTTTGGTAAAAAAAAAATTTGGGGGAAATGATATTTCTCATCAACGGCTCTAACGATTTCAACCAAAAATTTTCAGCAGGACCTCCCTTAAGTTAAAAATAATATTGTACTCGTATATAAAAATATTCGAAATATTTCTTTTTGGGATTTTTGGAGAAAAAATTCCAAGTTTTTTTTTGAAAAACTAATATCTTTAAAACATGTGAACGATTATTTTTTGAAATTATTACTAAAATCTATACTACTAAATACTTAAAATTTGGCATCCCAAATTATGTTCTCGAAAAATGTTAAGGAAATTTGTTATATACAAAATTATTTTAATATTAAAAGGATTAATCAGACAACATTGGAACATTTTTATCTCATTAAATCCATTTTGTATTTTAAATTCCAAAGTACGTTTACATAAGAGCAAGTTCGTGCGATCCAGTCGTGCATTTTATGCTTTTATAATCCATGTTTTTTTTTTTATTTTAAAGGTTTGATTAAATTTTATAGAAAAGACCTTCCAGGAGGTATAATTGTAGTAACTTTTGTAAGACTTCGACCACAAGTCCTTAGAATATTGTGTTCTTCTTAGTTGCGATATGGTACTATATGGCAAATTAAACATTCGCAAAAATAATCAAACTATACTGTTTGAACTGTACTGTGGATTAAAATTTTAAAAACAAAATTTGTTTGGATTCCTAAAAAAGTTTTTAATTTTTTTGAAAAATCAATATTTCAAAAATCACGCGCTCTATTTTCTTGAAACAATTTTATGATTTATAAGAACTGCACTTAATACTATTTGAAAGATGTAGACAAAGACCGTTTTTTTTTTACTTTAAGATCATACAAATTTCAAGAAACGATTTTCGAAAATCGTATTTTTAACGAAAACCCTACTTGGAATGATGATAATTTTTTTTCTGATTCGCTTAATTTTTATTATGTATAATTGAAACAAAAATTAAAAATTCTTCTTCTTCTTCCTTTGCTTCGGCGCTGTTATGATCTCGATGTCGAGGGGATCATAACTCTCCCACTTATCTGCTTCACACTAGTGATCCGCCTGTGGGGTTCGCCGGGTTGACCTCAGAAATCGGCGGCAAGCCTCCCGGTTTTGTATTGTTCCATTTCTGAGGCCAACTGAATGCTGGTGTTTTTGCATTTGTTTGTACCAGGAGTGTTTAGGCCTACCTTTCTTTTTATTCCGAATTGGAACGTTGTATGATATTGCCTTTTTGACGGGGTTCTCAGGATCTCTCCTTTGAACATGGCAATACCAACTGAGTCGGTCGTGTTCAATTTTTTGGGAAATGGTATTCTTAACATGAAGGCTTCCTCGGATCTTCGTACTTCTAATTCGATCAAGCTTTGTAACTCCTGCTGTCATACGAAGCATCTTTATCTCAGCTGCCGTTAGCTTACTCTCATACTTTTTGTACATTGTCCAACATTGTGAACCGTATGTGAGTGCTGGGCGCACAACTGAAGTGTAGAGCTTTCCTTTCAGCTTAGGGGGCATTTTTCGGTCACAGAAGATAGCAGAATTTTCCCGCCACTTCATCCACCCTACGCTTACGCGATGATTGATATCGTCATCACAAGTAGCTTCGTTATTTATCATAGACCCCAGATATTTAAACTTTTCACACTTGGGAAGCACTACTCCATTCAAATAAATGTCTGGAATAGGCCTGTGTGGATCAGAAAATGGGCAGCATAGGTATTCTGTCTTTTTCGCGCTTATGCGGTACCCACTTCCTTCTAGAACATCCACCCATACGTCAAGTGCTCGTTGTAGGGATATCGGGTCTTCACTTATGATGGCTCCATCGTCAGCAAAGAATAACTGATGCACTTTTGGATCCGTCACTTTGCCTTCAAGCAGGTAATCAAGAACTGTAATAAAGAGCAGGGGACTCAAGACACTTCCCTGGTGTACACCTACTGTGATTTCGAATTCTTCGGTGACTCCAGCTGCGCATCTTACTTTAGTAACTGCTCCATCATACATGTCCATAATTATCCGCACATAGGTTTCTGGAACTCCTCGTTGCCTGAGGGCCACCCATATTAGATCTCGTGGTTGCCGATCGAATGCTTTTTCAAAATCAACCAATACGACATGCAAATCCTCCAAAGAATCCCGATGTTTTTCCATAATTATTCTTATACTCTGGATTGCATCCGTGGTTGACTTACCCCCGACAACCCCGCACTGGTCATCAGATAGCCTAATTATTTTTCGCAGTCGGCTACCCAAGACTCGCTCAACGATCTTCATGGTGTGTGACATCAGCTTAATCGAACGGTAATTATTAAAAAAAAAATTAAAAATTAAATTGAGAAATTTCTAACAGTCCCTACCATAAAACTTATTTTTTATTTTTGACCTTCTGGTTATCGGCATAACAAATTTAACTAAGGTATTTTGAAATATAACGAAAACTTTAATTTAGCGTGCTATTTGCTTATTTAATTTTATGTATAAAAACCTATTTTTTTTTAACGGTTTCTGTGATTTAATATGTTCGTTCATAAATTCGTATTTGCTTAGTAAACTGAGTGAGTGAGTTGTTTTAGCCATTTAAAAAAATGTATGATTATGAATATTTTACATTTTTAAGAAACTTCAAGTGCCAAACGACAAAAAATTATGAGGAATTATAAGAACTAAAGCTCTTGTTCTAAGCCCATAATAATAGTAAAATTGTTTTAAATTGATTATCTAGCAAAAATGCTGTGGGTAATGTTGCAAATTCCTTATGGTTTGTCTTTGGTTCAATATTTTATTACTGAATTCGATTCCTTAGTAACATGCTTCCAAGCAAAATATTATTGGTATTAAGATAGAATTCAACAAGAATATTTGTAATCAATTGAGTTTTCTAAAATACTTGCATGATAGGCTGCCACATAAATAAACGAAAAAATTGGGAGGTGTCACAGAATTGAAAGATTTTGAGCAAAATAACGTTTTTCTGGTAAGATTTAACAGAATACAAAATAGAAGGATAAAAAGACTAACTAAGAGATACCAAATTTAGGGGTGAAATTGAATTATATGGACATACAAGGAAAAAATAATGCATTAACAAAGCTAAATAGACCTCGGTTAAATTTTTCATAATTTTAAATATTAGTGACAAAAAATGTGTTTGGGCTGTTAAAGGCCTTGGCAGTGGCCTTGAGAACAATCCATATATGTTATTTCTAAAATTTTTTTTAAATATTTGAAACTGAATAAATTACGTCAAGTCATAGCTACACTATGCTTGCAGTTTTTGAGGCGCTTGGAAGGTAATCGAAAAATTTGTTCGCTCAGTATCTTGATTCAAAATGATATAGACTTCTCTTGACTCTTAATATATCAGAATATTGTACGTACATAATATATGTACACATAAGCCATTGATGTTTTCTGTTGTCAATTTCTATCTTATATTTTCGACTTGAAATAGGAGCAACAAATTTGTTTTGGAAAGGACATGTACAGTTACATGTTACAGTTTTCGTTAAAATTCATTATCCAAAACATTTCTTTGACACATGATTTTAATTTTCTTCAACCTGTTGATTGTCCGGTGCCTCAAAAATTCTTGAAGCCTAATTTTTACAATTGCTGAGCAATAATTTCTTTACGAAAAGGCGTCAAACTTCCTCCCTGTCTTTATTTTGTCCATTATCACCGTATATCCGCAGAGAGGTGAACTATCTCAGACATATTGACGAGGTTGTTCTTAAACCAAATTCATCCCTTGGCCTTTTGAAGCGATGCACAGTGGGTCCCCTTCATACTAAGCAGTGCTCAAAATTCAAAATCTTGTTAAAAAAACTAAGAACTGTTATAAATAGATACTAACTGCTGTTGAAAATGAAAATATTATTAATAATGAATATACTTCTGACCATAGTAAACTTTTTCAAGGTTATTGATAGATTTATTTTAAGAAAACAATTGTTCTTCGAGTAACATATTTATGACTTCAGGATAAAACATTTTTCGGTGAATGACTATCGTTGTGCGCGATGTTATCAAGGGATTGGCAGAAATTAATAACCTATTTATAACATCCCACATGTAATCCTTCTTTTTTTTCGTGATGTCTTCCCGCTGAATTGTTGCCGATATATGAAAATCTCTATTTCGCACCTCCTGGTCTTCTTCGCTTAACTGGCTAATTGGAAGTAGGGCATGAGTCATTATTTCACTATCATTGATAAGGATTTGGTGCAGACTTGTGGTCATGGGATGCCAAGGACAGAGCTTCACGTAAAGTCGAGCTGTTTCTAGGAAAAAACACCTAAATCTTTCCGAATGTATCTGAAAACCGATCATATATTAAGCAAACAATTAACAAAAAAATTGACATGACTCACTAAAAAGCTTATATTTTAAGTTCTATCAGTCGGATGGTCAAAATTCAGGTATGTAAGCTTAGGTTTAATTACAGAGCATCAAATTGCATATTTAAATTTTATATTTATATAAGTGGTTATATTACTGGAACAAAGATAGGACAAATAGATAGTTTTTAACTTCACCCCTACCCCCTACCCAAGGCTGAGAAAAAAACCTGCCGGAATTTTCAGATTTGATATCATGATAGACATACCTATAATACTCATACTCATATTTTAGCTAAACATCCACTACCAATTTTTTTGTCGGCCTTTGTATTATTTATTTATTGAACCGCGAACTCAAACAGTAATATTTCGAACTAGCGCACCTAACTTTTACTTCTGTCTTCGGATTTTTAATAAAAAATACTTCTTCTTTCATGCTGTATACTTAGATTTAAAAGTTATCTGCGCCAGTTAAAAAAAAAAAAATCATTTTAAAAATTTCATTGCCCGTGAGTAAAACCGTCATCCATTTATGTATTTTATACAATAAGTAACAACTTTCAAACGAAAATAAAAATGTATTTGCAATCTACATGTCTTCTTGAACAAACAACATATTTTTAATTTTTTTTTTGTTTAACGAAGTTAACTTTTAAAATTAAAATAAAACTGCACAAAATTAAAACTTGCGCATGTCTAATAAAAATCAATGACAAAGAGTCAACTTGAATGTACCGTAACTTGACCATTAGACAGAGAAGAAAGATAATACCTACAAATAACATGTGTTATAATATGTATATTAATTATGCATTTTTATTTTTTTTTAAAGACAAAAATTAAAAACTGTATTTTGAGCACTGATGTGTATGGAGAGGACCCACTGTGCGATGGTCCGAAGAGTTCTTGGTCCCCTTGTTTCCTGATCGCTGTACATAATCTTTGTTCGTTCCATTCTTAAGAACGCCTGTCAAGTGTTGTTCACTTATCAATAAATTCACATCCTTAGAATCGAGAGCATTAAACATCGGTCGGATTTGGAATAACCCTTTTATTCAACCCTGCGTACCGAGACCGCCTTCAACTAATTACTTGAAAAAGAAGAGAAATAATTAACATTTTCTTCCTTTCATTGACACCTTTCAGGATATGTTGACTCCGTCCATCTCTTCCAAAAATAAACTTGGAAGAAAGTATTGTGTATTGAAATTTTCAAAACAAAATGTTGTATACATATTCTTAAGAAATAATTTTTTTTTTTTTTCAAAACTAAATATTTCGAAATTAGTCCGTTTTTTTTAAACTTCACAATCAAAAGTTTTTTATTACAACCTACAAGATGTGAGAAAAAATATATTTTACATAAAAATAACGGTATCCACCATACTAGTGTTAAAAAATTGTTCTCGAAAATCGTATTTTTCACGAAAACGGTGCCTAGAATTTTCATGTGGTATCACAATGGACTATCTCTAGTCTAAGTGTGTCAGCTGGCTGCCACTTCAACCTTACCTAACCTAACCAGATGGAAGATTCTCAAGGAATGGAGTTTTGACTATTTTGGTTTTGACAAATATTTGAACAATTCGATCTTCTGATTAATGTTCTCCTTAAAAAAAAAGACTGAAGTTCGATGAGTATATCCAATTATGCGTACATATCCCAACGAACTCGTATGTATCTGTCAATAAATAAGAATCTAAATTTAACTTTCCCAAACAAAAGTAAAATTTTCCCTTCTTTACATTTAGCCCATATAAGCGAAAAAGAACTATGGTAAACTTCCTGAACATCATTATAATATTTGTCCATCTCTTTGTTCCGAACAAACAACCATTTTTCGAAATAATTGCCTAAACCCCGAAATAAAAATATAATTCAAAAAACCCTCTTGAAAAGGGACAGTAAAAAATCCTGCTCTCTCATTTGCAACTAGGATCTTTAGTCATGTCCCTGGTTTGTAAGTTTGTAAGTTTTTGAAGAATTGTAAACAACTTTTTACCATGCCCGAACCAGACCATAACTGTGGAAAATTGTTGTAACTACACACCAACTAACCAGGTACATTTGTCAATTTGTTCATTCTTTCGAAGTTTGTTCTTTGAGCTTCATCCTTCTAGACAAGCTTATATTTTTGCCAAATTTCCAAGGGCATCAACCCCTTGCCGAAGTAAAAACTCGAACCGAACAACAACAACAAAAAAAGGCACCAATCAGCAGTTTTCTTTGCCAATATTTTTTGCCGAGCATCTTGTTTGTTGGTTTGGTTTTTGTGTCTTTTTTGGTAGATGAATTTGAGCACGCCATCTATACCTACACACACTCATTGATTCCATCCGCACCTTCGGGAAAAGTTTCAATTTTTCTTTGAAAGCAGGAAAGTTTTAAACTCGAAATTTATCTCCTTTCTATTCTTTTTTTTTTTTTCTGTTGGTGTGTGTGTGTGGTTTTTGTTGCTATTGATTCTTGGGCTGTGAGAAAGACTTGCATTGAAAGCCTTCGGCAAAAAAGGATGTTTGTCTGCTTCAGTGAGTCTTGTTTTCCACTCACGTTCAGTTTATGCCTATTCATTTTGCCGTAAGGCCATTAAGGACTCTGCATCTCACTCCATTATACCGTTCGGTCTTGCTCTCCGAAGTCATATAAATTGAATTTATTAATGACAGTGCTTATCTTCTGTTTTTGCCAATGAATTTTTCAAGCAAAAGGTTACCCGATATAGAAAGTTTGGAACATATAGAAAAAGATGCATTGGTTTTGGACTTGTTCCAAAAAACCATTTGTTGCTGGGTTTTTTGTGAGGTCCTGCAGAGTTTTGTCCGGGATGGAGACTGGGAGGACGTCGTCGTCGTCGTCGACAGCAAATATCGTCGTCGTCATGGTAGACTTCTTATTTTGTTCGCCCAAAACGTCCTCTAATCGTTTTTATCGTTCATCGAATAGTGCACGGAGTGAAAGCACAAACAAGGTCCTTGCAGGGAAAATACATACAAGTTTGCGCTGTTGGCAAGGAGACGGCGAAAAAAAGCTTAATTGACCGAACTGATTGATTATTTCGATATCTCAACTGTTTATCGTTTGTTGACAATAAAAGGCTCGAATGCCTTTACTGAACGATTAGATGGCGATCAATTCAATGGCACACAAGAACAAAGAAAGAGTGAGGCGGAAAAGAATAAATATATTATAGTCCTTGAAAAGTAAAGGAGAGATTAAATTTTTGTTTGTTATGTGAAACGACTTTGATGGGTAAGAGTTGTTTTCATCTAATGAACAAAAAAATTGTGAACATAATAAAAGGATTTTAAGATTAAGACTGTCAAAGTCCAGTAAACTTTATTTATATGGACTAAGGACTTACATAGTCTAAACATAAATACTAATAGAAGAAAATGTATGTCGAATGAAAAAGAGCTAAAGCAGGAGACTATTTTCTCTAAGACGCCTAGACGGTATAAAGCTTGAAATGCATTTTATTCAGGCTTGAGCTGCCAATTTTCTCGAAATGTCCACTTCGTTATTGGGAGACTCCTTTCTGACAAAAATGAAGTTGGGTAACGTTACCACAGCTCACCAAACCATCACATTTGTGGGATGGTGCCTCTCTAAATCTTAGGATTGAGTTTTAATACTTGTCCATTTGATATCCGAGCAAGAATTTGTTAAAATATTTTTCGGTGGTAAAGATTTTCGCATAAGTCAACAAAATGTTCTTGTAAGCATTTTCCCCATACCGGAATAGCACATCTCTCAATTTTTGCCTACGCTTCTGCTTCACTGCAACTTTGAGCAAGCGTCCAAGCGTCTTTTGTATGCCCTGAGTCGTAAATCTTCTATGATGATAGGAGATATGGATAGTTGAGGTATATTCATTTTCGCAGTGAAGTTTGACTGATTCGAGTTGTCATGGCTTTGATGACACTTGGAGTTCTCTAAGTGTTTCGATGGCTTTATCTTTGCTGATAACTTACTCAAACACTATTCTGAGAAGACTTCATCGCACGTTACAAAACATTACGAATTATTCCAGGCTCTCAAAAGGACGGACTCATTTTATGTTTTTGAAGACCAATTACTAAATAACGACTTGCGGTAACACCGGATTACGGGGTTGTAAATGACTAAAAGTTAAATATATTTCTCCGACAATGTAAACATAAAAAAATGAAATGACATACATTTATATTTTGCAGACAAAAAACTAAATAATATTCCAATTTGTATCAACGGAAAAACTGTACCTTACGCCAACACTGCCAAATACCTTAGAATGACTTTGGAAGCAATTCTAAAATAAAAACATAAAAAAAAGAAGAACTGGAATTAAAGTACAGAGAAATGTCTTGGTTACTGGGACAGAACTCTAGCCTATCTATCCAAAACAAAATAATTTTATATAAGCAAGTGCTGAAACCCGTTTGGACGTATGGTATCCAGCTGTGGGGCTGTACAAAGAAAACATATTCTGAACCCATCCCAAAATTTCGAGGAATAATAAATACCCCTTGATAAATAAGAAATACCGATATTTATGTATATCGTGTCCTTCAAATTCAAATGGTCACATAAGTGGTTAAAAAACACGCTGTTTCACACAATCAGCGAATGCGAAGTCATACCAAGTCCGAGCTGGAACACGTCTTAAATGTAAGAGACATTGTTCGGAGACTTAGAAGAACCAAGCCTCATAAGGTGATGGTCTTAAAGCTATAGGTAAGTATTAAAAGCTCAAACTTCACCCAAAGTGATTTTAAAATAAGAAAGTCTTCTGAAAATTTCCAACAACAAAAACAAATATTTTTTAGGAAATTATTGTATACAATATTATATTCAGTTGGAAAGACGCTCCTGTGTACAAATTTTGATTCAAATCGGTAATGGAGTTTGTGAGAAAGGTGAGAATCAATGGAAAAAATATTGCGTAAGCTTTTCAATCTGTACTACTTTACAGGTCTCTTTCCATATGAGGACAGAAAGCAGAATTTCTGTCCCTAAGCTGTCCCTAAGGCAGGCGATTCTTCTTCTCCTCTAACAATCGTCCAATTACACGTTCAAACGTCCATTCCATCCAAGGTCATGAAAACACTAAAAAATTATCCGCACCAGAAATATATTAAGAACGATACTTTCTGACTCCACTGGTAATCTCATAGTATATCTCAGCGAACAGTGGCACAAATCCTTACATCGTTTTGGAGAAAGTAAGATTATTGCACTTGATATATCAAAAGCATTTGATAGAGTTTGGCATCAAGCTTTCTTATCGAAAATGCATATGTGTTTAGTATCAAAGAATCTATTCTTCGTTTGATGAGAAACTACCCTTCGGACCGCTCAATACAAATTGTATTGAATAATTCATTATTTGATATTCCTTAAAAAAATGAGGGTTTGCCACAAGGCTCCGTTTTGTCTCCGACTACCTTTCTCATACTTATCAATGATCTCTTGTCTGAAACTTCTAATTCCTCAAATTGTTTTGCTAACGACAGTACTCTCAGCTTCTTATATTCGTTTCGAGATGCACTTGTTCTTTGAATGCGGATTTAGAATGGCAACGTATGGTTCGTTATTTAAATTTTGAATCCCATTATGACTTGCTTGTATTTTTTATACCGTTTTGTTATATTTTTGAGATTAGACAATTCTATTTACACATTTTTTGTTTCGGAATAAATCTGTCAGATGCCTGCTTTAAATACAATTTAAAAGTCGCCAAAGCTTGATTCAGATCCTGGTTACTTACAATTAAAAAAGAAGTCGAAAAACTTTAGATAGATAGCTAGATATATTTATTTCGTTAGTTTTTATAAAAAGTCGGTGACCGCAAGTCTTACATTCAGAGATTTGATATTATCTTTCTTATGAAATATTATCTTAATAAAATTGAATAAAAAACCAGTAATTAACTGCTAGAAGAATCAATTGAAAATTATCACTTTTGACACAAGACCTAAGCCATCACCAATATTTGGTCAAATTTGAATAAAAAAAAGTCATACCATTCGGGTGTGACTATTTCTTATCAGCAGCTTAAAAATTCATCTGGAAGAAACAGCTCAATTCTTGCTTTCAAGAACTACTGAAAGTTACTTGTGACTCTAACTACACAGACATTGAATCTTTGAAGTTTTTTTTAAATGGATACAAAACTATAAAAGCTATGTGTACCTATGCCTTTTTTTAAAAACAATAATGTGACTTTTGGGATATTCTTTTAGCTTGAGATTCTTGACCCAAGCTATGAGAAAACGAAAAAAAAAAACATTACTTTATCCTATCATCCGGTTTACTGTCTTGAGGAACCATGGTAGAAAATTTTCACAAACTTATATTTTTTTGTTTCACTGAAATTAGAAACCCCAGCAGAAAATAAACTATGCTTTGGTCAAACAGCATCATCAAAACGTGATAAAAATATATTCAAAATGTCTGAGTGTAATTTTATTGGCCAAAAGAACACAAAACCCATCACAGGAGAGAAAGTTATGTATGCGATATTATCTCCGTATAGTAAAACCAAAAGAAAAAGGAACCTCGAAGCTAGACCAGAAAAGAGAAAATTAAATAAATTCCATTTTAATTGCCAGGAGCTGAAACGTTAATTGGGATTATCCCGAGTAGTCTAGCACTGTGTGAAGCACCTTATACTCTGTTGCTTTCATATATTGCCACTTTTCCACACCCATCACCGCACACCCACAATCTACTGCAACCGCACAGCAAGCTATAGCTCTTAGGTTACGAATGTCTAAATGCATTCGACTTTTGGCCTCAGGGCAGTAAACCATACGTTAAAAGCACACGTTTTTGAGTTTCAGTTCAATCCTTAGATATAGTCTCTCTTTGGGCCTCCTTCCTCTGTTTGGACATTCGTGCATGAAGGAAATTTGACCAAAAGCCACCATCTACCTATATATTCCAACCAGCTACCTCATATCGTATTATAAATTAATATCTATGTATGGGTTGTACTTGTACAGAACTCGGGTTTTGACTTAATACTTTCAGTCCGTCTCGAAACATGTGCTGCACGTACGACACAGAACTATACGAGTACGTTTAGAAGGTTCATGTGCTTAGAAAATATCACGAGGATACACCACCTTTTTGTAAATATCTTTAAACACAAAGTTACATTGCATAAATGTACACATTCAGGCCCTTTTAGGTTTAGGGGCTAAAGCAACCAGAGACGACACCAAAAAGATACAGAAAGGAAGAAGAACAAAAAAAAAAATCGGTATTTGTATGTACCTAGAAAGTACTAGAAAATTTTCTGGTCAGTGAACATTGACTAACTCAATACCAGGATTTGGTCGATTGTGTGCTCAAAGTTCCGAAAGATAATTTCAAATTCCATGTGCAATGACATATCCTCTTGGTTTCCATATGCACACTCGGCCCTCAACGAATTTTCAAAAAAAAAAAAACAAAAAAAATTGTTTTCAGAAACCAAACAGAGCCAGAGACTTGGAGATATACGAAACCTCTGATGGTACCAAAAGTTGACAGGGAAGCATTTCATACATTTTCGAGTAGTTAACCTCTGAGTGAGCTGCAACAAAACTAACCGGAATTTTGTGTAACAAATTTGTAAGGTAAGGTGGAATGCACACTAACGAATTTAGTACTATACAATGTTCACGGTTAGTGTACATTGCACATATCGTAGTTATTTCTAAGTTTTTAAAAATTGTTTGTGTTGAAAAAGTGGAATGCAAATGAAATGAAAACTGTATTGTGGAACAGTCTAGCAGCTCAAATGCATTTAAAATCTCAAACACACAATTTATTGCCCTTATGTGATCTTAGAGCATCGAAAGACCCAAGGTTTTTGGTAATTATTTGGTTGTACAATAAATTTGGGTCAACTCTGAGTTAAGTTCAACGAACAAAGCTACTTTTGAAATTTTGGTGTTGAGCTCCATCTAGCGGAAAACTTTTTTATTTAATCGGAAATACTTTTTATTTAATCGGAACTCCTCTTTCAAAACAAATTATTGCGTAATTTTCAGATCAATAGAATGTTTATTATTTGAGTTTTTAACACCATTTCTGATCTATTGTAATGAGCGCCATCTAGCGGAAAATTGGAATAGTTTTGATTAACTTTCACTTCTCACTTCATAACAAATATATTGCGTAAATAACTCAAATTGGATATTTAGTTGTAGAGTTTTTAAGTAAATTTCAGATTTCTTATAGTCAGCGCCATCTGTAATCATCATAACTTTAACAAACCTCACCCCCTAGTAAATGTTTCGTGCATGTTTCAGCTCAATTAGTTGGTTATTTTTAAGTAATGCAATTGAGATTTTGATGATCAGCGCCATCTATAGGAAGTGTAGTTAAGTTTCGTAAAAATGAATTTCCTATGGATCTGAAGAGCATGGAGACAGGTAATCTTTAAGTTGATCTTTGTGAGGCTATGACTCTCAAGATTTTAAGCGGTAGTGACGTAGTAATTGTTTTTTTTTTTTTTCAATATTCATTGAAAATTTGATAGATAAGGAGTCTTAGACACGAGATCGTTGATGAATTTGAGAAAGAGAGTCGGAGACAAAACTGAGCCCTGTGGCACACCTATACTAAATTTAATAGAGACGACTACTTTATTTTTCGTGCAAAAGGTTCGACTCAGGAAGTGCCATTGCAAATAAAATAGAATCCTAGTGAATCTAAGTTGATGTAAAGCATAAAGAGAATTGCTCCAGGAAGATATCCCTGCGTCACGATAGGTAAAACTTGGAGATAGTAAGTGGTATTGGCCACAAGACAAGAATAATCTCGGTTCTTTTAAAGTATGTGAAAAGAGCCCGTATTTTACTGACCCAAATTAAGGTACAGTTATTGGGAGAAAAGTAAGAGTACAACATTTTTAAATTTATTTATTGAAAAGATCTAGCAGATTCAAAAATATTTTCATGCCAACAAAAGTCACAATGAGCTGCGACACCTACACGCCATTGGGAATGGACTGAGATGAGAATGATACGAGAACAATACAATACCGAGACTACACGGCAAGGAGCAAGACATTTAGCCATGGAATACAACCCCATTTTAATACTGTATAGAACTCGTTTGAAAATTTAGTTGAGATGACGTATTTGTGAACACACCCTTTAGTGGATCACCATCCACGCTTTGAGTTCGCGAATAATATATCAATGAAGACAATTTATTTGTTTGTTCTGAGAGGCATATTGATCTGTCTATTTCATTTGTCTACTTTATCCGAAGAACATATTGTCACTAATAGATGTCACCACCTACGTAAACGACCAGACATCTTTCTTGACGACAGCATTGACTTTTTGAAAGAGTAAATTCTCCGCCGTTTATGGTTCTCCATTTGACCATGTTTTCGAGATGAGACCCGATCAGATCAGATCAATAACAAATATTTCAGTTCTAAATCCTCATCCAAGTATCAAGTACATGCATTTGGAAATGAATAGGGGAAGCTGACATTAGGTATTGTCAGTAGAAAAACAATTTGATGGATTTGAAATTTTCGACAGGAGATCATTAATGAATTTCAGGAAGAGATTCGGAGACAAAACGGAGCTCTGTGGCACACCAGAATTTATTTTATGTATAACATACTAGAAACAGTCCACACTATTGCTTGTATTGTGCGGTTCGAAAGGTAATTTCTAATCAAATGAAAAAAAGATTCATCAAATCCAATTGCACGAATTTTCGAAAAGATAGCTTGATGATGAACTCTATCAAATGCTTTTGAAATATCTAGTGTGATAAATTTACTTTCTCCAAAATGATGTCAGGATTTGTACCATCAGATCACCAGACGACTATACTTCCAGTGATTTAGAAGCTTCCATTCTTCATTCTATCATCGTTTCTATGGCCTTTGAAAGAAGGGACTTGAAATTGGGCGCAAGTTATACGAAGAATAAGACTCGCCTTTTATGGGACACTTAAATTCCATTTCAGTACCAGTTTTGTCTTGAAAAATTTTGTTCAAATGAGATATCAAGCTCTAAGATATCTTATCAAGCTCTTAAAAGTCCAGAAGAACGACCATTTAGCTTTCAACTAAAGGTTAGGAGGATTAACTCAAAGCTTTCTGATCAAACTTCATAGAAATTTCAAGAACAGTCTGGTTCTGGACAACAATTGATAAAAAGTATCAGTTAGTATTGGTACCGCTGGACATAAAGATTTCTGTATTAGACTAAGGTGTAGGAGATCTGGTTTCGTTCTTTGACCGGTGCCACCATAAAATAAAAAGAAAATATTTTTCGGAGGAACCGTCTTTTACGAAGAAGTGACGATTCTTAGAATTATATCTCTTGTCATGAAAAGTGCTTCTCCTATAAGCCTATGGGACTCGGCAAGCAATTTTAAGTCCCCCCAATTTCTGCCGACAATACGCTTACAATAATGGTTGAAAATTCTTCTAGTTAGCCGACATTTTTGGCCTCCACTTACTGGGCTGCTTTGTTAAAGAGCGCAAAGATCTAAAAATGCCTCATTGACCTATATTTTGAATTTTGGCAAGGAAGAACTATGTATGTAAGTCAATAAAAGAGACACAATTTAGAGCCTGTTTTTAAATTACGCCTAAAATAATTCAGTGAAGTACGTCCCTGTACATCCAACCAACGAACGCAACGGACCGAAACCAAACTGACTAACATTTAGATTTCCATATGGCATGGTCAATATATTCATCTCTATGTGTCCTGTGTGTATCCTAACATACAAATACAAACGAAAAAAAAAATGAAAAAAAATTAAACCGGACTCAGTCTTTCAGGCCTTCGAGGCATAAAACGGGAACCAGTTCTCTGTTCATGGCACACATCTCTGGTTCATGCACATTTCATATACCTAGTAGCTGCCCTGCCCAGTCCACCCCTCAAAAACATCTCCTTAACAAAAACTCTGTCTACTGATGATGCACCCATTGCCCAAGCCCATCGGTGAGGACAACGAGTACTCGACGCCTCCATTTGGTCATAACAGCTTTTACCCATGCGGGTTATTTCTCATATTGAGTTTATTCCGAAGGATTTTATGCCAGGGGCGGCTTTGAGTACGAGCATGATGCGACTCTATCTATGTATCGCATCTTGTATTGATGCCGATGAGATACATCTCTATGGCACAACAAAAATCACAGAGAAATTCGATTGCTGCCTTTAATTGGCATAATACGATCCGGATCCATCCCCCGGTGGGTAAAGGTACACACAGATTCCATATCTCCCTCACTACTTCCCATCTCTATAGATGGTTGAAGAATTCATTATCATCGATAACAACACAAAAACATAAATTGAAATCAAATAAATTGGCATCCTGCTGGTGGGTGGGGGGCCATCATACTACATATGAGTGAGTGAGTTTGGGTGTTTGAATTGGACAAATGTGAAGAGAGATCATCAGTGCGGAGTAGTAAATCAATTTCCCTATAAATTTTCACATAGTATACCCAGCCAAAGCCCAAGCCCTTATGATGTAGCTTCCAATATATTATTTCCCATCACATATAGTCACTCCAGAATTTACCTGCTATTCATGGTACATTTGATGTAATTCAATTTATTAGCGATGAACATTTGGGTATCGAATATCTCTTCTCAATTGAATTACCTTTACCTACCTTATATCTATAGAGACCGAGGCAAAACACACATACGTACTTCTCGGCAAAAATAAGTTATACGTAATTACTGGGAAAAATAAATCTACCATGAAATTTGAGAGGACCTTTTAATATTCTTTCAGAGAATTAAAAAAAAAAAAAGAATTCACCAGGTTTTGAGATTTAATTTAATTAAATTCTTATTTAAATATTTTGCTCAAAAATCCGCTGACTTAATTAAAGCATTTTTGTGAATGACTTCATTAGCTTTACAGTAGGGTGCAGCGTTTTCAGAGTTTTTTTCGTTTCAAGTCATGGGTTATGCGCAATGGTCTCCTAAACTGATTCTGATAATTCATTTTGAGTCATCCTTGCCACCAGCCAGAGATGACTAGTTTTTGAAATTGACATGTTTTGAATTTAAGGGACGAATGTGGTTCCAAAAAATAAGGAATTCTAAAAATGTGACAGCATATATAAGAATAGTTTACTATGAAGGGAGATATTTACACCACATTTCAGAACAAAATATTAAAGAAGCAAACACTGAATCCCTCTTGGGCGTATGGTATTCAACTGTATAAACTTGGTAGCATTTGTTGCCCATCCAAAAATTCCAAAACAAAGTCCTTCGTGGAAATAGCGGCCTATAATGTGACTTTCAATTAGAAATTGTTACAGAAGTAGTAAAAAATACGCTGGATCATAAATTCAACAACTCCGAAGTTATACAAACTCCGAAATTGAAACCATCTTAAATGTACGAGACAATGTAAGGATACTGAGAAGAACCACACTTCATGGCTGATGGTCTAAAAGCTATGGATGCAGTTTAAAATTAAGAAAGAAAAACAAATCTTCGATATTTCACGGGTTTGTCCTGATCGTTGTGATTTCCGTGCAGTAAGAGTCCTACGCTACTTGGTACCGAATATTGCCAAATGCCCTTAGAAGACTTTTAAAAACAATTAGAAGAATTAAGATCATCTAATTTCCAGTGTTCGATTAAGAATCCATAGGCCTGTAAATACTACAATAGTTAAGAACTTTGGCCAGAATCACATCATAGAGCCAATCTTTATATATTTAAATATTTTCAGACATTCACACAATCGATATCTGATATGTTATTGATCCCCTCATTTTCAGTTGTGTTAAAATTTTTTAAAGTAGCGAGATCATATAGAATCTGGATAATCCTACTATTTTGAAGGCAATATAAAATATTATTAAAATATTTTTTCTTAAATTTTGTGTTCTTAAAAAAATTTGAGTACACATTTATTCTGATGTGAAAAAATTTGAACCTCACTCTTGCGGAATTGCAAATATTATTTTTTGGGTGTACAGTAAAACTCACGCTTTCAGAGCTATGCCCTGGCTTTTAAAACAGGTTTAGTAGCTTCTTTATTTAAGTCTTGCCGATGTCTTTAAACAATTTTATTTCATTTAAAGTAGAGTTTAAGAAAATGACTCATGCGCTTAAGCGTTTGCAAAATCCCAAGTTTTCTTTCATCCCAAAAGTCCGACATTATTTTCCACTTAGGTTATTGTACTAGTAACTCAGATCCAAAATATTTTTTTTTTTATAATTTCAACACACTCTCAAGGGATTATGTGTACCCTTTTAGTGAAAATGATTTAAAAGGAGATGTCGATGCACATTGGCCTTGAAATCACGTGAATCATAATGAGGGGAGAAAATCGAGAGGCGAAAAGTATTCCACATCCTAGTAGTGCGGCTGAAAGAAGAACCTCTATATTTGGACAGAACGTCCGAAGTAAAGCTCAAGGGTAAACTGATGAGTATTCCCTGTTAGACGAGACCACGGTGGAATTGTTTGAGGGGAGGAATGCAACTGAACATTGTTGATAGAAAAAGCTATAAGAAAATGACAGACAGGAGACGTTACGACGATGTTCAAGAGAAACAAAAGTTTGCGTAATGGATGTGTCTCCTATAAGCCTTAAGGCCCTATTCTGAATTCTATCCAATAGGCTCAAATGAGTGACGGGTTTTCTACTCAGATATGAGAGTTATACTCAAGTCTTGGGCGGATATATGCCTTATATGCCTTATAGATCGTATCGATATCAGATGAGGAAACAAATGTCTTGCATCTTTTAAGAAAACCTAAGCATTTCGCTTCGTTTTGGGCTACGTCGAATATACGAGAGCTATTTGCTAAAGCAGTGACTTTAAAGATAGATGTCGTTTTTTTTCTAGGCCTACACAAAAGAATTCAAATATATCTGTCAATTATTAACCGTTTAATAAATTCGAAAAAATTTAAAGCTGTAGATATTATCTATCAAAAAAAAAAATAGAAAAAAGTGAACTTCGCATGTGAATCAAGCACTTCTTTTTGCGTAGTAAAAATATTAAGGAAACTGAGGAAAACTTAAAAAATACTATGGAGATTCTGATTCTTTGCATGGAATGGCTCACAGAATTTCGTTGTGATCGAATGGGCACAAAAGACGCTGAGCGTCCAGGACGTCCAAATGAAGTCACATCAGAAGAAATGGTCACCAAAATAGAGGATATTGTGTCAGACAATCGCCTTATCAAGGTTCGTGAAATAAGCTAAGCTTGGAAACGTGGATACATCACTACACATCAGAATTGAAAGAACCATCGAAACAATGAACTTTTTCAGGTGAACGTGGACCAGAACTATTCTGCCAATTTACTGGATAGATTCAACACAGAATTGGTTGAAAAGCAGCCTCATATGAGAAGAAGAAAAAAGTACTGTTTCATCACGACACTGCTCCATCACATTCGTCCGCAGTATTGAGCTATGAAATGCTATCTCATCCAAAGCCCAAAAACAGGGTTGTGAACCTCGAAACGAATATGGAAAGTTGAGGGTGCTGTCATCAGCGAAACAATAAGAGATCCCACACAAATATTATATATGAAGATAACAAAGAGTTTCGGAGACAAAACGGAGTCTTCGGGCACATATTTTATGAATATCCGACTTGAAACCGTCCAATATCTACAACTAGTATTGATCGATATAAAAGGTAATTTCTAATCCAACGAAGAAGAAACTCTTCGATACCAAATGCACGCATTTTCAATAAAAGAGCTTCGTGCCAAACTCTATCAAATGCTTTAGAAGTATCCAATAACCTTTTTTTTTCTCCAAAATGATGTAAGGATTGGTTCCATTTTTCGGTGAGATATGCTACCAGTGAACCTATTACTACAAAAGTCATACGTCGGTCATTTAAAAGCTGTGAGTATGACTTTTCCGGTTTTCCTCAGTGGGGTTTGTTTTATAGGATCGAAAATATATCTCTGTCAACCTGATAACCTCTTTAAAGACATAGTCCTACCAAGAATTTTCTTTGGATATAAGTAATTTTGTCCTGTAAGGGAGAAAAGTTTTCATCAAACTGTTCTCATATCAGCACTGGAATCTATGTCACTATTGAGCAAGTGACCAGTTGAAGTTTGGGAAAATGTTGACCGTTTCATGAAATATTACTTTCTGTTGTACTTGTTTTACTCATAAAAGTGAATTCTTAAAATGATACGAGTACCTATATCAAAATTTTGAAAATTTTGAAAAGAAAAAAATATTTTTTTTAAACTCAACCATGTGCTAGATTTTTTTTTTTAACTTAGTACTTAACAGTTTTTTAAAAGTGCCTCAAAGTTGTAGAAAAAAGAGTTCTGTTATTCATAAATAGCGGTACCTAATTATAAACAAAATATTAATAAAAACATTTTTGAAAATCTCAATTTCCTCAAAAATGGCTCCATGAATATTGATAAAATGTGTTATGTAAGGCTTTTTTTGTATAGTCTATCATTCAATTTAACACAACTTTAAAGTCGTTTAAGTCTTTTTAAATCGTTTAAATGAATTTCATCCTTCTAAGAATTTTTTTGAATTACTCAAAAATAACGATCTTCATGAATATTTGTCCATCATATTTTTAACAGGGTTTACATTTTTTTACAACAAATTACAAAAAACCGTTAAGAATCGAAATGAAAATGCGCATCTCTCCCAATTAGTTTTTATTGAATTTTGAAAAAAAAAAAACAAAAACAAAAAAAAAATATCTACTTTTAAAATTTGAAATCAAGTTGATATCAAAAGGCATTGGATGAATATTTTTTTGGAAATTAGTTTTTGAAGCGTAATGTTTTATTTACTACCTATAATATTGGCATATCAATTTTATGCACTAGAAATTTGTTTCATTGTACATATTTTTATTACTATATATTTTTGAAGTATTCTAGCGAATTGGTTTAATCTTAAATTCATATTTTTTCAAAGAATGCCGCAGGTATTCTTTTTTGTTTAACCTAACTTTTTTGGATATTTTGGAATTTAGCCTTTTGAAAATTAAAACACATGGAATTGTATGGAGGTGGCCACATAAGCCCTGAGCGAAGTCACTCTTCAATCAAATCTGTTTTAATTTTTCAGTCGATCACTGAGCGACGAAATAAGTCCAAGTCGAAAATAAGAAAGCGACTTTCAACTAAAAGACTACGACGAACTGCACTTGACAATTACATTTTCGCAACTTATCGCTCAGCAATGACTCTCAGTAAATGGCTGCCCATCGCTCACAGTCGCTCGTGCGTCGCTCAATGAGTCGCCGAAGCCTAACGAGTAATTTATTTAAAGCATCTTTAAGTAGTCTTAACTATGTTGTTTGTTGCCAGGCCACGAGCAAAATCTTCCAGCTTTAATGATTAAGAATTTTAATCTTGGTTGGATGTACATAGTTCACATTGGAATGTTGTCACAAAATCGATGTAAGAGGAACTGAATTTAACAGAAATTGTGTATTGACAGGCCCTTACAGTCAACTGATGAGTCCATGTGAAATCGCCGGGACGAAACGCCAATGACCTGTGATTGTGAACTTAGGCTAAAAAATATAAAAAGTAATTGTGGAGCGAAAAGAAAATGCGACTGCACTCGACGAAGGTTGAATTTGAATGAATACAAAAATTGGTAGATACTCGTATACCGAGTTTTTTAAAGTTCTTCGCGGTGAAAATTAAAACCGATTTGTTATATAGATTGAACAATATAGTTTTCTAACATTATGATATTATAATTATGTCAAATTAAAATACTTGAATAAGGCCAGTAAGTTGTTGAAAAGTTAGCCTATTTTTATGAATTTTTGTAATGCTATAAGTAAGATAACAGTTAATAAAAAATATAAATGAATTGAAAACAAGAAATCATGGCATAAGTGACTAGGCTACGGTCTTGCTACGGTTTTTTACGAGTTATAAATTATTTATTTTTTTAGCATTCTTATATTTTTATTTGGAAACCTTGAGAAATTCTCATTTGTGCGGAATAAAAACAGATATGAGTATTTCCCATAAACAATAAAATTATTTGAAAATCAAAAAACAGCGTTTATGGCTCCACCCTACTATACAACTTCCAGAATTATTGCAGAGTTGAGCTTTAATTAAAAAGTGTTTTTCACGTAATTAGTCAGTATTTGTTTTAGGAAAAGTTGGAAATTCATTTAAATATTTTTAAAACGTATATGATACGTGGTTGTACTCCGAAATACTGCATAATTAACCGTCATCATGCAAGGCATTATTATTTAATAATGAATTTTGAATAAATATACAAAATTAAATATGGACAAAAATTATAGCGAAAGTTTCAGTTTAAATCAATTAAGTTTTAGTATAGTTGAATTAAAAAAAATATTATTTTCAATGACAAAGTTCCAATTAACATATGTTTTTACTTGTGATAAATTAGGTACGACACGGAAAGTTTTGAATTTTTTTCAAAAACACACAAACTTATAATTTGACGATCATAGACAACATATAAAGAGTGGGTTCCACAATTCAATCTTTCTGTACTTTTAAGGTCTTTATGTCAATTTTCTTAAAATTTTGTACTTTGTCATTTATAATAAATTTTGTCATTTAAAAAAAAAAATAGTGTAAAACACTATGTTAACATTTATCAAAGGAACGTAAGATTGGCTAAGAATATCACAGATGTCCGTGAAAGTGTACAGCAGAACCAGAGGCAGTCGATTCGTCGCCACAAGAAATCGGCCTTTCGCAGACTTCAACTTGGCGAATTTTGCGTCGGGACTTACACAGATTATGACAATAGACAATGCCGTTTGTTCGCTGACTGGGACTCGGAGCGTTTGAAAGAGGCCCCAAATCTGGCTGCAAGATCATCTTTAGCGAACAGGCGGATTTTTGGATGACTGGATGGCCATATAAGGGACAACACCAACCCCCACGAGGTATACCAGGTAACAATGCATCCTCAAAAAGTTACCATTTGGTGTACATTTTTGGCCGGCGAAAATGACGTTGATGAGCAGTGTTTCCACAAGTCGAGCAGCCTCCGAAATTAGATAGATATACTGTAATTCTGAATAGTAGCTAGAAGGCGCCAGAAAAATAAATGATAGGAAAAAATCCAAACAAAAACTTTCCTTTTGACTAACATTTTGTTTTTATGAAAAAGTGAATTTCAGAATATAAAATGTCAAATTAATATTTAAACTTCAGGGATGTAGCATTACAGAGGCAGCTACGGAAAAAAAATAATATTAATTGCATGTCAAAACTCACAAATGCTTTTCTTTAAAAGTCGTAAAAAAAGTCGCTTGAAATAATCTTTTTAGCGAAATAATCTATAGCGAGATTAAAATAATTTTTTTCGCTGACTGAGTTGAAATTCCGCTAAATATAGTGAAAATATTACGGAAACTTTTAAAGCTAGCGCTACAGAACGATTATAACCAATTTCACAGGGTCCAAATTGAACCATATGGACCTAGACGAAAAGAGCTTCCAGTATGATGGTGCCCCACAGCAGACACCACGATTGGCCACAAAGGTCATGCAATTTAACTCCGCCAGATATTTTCTTGTGAGGTTTTTTGAAGTCGTAGTTCAAGGCGCATAAACCGTCGGCCGATGCCCTTAAGGTGAACATAACATAAGCCATCGCTAGATCTATGTGAAAGTGTCATTACAAAATTTGGCAACTCCCATCCATGGCACAGTCCGTAGGAAGCCGAGACGGGCATTTGAACAATGTCATATTGCATACATAATGGCAAACATGGGACTTTCAAATGAAAAAAAAAAATGTGTCAATATCTAACACACAGGACACAGCTTGATTTCTGCCATTTCAACATCTTCCCGCCCGTACATGAAATTCGGTTCAACTCATATTTTAATGATTGAGTTAATGCATACTCGTACATATTTAGAAAAGACTGCTTATCCTTTGCACGATAACAAAAAAAAAACCTTTTCTTCTTGATGAAAACATCAAATTATCCCATCAAAGGACCTCTCCAATCCAAGACTTCAGAAACCCAGCGAAAAAGATATTTCATTCATTCAGCAAAAAAAAAAACGATGTTTAACGAAAACCAATTAATACTTCAACCCAAAATATTTTGAAAACCATCCGAGACCGTAAAAAAAATATTATCCCTTAAAACTAATTTCCGCAATTTCAAAACAACATTCCAATTAAGTTAAGAACTATTCCCAAATGCCAAAAAAAAAAAACGAAATAACTTCGACATAAGGAAACCTCTTAAGATACTCACCAAAAGCCAGAAACAGAATTGTACGGGAAAAAATAAAGTATTTTTTTTTTTTCTGTTTCTTGTCAAAAGGAAAGCAAGTTGAGTGAATAAAAGCAAATAAGTTTTGTTCTACAGGTAAGAACTAGAAAGAAACTACTAGGGGAAAACTCTTTCGATCCTGAGACGTCTCGTCTTTACTTCAAGGCTTTTACTCCTTTGATATTACTTTAGATGTCAAATCGGCGAAAAACAGCAACCGTTCCTTTATTTTTTCTTCCCTCCCAACCCAAACCCAACCCAACCAACATATGGTTTTGATGTTTTCTCTTTCCCAATCGAAGTTCAAAGGAATCATTTCCCAAACGGAAATGAAGTAACGTCAAAGGAATATGCCACAAAAAGAAAGGAAGACGAAAATACAAAAAAGAACGTCTTGAATTCAGGTTCAGAGGATACTATGATGCGGGCGGAAGTGTGAAAGTTCTTCCAGAAGAAAAAAAAAAGAAATAAACCTCTAAGCTCAAATACACGAGCAGCTAAACAATTTTCATCTCCAATGAGACTATACTCTAGTACTATCCGTACTTGTTGTTTTTCTCGTTCATATTTTCCTCAGAGTATTTTTCTTCATTTTTTTTTGCCTCAGCGATAAAAGGTGAGAAAGAATAGAAAATTTCCACGGAATTACATTACAAGCGGGTTGTGGCAAGTTTTTGGATTACAACCTTCAGCGAGTTCGTATTTTCTTCTCCCACAAAAAAAAGAAGGAAAATATGTTAAGAATTTTCTTGGGAAGTACTTTGAGAATCAAATTTATTTTGTGTTGTAATTACTTTACTTTTCAGTTGTTTAAGAATCAACTATCTGCAGCTGACAGGAAAATGGTTGTACGTACCTGAAAAGAGAAGAAGGAAGAAATTAGTTATTTTTTTTTGTGTGAAATTATATTTGGTTCGAATGAAATGTTGGATGTGGAATAAAAACGAAAAATATATTAAGGGAACCTACAGCTTTTTGAACTAAAAATATCATTATATAAGTAGATAGGTAAGTGGGTAAATAATTTGCCTTAATTTATTTTGTATACGAATTTACAACACTAAGCCGCAACGATGGGAAAATGAAAATTCCCAGGGCGAACTACACGCATTTACATTCCACAGCTCGAAAGAGAACAAAGCGAATTAAGAACTTGATACTTTTGCATTGGCAAACTGCTTAAGACAAAATTTTGGCACGTCAACTTTAAGATTTTATTATTATACGTATAAATAATAAATTTCAAAAAAAAAAAATATTGAACCGTTTTTGAGATATCGAATTTAAAAAAAAACACATTTTTTTTTTTCAAAAATTAAAAAAAATATTTTTTTTTTAAATTTTGAAATGCAATGTTTTTTAAACTTTTTAGAAGCTTCTCTATAAAAAATTTCATTAAAACCCGTTTTGTCGATAGTGAGAAATTCTAAATTTGAAGAAATGGTTCTATGGTAGGTACAGTCAGTAATATCTTAATTTCACATGTTTTTATTTTTAAATTATCCATCGTAAAAATTCATCGAAGGAAAAAACAATTATTAAAATTCTCGGAATCGTTTTCCGTCGAAAACCATTTTTAACATTTGTTTGGTGGGTACCGTTATATTTAGGTCAAATAATTTTTTTTCTCAGTTGTTGTAGATTATATTAAGAAACTTTTATTTATAAAGTTTAAAAATATCGATCATAGGGTTTTCGTAATATTGAGTTTGCAAAAAAAATGTTGGAATGTTTTAAAAATCAAAAAAAAAAACATATTTTAAAAATTTAAATAAACAGTAATATTCAAGCTTCTGGGAAGCTCTAGCATACAAAAAATGATCTAAATCGGTTATACCGTTTTTGAGAAAATGAAAAACAAAAGAAATGGTTCCAAAGAGCTTTTGGAAAATCTTAACGAAAGTTTAAAGTTTAATGAAAATCGTTAAGGCTGTAGTTGAACTGCCAGACAGAATTTCGAACCCATTTTTTTCGTCTTCGCCTATCATCGTTATGTCAACTTTGATCAAAATGGCTAGCTTGATTTTTTTTTACGAATGCATAACTTGCCTTATAAAACCTATAAGTCGCAAGTTAAAATTAAGTGTGCTATTATGGGCATGGACTACATTTTGGTGGAAAATTTATAAATTTATAATTTTATCAACGGTACCTGTCATAGAACTGCCTTTTTTGATTTTCCACTTTCTCTTTAACGACTCTAACGATTTTGACCAACATTTTGGTATAGGAGATCCTTTAAATTAAAAATAAAATTGTATATAAAAATATTCGACGAAATAATTTTTGGGTTTTTTAAAAAAAAAATCCAATTTTTGTTTTTGAAAAATCAATATCTTCAAAACGTGTGAACGAATATTTTTTGAAATTATGTTATTTTTTTTTTAATTTTAAACTCAAAAGCTGATATCAAACAGAGTCGAGGCTCAGGATCTGTTCAAATCTGCATACGAAGCTCTTGGTTCATTTGAAGGTTATCTAAAGAATGACAATCTTACGACTTATGGAAATATTTTAGATGTGTTGGAATCCTTTTTGAAACACGCCATAACAGTTGACACGAATGTTTTCAATGGTACAAATATTAATATTTCCCATACTGGTAAGGTCAGTAGATTTGGTAGATCATGACTTATATGTGTTATGATGATCACAAGTAGTTGACTTTTTCCTTCAGTAGAGCTTTTCACAACTCTCCAGGTCTGAACGTTTAGTCCCTAATTTTGGGCTTTTATGAGAGCCAAAAACTTTTTGTCTTCTTGCCCCTTGGTTCTTGGTAAGAACATCCTGACGTTATGCATTTTCGGGATATCATCACACATGCATGTATACAGTTCGATGCCCTTCCAAGTGCTCAATATGGGTACACTCTCTCTCTCTCTCTGCTGTTTCGGATCCAGCGCAATCGACTCAGAGCAGGCCAGTTCTGAAGTGCAGTCCATTGAACTTCAGCTTGTGCTTCCAGCCTAAAGAGAACTCCTCAATGACTACCTCCTCGAATGCCGATAGATCCTCGGCAGTCAAGGCGACCCGTGGATATCTCTTTGGCAGAACAGCAATTCTGACGCTCAAGGCCGCACTCGCATAGGAGATCTTTTGTTCGACGGGTTTAACCTTATCGGTGCTAAGTCCCGTAAATGATGTCGCCGTCGTCCCAGGCTTCTTTGCTTCTTTCCTTAGGGGAGGAGTTAATTGGTGGCATTTCCTCTTACCCTGTCTTAGGCTTTTATTGACGCTTTTCGTGTCGTCCTATCTTTGGTCCACCTTCTTCCTAGCTTCATGTAAGTGCATCCCCTCTTCAAGTAATCGGAACTACCATTTTTTGCCTGCTCCACTAAGTCCATTCCTGATCATTTTCGGATATAAAATTTTTAATTCCTCGAGCGGCCATTACCATTTATGTGCATTTTTTATTTAAGAATTATTTAGTTTTTCGAAAATATGCACAAATATGCATTTATATGCATTTATAGTAAAATATGCAAAAATATGCACTAACGATTAAATGTCATTTTAAAGCAAATTGATTGATTTGTGTTTGTATTTTATTCCTGTGTTTCTACAGTTTCTCAAAAAAAAAATATGCATTTGCATGGAAATCCTAGTCCTAGTTATGAGTATTAACTCCGATACGAAAAGTGATGATTATAAACTGCAGGAAAAAGAGCTTTTGCAGATGTTATTTAGTAATTGGTTGCCAACAACCATCCCTGAAAGGAAAAGTCAACAAGGGCACAAATGAACATTGTCCTTAAAAAACTAAACACTAATGTGTCTCTGTATTGATTACCGTGCGTTCAAAATTCGGATGAACATTTCACTTTTAGTAACTCCCAACGGTCAGAACAAGTTTAAAATATTGCCTTTTGGCCTTAAACGCGTAATCTGCAATTTTCTAAAAGCACATAAGTAAGCCAAGTTATCGGAAGACAGTATTCTCTTATCCCATATGGGTGATGTAATTTTTCTTTCAAAATCATATGACGAGAATTTAAAAAATGTTTCAAGCTTAACCTCAACTTATAGTCTAAAGATCAAATAGAAAAAAAAAAAACAAATTAACAAATTTTGTAAAACCATCACAATATAAGACGGTTGTAGTATTGTAACTACCGGATCCCTGTTCTTTAAAAAATAATCGAAGACTAACTGTTTATTTTCGTGAGTTTATTTCTGATTACTCTTTGATCACTAAGCCTTTCACGTCTCTTCTAAAACAGAACAGTACTTTCAAGTCTGCAAAAATAAATAAATTGGAAGCCATTGCGTCTCGTAGAGAGTTTTAATCTATTCACTTAAGCCTGTCAAATATTCCTGGGTTCTTGTTAGCTGGATATTCTGAAAAAAAGTCTTGCAAAAAAATTAAAAACAACATAAGCTGAACAGACGGTTTCGAAGTCGAATCAACAGGAAGCGGAAACAAAGGTTCATACCTTTTATTGACAATAATCAGAGGGTTGAAACAGTTCTTGGCGTATCTCCTAGCACATCATTTGAAGATTCGTAATTAATTGCTTAGTAATTTAATGTACTATGGAAAGAAAAGAGATATCATCAAGGATTGCAGGCATGAGCATTGACCTTTCAAGCGTTTGATTACTAATAGACCGAGAGCCCACAGCAATTTTTGGGTGTGATTGATAACAAAAAATAATTAGCATAATTAGATAGACCTTTTATAGTTATTTATGAATGTGAACGTCTTGCATACTCTAGTGGGCGCAATAGTGCATTATAGTGCATCAAGTATGCAGTTCTTTCCAAAGTCTAAAAAATTGGGAGGCAGAATTTGCCATAACTTGAAACTGAAGAGCTAAGTGCCCTGATTGCAATTATCGAGGTCCAAGACGTTTTGAAGGTGGCCTTCTTAGTGCAAGAAGTAGCCTATTCTTAACGCGTCTGGCAGGCAGAAGGTTGTCTGCAAAACGTCTTGGACCTCGATATTTTCAATCAAGGGGCTTAACTCTACATTTTGGCAAAGTTGTTATCACAATTATTTGGACTTGGAAAGAACTGCATACTTGATGCACTATTATGCACTATTGCTCCCACTAGAGTATGCAAGACTTTCACATTTGTAAATAACTATAAAAGGCCTATCTAATTAAGCTAATTATTTTTTGTTATCAATCACACCCAAAAATTGCTGTGGGCTCTTAGTCTATAAGGGGTTTTTTAGTTAGCGCGGGTAGATTTTGGAGGCCAGTGGTGTACATCTGGTCGAATTAGAGGGATGCCCTACGTTATGTTCACCTAAAAGGCATCAGTCGATTTCGGTTTATTCGCAAAGACTTCAAAAACTCCCAGAAGAAAATGTCTAGCGGGGTCAAAGTTGATAACTATGGTGAAGACCTCACGTCAACTCTACTAAGAGATAACCTTACCGTCAAACCGTTCATGCAGAATATCAATCGTTCGTTGTATGGCACGTAGCGCCATCCTGCTGGAACCACATGGTGTTGAGGTACATATGATTCCATTTGGGCCACAAAAAATTGGTTACCATCGTTCTGTAGCGCTCGCCATTGACGGTGACCACCTCACTAACGTCGTTTTCGAAAAAGTACTTACCAATGACACCGCCACGGGCCGATAATCCATACCAAGCGATAACTTTTTGAGGATTTATTTCACCTGGTGAATCTCGTGTGGGTTGCTGTCATCCCCTAAAATGACAGCATAGACTGTTATACAAAAATGAATCTCCTCGCTGAAGATGATTTTCCGGCCAAAATTGGAATCCGATTACAAAGGCTCCGAAGCCCAATCAGCGAACAAACGGCGTGGTCCATGGTCATGAATTTTGAGGTCTTGTGTCAGATGGATTTTGCAAGGCTGAAGGTTCAAGTCTCAAAGCAAAATTCGCCAAGTTTGTGGAAGGCCGAGTTCTTGTACACAGTGAGGAATCGAATGACTTATGATCTGCTAAACACTTTCTCACTTACGTTCCCTTGACCTATGAATATTGGCTGACTAATTACCAAACCGGTCATCTCAAATTTGGCACCAAAAGTTGAAAATTCGACTGTATGTCCGGTAATGTAATGGAACCAACGAACGCTCATTTTGAAAATAAAGTTTTATCAATCGTGTTACTTGCCATTAGTATGTGAAAAATAAACATGAAATTTTGACCAAACAAACACTGCCGCCACAGCCCGAAATCGTGATTATCTGTTGTTTTCAATACCTTTAAGGTGGCGCCAAATAAATCACCCTATAGGAAAGTTTTATAATTCTAGACAATTACCAATTACACATGTTGTTATAAAAAGTATATCATGAACTACGAGGCGTATTTCTACTTAAGCGGTTACGTTAATACTCGTAAACAAAGTGATTGTTTCTGGAGTACTGAAAATCCGCGTGTGATGCACGAAGAGTCATTGTATCCACTCAATACCATTATGTGGTGTGGCTTTCACGGGGAAGGAGTGATTGGGCCGTATTTTTTTCAGGACGCCATGGGCAGTAAGATCACTGTTACTGGCGTACGCTACAGGGCTATGATAAGCCACTTCCTACTGCCCGAATTGGATGAGCGGAACTTGGTGAACATGTGGTTTCAACAAAACGGAGCAAACGCAATTGTGAAGGAAGCTGTTCCTGGTCGCGTAATCTCCTGTTTTGGCTATTTGGCATGACCAGCAAGATCGTCCGATTAAACCATCTCCTGAAGTCATGGGCTAATGCCAACAAGCCTCAGACAATCTCGACCCTTAAGGAGAATATTCGACAGGAATTCGAAAAGCTATCACCGTAAATCTGGCGAAAATTCATTGAAAATGCGATAAAACGGGCACAAATGTGTATCAACCTGGCGACAGCTACTTGCCGGATATCATCTTTCTCAACTAACAGAAAAAATTTTAAGGCTCCAAATAAAGATTTCCATGACTCAAAATCATTTTTGTTATATTTAAAAAGTATGTAATTAAGAAACAAAATTGGATAATTAATTTTGCACCACCTCGTACAAAGAAGTAGGTATACCGAAATTTCGAAAGGAAATTCATCAACTTTTATATTTTGAAAATAAAAATAATTTATTCACCCTTTTAGCATGAAATTATTTGGCAACCTTAAAAAATTTCTTATCGAATATTCAGTCTTATCTTCATTTAGTTCAAACTTGACATAATTTGAAAATTCTTATTTTTCAATCAAAAAATTAAGGTTATGGAATAGATCAAAACATGGATACCTATAATTTCTTCAGTATTTAGGCAACTTAGTTAAAGAAACTTTGGATTTCATATAGCAAAGCTATGAGTTTGTCTTTAAATGGTTTATTTCAAATTCCATATTTATTATTTAGCCTTAACCCTTAAGCTATGTTTATCTTGATGCTCTCCATTAGCATTAGTTAAGACGCTCAACAGATAATTATATTTTCATCATTTTGAGACTTAAGTCTACATTAACTCAAATAAACAAAGATTATTCCCATCAGTCCATCTACACACACACAAATAACATTTCCAAAATAATATTCTCCAAATTAATAGTTCATAATGATGTTCTGTGTGCTTATTGAATAATTTAATAGTCTCCTAATAAAACTTCAATATTTCATTTCAATAATTTATGTCGCTTTATTCCAAGTCAAATGGTCATCATTAAAACGTTCACCAAATTGAACCACTGACGATAACGATATTAATTCTGAAGGATCTACGCAAGGTTAAGAAGTTATGCGACGTAGACCGATGTCGGTAATGCGATTGAAATATTAAGCAGCTGCCAACACTATCAAATCTAATGTAACAACCATTTGGCCGGCTCCTAATTTGGAAGGCCAACACAATAAAATTCTTCATCCAGCCAGGTCGTCCCACTAAAAGCCCCCATAACAACACATTTGATACAAATATCAGAAGCTATCAAGAGAATTGCATTCTCTTGTGGCTCCAAAAGGATAATACAAATAATTATTATAAAAATATCCTGGCAGACGAGAAGGAGGGATGCTCTCTGTGGCAAGACACAAATACATTTTGAGATGTCCAAGACACAAAAAAAGATACCCTCGGGATAGATAACAATAAACTGCATTTGGTCAGGAACGCAATAGCAGCAGAGAGCAAAGGGAATACGAAAACCCATCCGCAAACGGAGTGTGTGAAAAAGTGGATAACCGAAAAGGAACAAAAGGATCACAGAAAGCCATTTACACCATTTTGATTATGAGGAATAAACCGTAATCTTGTATTTTTTTTTTGTCTTCTGCTATTGTGTTCTGCCTTAATTGTCCTCTTAAGGGTTTGTTTGACTGCATAAAGTGGTATCCATCTATAATAATCGTAGGGCTGATATGGGAATGATTCTGGATTTTTTGGTCGTTCCGAATTCAGAAAAGGTGTGTGATCATTATTATTGTTTTTATTGTTGGTTTGGAAATTCGAATACTGTTGGCTTTTGGGATGCCCAATGGGTAATTTATTCATAAGATAGTTTGGAGTGGTAGTGGAGAGATGGATATCTTTGTCCAGTTTGACTTCTTAATTGTTTCTTCTTTATGGCTGTGACTCCAGACATGCCAACGCACAGTGTGACAATGGTTAAGGTATTTTTGGTTTTTAAGTGTGACAGTGTGATAGAGTAAAAGTGTGATAGTTTAAAAGTGTTACAGTATGGAAGATTGACGTAATGACAATTTGACAGGATGGCAATCTGAAAGTGTCGAAAAGAAGAATCTATTTTCGATAAATCTTTTTCACATTCACATTTTCATACTGTCAAATAAAATACGGTAACACTTGCGATATTTTATATATATCTATGTATATATAGTGAGCCATCACCTTAGTGGTTTCTTTTTAAATCATAGGTAATTTTGACACTGACAGTTGTTTCCCGCTCGAAATCTTGACAGAAAGTCAGTATTATACCTATTATTTTGCAAGGTATGCATTCGTATAAAACATAGTAGGTACTCGAGATTTTGATCAGACTTAACATGACGATGCGTGATGGGGATGACAAGAGTCAGTCTTAGGTTAGGTTAGGTTATTTGGCTGACAGTTGATCTTGTTACAGTCACACTGAGATTTCAATTTCAATTTCAATTTATTTATTTTATAGCGGGCGTACAAATAAGACTTAGTCTTTTATAGTACCTTAAAATTGGACTCTTATGTTAATTAAAATTAGAGCTTTCTTTTAACATTACTAAGATTAAATGAATAGAGTTAAAAAATAAAAAAAACATAATATAAGTTAATAAAATTAAGATTTGATACATAATACTTTCTAGTTACTGTTTTATAAATGTTTAATTAAAGTGAATAAGAATTGCCTTTTTAAATTGTGATATTCCTATTATCTGCTTTATCGCCAATGGTAATGAGTTCCAGAGTTTAATGGCATGTACAAAAAAATAGTCTTGATGAATTTAGATATGTGCATATAGGTGAAATAAGATTCATTGTTCGATCAGACTGCGCAAAGCATATTTTTAACTTCCCATAGGGAGTTATTGTAATCGGTCCGATTTGTCAAATTGGAATTTTTGACATTTCTCGACGTTTCAAGGTCCCTAGAGGCTATATCAATCATTTTTAGAGAGATGTCTGTGTGTGTGTGTGTACGTACGTTCGTACGTTCGTACGTTCGTACGTTCGTACGTTCGTACGTTCGTACGTCCGTACGTTCTGGTACCATTTTTCGTCGTCGATATCTCAAGAACGAGTAAAGATATCGACTTCAAATAAATTTTGTTTAATAGATAATAACTTCGAAAGAGGTTGAAAGGGCGTTTATTAAAATTCAGTGAGTAGTTTTTTCACTATAACGGTTTAAAAAAAAAGTAAAAATTTTGGTTAGTTTCAAATATCTCACGAAAAAATAATGCTATTGATTTCAAATAAAATTTAATGTACTCGTTATAAGGTCATACAGATTTGGTATGAATTTGGAAAAAAATGAACATACCGTTATTTTTTTAAATAAAAAAATCTAAAAAAAAATTTTCATAACCCAGATATTCTAAGAACGGAAAACAATTGGAAACTCAAAATAATTTTATTTTACGAAAAATAATGTGTTTGACAACTGGTGAAAATTTCAAAAAAAATCAGTTTACAGTTTTTTTACAAACAATAAAAAACAATATAAAATTCTATTGAAAATTGGTAAAAATTGTTTTTCGACTCAAATTTTTCGAGAACTAGTAGTGATATTGACTTCTAATTTAGTTTATTTTATACATAGTATAATTTTGTACAATTGGCAAAATGTTGACAAATATTGAGTTAATAGTTTTTTTTAAATAAAAAAACTATTAAAAATTCTAGTGAAAACTAGTTAAAATTGTATTTCAAGTCGAATTTCTGGGGAATGAACACCGATAGTGCCTTCTAAAGTATATTGTTTTATACATCGATACCTTCCTGTAAGAATGTATACTAAGCGACATTTCTAAAATTGTTCAGGAAACGAAAAAAACGAAGAAAGTTCTAGTTGAATCATAGTGTGCTAAGAGACAATTTTGGTTAAACTAAGTGACATCTAACAAAATTTTTTGTTGCTCACGACAATGAGATCTTTTTTGGCGGATAATACAAATTTCAGGGGGCAACATTATTTTAATGAGAAAACATGGCAGTTGATAATTTTTATAATAGTTTATAATAGTTAATAATTTGTACTCTAGTTTCGTTTTCATGCATAATAGGTTGGCGAAACCCAGGCCAAAACGTGGCCCTTAACATATCAAAAAGTCATTTTCGAAAAAAGTGTCGCTTAGTACATTCTTACGGGAAGGTATCGACATAATACAATTATCAACATATGGTTAAATTTTGACAAGTATCGAATTGACAGTTTTAACAAAAATATAAAAAAAATCTACTAAAAAGTGCTAATATTTGTTTTTCGACTAGAATATCTTGAGAACGAGCAACGATATTGACTTTGCCATTATTTAATTTTATACAAAATACAATTTCTAACAAATGGTTTATATTTGACATATGTATATCTAGTCTTAGAGCGGATATATTTTGTAAGTACCCTTCCATAAATAACCAAACCATATCTTTTATATTTGAATATTTCGTTTTTAAATTTTTTTTCAATTTAAATGTTTGGAACCGAAATAATAAAGTAATTTCTATAATATAATACTTTTTGAAACAACTTATACATCAACAATCTCGATTTCAAATCTCTTTAAATAATTAAAATGCTTTCCAATCTTAAAATAATGTTTGTTTGAATTTTACAGCTAAAGTTTGTTTCGCTGAAAATTTGGTTATTTAAAAAAAAAACTAAATAGCTTTCAAGACCACAAATGGGAAGTTATCAGTGTGGGTCGCACCCAGCCTCTTTTTTCATATAAGTATGATGGTGTCCTTCTTTGTAATATTTTGTGCAAGAAAATACAACACCTAGATTCAAAGAATTGTTCAAAAGTGTATCCTAGGACAAGTTGATGGTATTGAGAAACATGGTCAAATCTTCGCAAGCCAAAAATGTACCTAATTATATCATTAAAAGCAACAAGCAATTTACGCAGTGATTGAGAATCCAGTTTGGGGTAAACTACTGAAGCATAGTCAATAAGTGGTACAAACAACGATTTACTAATTCTCAGTTTAGTCTCAACTGGTGTTAGATTAGAGAACATATTTAATTTCCGAAGACATCCATAGATACGTCCAACAGAGAGGTTAATATGGTCGACGGCTGAAAGTGAACGATTTATTTTAAAGCCTAGACTTAAAACAGTACTCGAAAACTCAATTTGAAACTGTGCTAGATCAATGTGGATGCGTTGTGATACCCTAGGAGTAGTGGCTAACTTATATATACCTTGTTATTCAAGCCCGTTAAGGGTGTTGATGAGTAACAGCAAGCATTAGCCTGAAATAATAGAGGGAACTTCTAAGTCATTGAAGAAATGTCTGTCGTCACATAATCCCCCGGTTGAGGAGAGGTAGACGCCTTCTAAGAGCGTGGTCCTTTTCTTTACTCTCACTTGAGAAATCATCACTCCAAAAGACCCATAGGGGTATGTGGCTCCTTGCAACGTCTGATAGATGAATTTGATATATCAGTGTTTGGTGTATATGTTCGTTTGCTTAGTCAGTAATGCTGATTAAGTCGAAGGGGCTGTCTCTTTGCTCAAGAGGATTTTACCAATCTTAGGGAGATGTTGCTCCATTAACTCACTGACGCTCGTCTTCACCGTAGTAGTGGCAATCGCAGGTATATAGGCTAAGTGGGTCTTGCAATTCACCCTGTATATGTTTGTTTGTCTTAATGAGTTGGTCCGTTTTCTTTCAACTTGGCAGCTCCGGTTTTTGATAATCACCAGTTTTTTTTTTTTGTTGATTTGTTAAAGATCGAAAATAATGATAAATGCATAGATATAGTTTTTTTTTTGAAATAAAAGAAAATATTTTTATTTTAAAAAGCTGTTCCACAATTTTTGTTAAAAAATATTCAAAAAATTTCCTAACTCAAAGTTTCTAAAATGGATATTTAACGTTCCTACCTTAGAAACATTTTGTTTACTTGCAATATATAGGTATATACTAGATCAAGATTTTGATGAAAGTTGACATATATGAACATAATAATTTTTAAAAAAAATATTCTCGGATTTTTGAAAAATCAATATCTTGAAACGAGCGAAATATTAAGTTTTGAAAATATTTCCTAAAATGTATATTATTAAGTACTTAAATTTGACATCTCAAAATGTTTGTTCGAAACATTTCAACTTTTTAATAAATTTTAAGTTTCCTTAAAAATTAAAAAAAAACCGTTAAGGAAAATCTTATTTTCTCACGAACGCCTGCACAAAAAAATGTTGATAATTTTTTTCTTTATCAATGGAATTGTACAAAATTTGTTAAACAATTTTAAATTAAGCAATTTAATCAATTAATTAAAAAAAATATCTAAGAACTCTTAAAAATCTTAAAATATCAATAATTTTAAAAATACATTTTTCGAATAAAAAAAAATTTTTTTTTCTTTGACAACTCATCATTTTTTAAACCCCCTTTTTATTTTTATTCGCACCATGGCTTGTTTTTGAGATACTGTTATTACATTACATTAATGTAATGAGATATCCAATTTTCAAAATTAAAAGCAAGTTATGCATTCGTAAAAAAATCGAACTCGAGATTTTGATTAAAGTTGACATTACGATAATGGCGAAGACGAAAAAACTGGGCCTCGCAATTTTGTCCGCCTGTTCGACTATAGCCTAAGCGGCTCGGCTGATTTTCGTTAAACTTGGTAGATATCGTTTTTCAATTCCCCTCCCCCTTCACACGTTTTTTTCTTTTTTTAAGACCAAGAATAACGGTACATGCCATACAATTTAAAATATTTTATAAATATTTTTTTTCTCAAGAACTGTCTCACAGATTTTAGATTTTCATTTAGTTAAGGCTAGCTAATGGTTGAAAAACTTTCCAGAAAATGGTTACTAATGGTACCCCCTTGGAACTATTTTCTTTGCCTTCGGTTTTCTCATAAGCGGTTAGAACGATTTTGATAATTCTTTTTATACTATACTTCTTATACCAAAAGTTTGAATATTACTGTGTATTCAAGTTTTCAAAAAAAAAATGTTTGGATTTAAGAAAAAAAACTAAATATTTTAAATTTTGAAACTCAATTTTTCGTAAACGTCTGCCTTAATTTTTTTTTAAACAAGACAAATAATAATAGTTCCTTAATACAGTCTACAAGATGTGAGATAAAAATTGTTTTTACCTAAAAATAATGGTACCCACTATGCAAATGTTAAAAATGGTTTTCGAAATCGTAGTTTTTTTTTTAAACGGAAACTAGAATGTTGATAATTTTTTTTTCTTTCTTTCGATTAATTATCACGATCCATAATTTTGTAAACAAATTGTAATTAAGATATTACTGACTTTGTCTACTGTAAAACATTTTTTTCAAATTTTGAATTTCTCATTATGTGCATAACGGATCTTAAAAAGTTTGAAAAACATTGCATTTCAAACTTAAAAAAAAAACTATATTTTTAAATTTTCAAAAAAAATAAAAATTAATTTTCTTGAAAAATTCAATATCTCAAAAACAGATCAATATTTTTTTTGGAAATTTATTTTTTATTCGAACAGTAATAAAAACTTTAAGTTGGCGTACCAAAATTTTTCTTAAAAATGTTTTAAAAATTTTGTAGATATATAAAAGCTTATTTTTTAAAAAACTACTACAAAGACTTATAATTTTTGTACTTTCATAAACCTTTATTTGATTGAATCATATAGCATCCTATTTTACCTCTAACCATTAACGAAGTTATTTTAGTTATTTAAAAAATAAATTTCATGCTTATGAACAGTTTTTCTCTAATAACATTCAATTTTTGAAATTCTTAGTCTTTTACATAAGAGCAAGTTCAGTTGTGATATGAAATATTTTTTGAGCATGTAGAATCTTTTGTACAAAGATGTTTTAAGTGCGTTTTTTCTATAATGTGTAAATCAAAAGTCAAAAATGGTTCTATTTATAGGTGCCATCAGTTAAGTCTAATTTTCAAATCGTAAAAATTAAGCGAAGTTGACAAATTGTATCACAATTATAGCTGCCAATTTATAGAAAAATACAATTTTCAAAAATCATTTTTAGCAACTATAGCGTGGGTACGGTTATTTTTGAGTCAAAGAAGAAGATTTTGTTTCTACGTGCTGTAGAATATGGTTTTTGAAATGTCGAGTTTTCAAAGAAAAAAAAAATTAAGTGTTTTTAAAATTCTGAAAAAAAAAATGTTTTTTTAACTTTGAGTATACTTTTTGAGGGCCTCAACATACAAAAAATTATCAAAATCAGTAGTACCGTTTTTGAGGAAATCGGACAAAGGAAAAGGGTTCTATAGGAGGTACTCGTACCTAGCTAGATACCATTCTAAACATAATTTGTAACCTTTTTTTCGGCCATTTCCTAGGTTTTTCTAAATATTTTGTTTTTGAATCCGTTGGCCAGACTTTGAAAAAAAAAGTATTTTCTAAGATTTCTGAAAAAAGACAAACAAATTTTTCGGCGGAAAAGTAAAATTTTAAAAGTGCTACCTACTAAGTTTAAAGAACATTGGGCAAGCCGTTAAGGCTCTAGTCGACCAGACTGACAGAATTGGGTGTCGTCAAGCCTTATCAAAATCTCGAGTTCGAGTTTTTCAGCGAATGCATAACTTGCCATATCTTTTGTTAAACTCGTTGTATAAATCCCACGTAAAAATATAATAGTGTTGAATCGCATTTTTCAGGTGTTCAAATGAAGTCAACTGAAGTTGGAGTAATCATTAACGCAAAAGAGCCATTATCTCAGGAAGTATTTAGCATTAATTTCAGGAAAAAGAGAGTTCGTCAGCATCGCTCAGTAAAGCAATCCACCCCAGAAACTGGATCAAAGTGTCACTCGTTGTGGAGAGTGGAGGAAAATGTTATTTTCTAATATTCTTGCATTTTTGGAACTCCGAATAAGACAGCTTAATTTGGTAACGTATCTGGAGTATTGATTGGTTCCGGGATATTTTCATAATTTTTTTCGGTGATTATAAAAGTTTCAACACGCCGTTGGACTACATATTATGTCGATCCGAAATTGATAACCGCCTCGTCGTAACCAATTAAAAGTGAACGCAATGACAGTTTAACGTTGCCAGTTTGAAGTGAATGGAAACCATTTACAAGACTTACAAAGAATAAAATTTTAATCAATTTTAAGATAACAACACATTTTTGTTTCAAAAATGGACCTCGCAGTAGTTTTGTAGTATTAATTAGCGTGTGCTAAGATTTCGCCTAAATCGGTTAAGTTGTTTGCAACCATTCTCCCTTAAAAAGAGCATGATTGTGCGTCCGTTCCAGTCTTCATCGAGCTAAAGCCTTGAGATTCGGTTCAGATTTGTTCTGTTTGTTTCTCTTCTTATGAAAACCGGTAGCTTCTTAACCATGCATATATTCTCCTATTAAGTAATTTCCCCAAAAGTTTCTTGTCAAACACTATAGAGGTTGCCATTTTTATCTTAAACATAAAAAAATAAAGTACCTATCAAAATATTTAGTTCAAAGTTTATAGCTTACAGCCTTAAGCCCTTCGACGTTCACCAGAGTACATAAATCTCATAAATTCACACAACACAAAATACCTCGCTACGAACATTACCTCCAATTACTTTCCGTCTATTTGTGTTTTTCAAACCTCCTGCACAATAAATTAAATGTCGAATTCAATAAACATAAAATGTCTTTCACTTAATTTGTTTCGCTCTCCGGGCGGCGTGGCGTTGTGCTCTATAGTGCAGGTATACTGCTGCCATTCGTTGGAATTAAGTAAAATATAAAACAAAAAAATTCTTAAAAAAAAAAACTGTCGAAACCACCTGCCTGACATCCTGCAGTGAATGTAGTGCAGAACGCCAACCGATCATATGCTTACCGTACATGTAAATTATGCAAAACTTAAAAATACCTGCCTGGCTGTCTGTTATTTAACGCTAGACACATGTGTGAATGTGCTCAAACAGAAGCTGGAGCTTGAGCAGAAGCAGGAGAGTTGCACAATACAGTCCTATACAGAAGAGTGGCTCGGTGCTCTGGCGGTATCAACATCACATCTCCATAGTAACTTCATCTCATATTCATGAAATGGATGCGAAGCAAAGAATGCAACAACACACAACACAACACAACAAAAAACGAATCCTGGAATCCTGTTGTTCATTGAACACAACCAACAGACAGCTAGCTATAATATGCCGCAGCTCGGCAAGGATGCAAGTATGTGCAACATATAAATAAAAGGATATACCTATCCAGTAGCTGGTATGGTAAAGTAAATGCGATGCGTTTAATCGCATGTGTGGCGCCACATAAGGTCCAAGCATTAAATTATGATATGTAAGCGAAAATTCCACCAACAACAGCGATCAACCGCCCCGACCACAGAAAGGACACGAATATGAGTTGAGTTGAGGAGATATGCCACAATTAGACTATCGATAAATTTTGCGCTACCGTTTGCAAAAGTAGTCTCCACCGCACCGACCTTCCCCACCGTCACCGTCCGCCACTGACAGATAACACGGGCAGGAGTAGAAGCGGCATCAGTGTGCCATGTCCTTCTGTCTGCTATGTGTGTGATGAAATCCTGCCTGCCCGGGCCTTACGATGTACTCAACTTCTGGCTGCTTGCATGTCTCGTTCCGCATTAACATAATCAAATTGCACACACGCTTTGCTCCTGCGGATAGTTGGGGCTATATCTGGCTGCGTTGGCTGGCTGGCATTGAGGGCTCCTACACTGTACCGGTGGCATTGAGTTTTCATTATAATTTATAATATGTTGTGAGGAAGGTATACCAAGGATTCCTTACACATGCCCAAGCTCATTTGGTTAGACATTTGCAAACGTCATCATCATCAGCATCATAGTCGACTTCACGTCGTGTAGAGTAGCTGATATGCCCACCGCTTGAAGCCGCCCATCATCATTAACATAAAAGCGATATGAATGTGCTTGGCCAGAATTGCGCCCAAAATTATGTGAACAATTTCAGGCCAATTCCACTTTATAAAGCAAAAAAAAAAAAATCAAATAACAGAGGGAAATATTATATCCAGCTGGAGCTCATCGTTGTCCTTGTATGTCCTCTGGAGATTTTGTTTTTTTGTTGTGTGTTACCAACCGAGATTATATAGATCCCCCATTCATAGGTTACAGGTTCAAGTTGAATATTACAGATGGAAGAGTTGTATACGTTTGGGAGTTAATTAATAATTATAATACACTCATTCTCTTACCGAAAAGAACCAAAGAACTTGAAAGGATAGCTTCTACAAACTCTTGCAAGAAGCTTCCCACGAAATCAAACATAAGATTGTTGATCTTGGAAGAGAAGCAACTATAGACGTGCTTTATTGAAAAGTTGTATATCTAACACAGTAAAATGTTGCTCGTCAAACAATATTTCCCAATTAAACACGGATAATGTAAAAAAGTTAGTGTAGACTTTTGAGGAAATTGAGATTCCTTGGAAAATTATCTAAGAAGATGTATTCACAATGATGCATTTGATTGAGAATCTAACTACATAAAAGGTGTCATGATAAGATTTACCGTGACAAAAACTCTTCTTTCTATATCCTAAATTCGTATTTCCTTCGGTTTATCACTTGTTTTCCCATATGAATTTCCTTAAATTTACTGGGAGAGAGAAGGATAGATGAGGGCCATAAGCCACTACTACGTTCTCCCTGTCAGCTAGAAGTTACTCATTTCGAGAATGGCTGAGTGCCCAACATATTATCTAAATTACAATTGAAAAAGATGGAACGTTAATTGCTGGTCACTTTTCGCCCAAATCTACGGAGAAGCCCAATCAGCTAGAATAATTTTGCGAAGTAGAGAAGTATTGCCAGTTTCTAAATATACCTTTTAAAATTTTGCAAACGGTAACTTAGTTTTCCACAAGGTTTCCACTACTATTGGGTTTTTTATTTCATTCGTAGGGGCGAGAATGAACGCGATAGAATTTCTTTTTTAGTTTTCGGAGACTTTTTGTTTCTAGTCGAAAAATTGGGGTTTGTTGCTGGATGCGTCCATCAGATACACCGCTCGTGGTAGTAAAACTAGCAATCGGCGAATTCCATGATGAAAATGCAAAAGCCAGTCAGATAGTACGAGCAAGCAGGACCTTCGGTTCTTAACTGCGTCAGCTATCTCCTAAGATGGAGGAGCTGAATGATGACGCACAGTGGGTCAGAAATACCTTATTAACGGCGATAATTATAAAGCTTTTTGTTGCTTGAGCCAAAATATACTTTTCGAAAACATGTTAGGCATATTATCAGGTAATCAAAACAGTTATTTTTATTGAAATTTGTAAGATATAGACAAAACGACTTCTCGCCACTTCAATCTGATAAGTCAAGGTCTCACAGTGCGATTGAATTGACAGTGAATTGTAAAAATGGAAAAGAAGAGGCCATCTAGGACATTAAAAACATGGAAGGTCACTTCTAAGAAGATCATTGAAGAAACCAGAGGTTGAAAAAGAAGTATTCGAGGTGACAAATAAAGAAATTCAAAGAAAGATTTTGGTGTTGAAAAATTGTGTGAAAAAAAAATGAATTGGACTGTTCCGATTGACAGAATTTCGCTTGAAATTCATAGAAATTAGAAGGTTCAGAAAGTACGCGAAGAGACATTATAATGGGCCTTGTGAATAAACAAAAAGCTAAAGCTGAAACTTGGATTTTTAAGTAAAAGCTTGATTTTTAGTGAATAAAAATAAGCTTAAGCTAGCTAGTTAAAGATGTTTTCTAGTAATAGCTATTTTAAAATAGCCAAAGCTAAATTCATTTAGTTTTAGCTTGTTTTCCCTTCAATTTCTGTGAATAAAAATAGCTTAAACTAGAATATTATAGTTAAAGCTACAAAAATTTCAAGATTTTTTCGACCTGTCTAGAAAGCTTTGACTAGTTGTTATTTTCAGTATTAACTTGTGCGAGTTGTTAATTAAACATAAGGGAATATCTCAAAAAATAGGACTGTATAGACCCAGAAACTGACATACGAAATGTTAAAAACATTTTTTAGCCGAAACCAATAGTTGCCCTGTAGAACAGATAACAAATTGAGGCAAAAAACCTTCCTATCGGTCATACATGTACCAGTTTTAGCTAAAGGTAACTAGCCGAAACATGTGAATAAAAAAACGAACACCTTAAATTACGAAGCTTAAGCTAGAATTTTCCAGCATAAGCTATTTAGCGTTATCATTTTTTTATTCACATAAAACAAAGCTTAAGCTAGTACTGTCTAGCTTTAGCTGCTAGTAAAAGCTATGACTAGTTGGCTTTAGCTTACTCCAAAAAAAGCTTTAACTTTTTTTTTATTCACAACACCCAATGTGTTGACTTCAACTGAAATTTGGTCAGTTCTAAGCTTCTTGTACTAAATATGCGAATTTTTAATATGCTACCAATTAGCAATAGTACAACAACTCATTACTGATTCTAAATAGCTTTTTTTCCTTTAATCCACAAAAATTGGACTTTCGTCCCGGCGATCTCACATGGACTCATCAGTTACCCATAAATTCTATTTTGAATCAATAATTCAACAAGTCCAATAGTAGTGCTAAGTAAACGCTAATTTATTTAATTTAAGTAATGGCTAATTTTAATTTCAGAGGTATATAGAGTTTGTATTATTAAATCTTTCATAAGCCAAGTCATACTTCTATTGGACTTGTGTTTTGTAGGCGTTGGTAGTGAAGTAGCTTCATAATATTAGCTTTCTGCACCTACTTTCTCAAGGCATAATACAGTTCATGAATTTCAAAACATTGACTGGCAACTTTGAGAAGAAAATATCAGATGAAATAATTGTGAAAGTGTCTAATTTTTATCTACAGTGGACCAGCTTCCTAGCCAAAGTAACAACGATCTTTGGATATTGATGCTGATACTTTGAATAAAATATTTGTTATCCTCATGATTATCAACTTCATCCAATAAAAGACTGCTAATCATCTTCCGAATCAGGATAATCATATTGGTTTTGGTTTTCGAGCCGCTGACAGCGCCAATGCTTAAGAGATTATTCGTTCCATAATATCACAAGCCACTGTACTAGACTAGGGCCATTCAATTTTGAAAATTATTTTCTTAATTTTTTTGCCGTATGTTACTTTCATTTTCAACACCATTTTTATAACAAATCAATTTCTTTATCTATGGAAGATCGCAAACGTGTTTCCCAAAAGGGAAAGAATTCAGACTCATTTCAATGCTTGAATTTTTATAAAAAAAAAAACATTTGAAAGGGTTTAAAAAATAAACGAAACAGTCAGGTTTTTGGAAACAAAACAGAGCTGCATCATAGGTTTTTTAAATAGATTTGACAATATTAGAGACGCGCTTGATAAGGATGAATTAATTTTCCTAGTTTTACTTGATTTTTCAAGAGACTTTGACGCAGTCAACCACATAAACCTCTACACGAAGCTTTAATTTCTCATCTGCTTAGACTAATTTGATTCATTCTCAAAATAAAAAAGTGATTAAACTGTCTTAGCATTAGATAGCCCATCTGACTTCTTTCTCAACATTTCCGGTGTGCCTCAAGGTTCAATACTAGGTCCTCTTCTGTTTTCTTTGTATGCTATTGAAATCCCATATGTTATTGAGATAATTGCTTCTTCCACATTTATGCAGAAGACGTCAAGTGTATTTTAACTACCTCGTCTTTATTTAACATCGTTCCGAGTGCATCAATGAAGACCTAGAGATGGTACGACTTTGGGACGAAGTGAATCGTCTTATCTTAAATCCAAGAAAGAGAAAGTGTTGGGCTATATCTCAATTACTTTATACCGATTTCTTTAAGTAATATGCCATTCAAATACATCGAATTTGCAAGCAAATCTTAGGATGAATTTTAATCAGTATTAAACTTGAGATAAGTATGTTAAGTTAGTCGTCTGTAAAACATAGGGCATAATTCCCAATTTATGGTTGTTTCATTCGTTCCAACTAGTAAAATTTTATTTTTGTATATGTAAAAACTTTGGTAATACCAATATGGTTCCGCAAAAATGCTGAGTGTTAACCATACTGTTCGTTTGTGGAATTCCTTAACACGTGATATAAGAAATGTAATTAAGATAACTACCTAGCATGAGAAAGTTTTTAAAAGTTTTAAATAATGTTTTTGCAATAAGGTCTTAAAGACCTGTTACTCTGAAGTGTTTTCTTCTGAACGATTCTCTCAAGACTGGCGGCCAAAACCTAGGCTGGAAAGCAAACATCACATCATTTAAGGTCAACCGAATTATGAATACTCCTGACATTAAATAGTATTTAAAAACAAAGATTGGAATTTTTAAAATGATAAAAGTTGAGAACTTTAAAACGTCGTAAATATTCCAAAATACGAATTCTTGGTTCGGTATTCCACTTAGTCAACTCTCCGTCACTCTGGCCAAATAGAGTAATAGTACATTTTTATTTGTTAACTCTTTTTAAATGAACCGTTTGATTCTTCATCATCGAAGAAGCATCTTCACCAAATACTAACTTATTATCAAAAGACAAAGACCAGCACAATTTGTAAATACTTAAATAATCTTCTTTCAAAATTAAAATTTTTTGAGAAAAATTTGGTTGAAAAATTTTTTTTTTGTATACTGATCTCTTCGACAAATCACTAAATCAAAGCTACCAATATTAGTCTCATGCAAGTTTAGAATTGACGCGTTTTCCAACTGGTAGATGTTAAAATTAAATGCGAACCAAGTCGTGTCCGAGATATCAAGCAATTTTCTTGTTTTTGAAAAGCCTATCAATTCATTATACATTATGTGTAAAAAATGATATACTCGTAATGGTGTATGCGAGTGGTCTAGTTTTCAGTGACTCCGGTTAAAGAAAACCAACAAGAAAAAATCTACATGAGATATCAATGCCCTCAAACTTCTAGTGTAGAATCTACTCTTGCTTCACCTGTGTGGCAAGTAACACCATCCTGTCATTTAAGACTATGGTTTTTGTCTATGGGTTGTGCTCCTCCTCAATGTTGATGGTAAAGCCATCGTAAGGCTTTGTCAAATAAGTACGAACCGAAGATGCCACCGTGCTCACGTACTTGTACAATCCACAACAAACAGTGCCTTTCTGCGGATGCATATTTTCACTTGCTACAGTGTCACCTTCCCAAATCCAGCTATTTTATTAGTCGACTTTCTCCTTCATCCAAAAATAGGCCTCGTCGCTCGAAAATATTTTTTTTTGTTTTTGCTGAAGGCGATGTCGACTTCCATTAGTTCCGGTCAGCGAACACATGGTGTTACGAGTATCTAAGGACTTTATAGCTTTCAATTGATGTTTGTCTTTGGTGTCTGAAAAACATATCACAGAAAAATCAACAACAGATAAACAACATATGGTTACCATGTATTGTCCAAATCTACCCGTCCCAATTGGGGAACCCTTAATTTATCATTTTGATTGAGTATTGTATCAAAAAGATACAAAATATTTCACTGCAATAGTTTCAGAAATTCAGAACTCCATACTACGAACACAATAGTGACTAATTACCATTGCCTGCACCTACATAAGGGCTAGAACACTTTTCGTATAATAAGACTTACTCCATATGTTCCCTCACTAAATAATAATTCGATGGTATGTCGCCCTTGCATCATATTTGCATTCATAGATAAAGGAATATATGCAAATTCTCTTTCAAAAGGTCTTCTTCTTCCAGCCAACTTTGAGTCTGGGATTTTGATTCCAATTTCGAGTTCAACCAACATTTACTCACCGTACATTGGATATGGAATTGCGATTTTCTATAGGGTACACGAATACAATCGTCATCTCTGGTTAATTGTTAGAACATCGTTCAATTAATATAAAATATTGTTTAAAGGCTTTGTTAAAGGGCTTCTTAAGCTCATAATCATATCGTCGTTATTCGTGTTGTGTACTTACGGGTAGACTAAAATAGAACACTTAATTCTAATTACTTGCTCATTGTTGTGCTGGTATAGTAATACCTTTGTGTTAAATGGATTGAATCTTTGGAGAATCATTACTTTTTATGTTCTTTTACTATTATGATGGTAGACAATTGCTTGGAAACTATCAATGCTGTAATATAAGTCTGTCTTGAGGATTAAAATGTCTAACAGGGTTTTGATGATAGCAAATTAACATTTTTTGTGCTGAAAAGGCAACGCAATGGGATGATAAAATACAAAGTAAATGTTACAGTTTTTACTTGCAAAACATTAAACTATAATATGGCAAGTAATGTATTCGTCAAAAAGTCAAACACGAGATGCTGGTCGGACCTGACATTTCGATAATAGAGAAGTGAGACTGTCTGTTCTACCACAGCTGACTTTCTTCAAATTTAATAAATAGAATCAGACAAAAAACATAAATAAATAAATAAATAAATTTGGTGGTCCAACAGCTCGAAGTGAACCAGGACCTAGTGACTAACAACTCTCAGCCATTCCTGTGTGCGTGTTACCAGGAAAGGAGGGGACCTACAATTTTCTGCCGATTCCGAACGGCTAATGAGCAGCACTTTCCATGACAAGAGATACTCTTGGAGAATTTGTCAATTCCTCGCAAGAGGCAGTACACCCCTGAAAAAAAACTTTCTTGCAGTGGCTGAGAATCGAACTTGAGACCTTCCGCATGACAGTCCAACGCACTAACCATTGCCAAGGGGTACTTGTTGGTCGTAATTGTTGGGGGGGGGGGGGGAAGAACAAGGAGGCATCGATGAACATTAGTCTTGAATGGCAAGGGAAAACCGCGCCAGGTTTATTAATTCATAATTGTGCTGTGCTAGTAAAAAAAACGAATCTTCCAAAATTTGGCTCGAGGGGTGAACTGATGACCATTCCTAACAAACCGGGTATCATGAATACAACTGGCTACTTCGAAAGAATGCTGCTTGTGAAAGAAATGATAAATAAAATAACGACATGAAACATTTCGGACGGTGTTCAAGATATTAAACATATTAAAGTTGTAACGAAGCGTTTTATGCTACTCAACTTTATGATACTTTGGTATTGCTAGTGATAATTGTACTAGATCGCATTCAATTCACACGCACCATGGACACATGACGTCACAGGAAAATCTACAACATAATTTTTTTTTTCGTTCATAACTTATAATTTATACAGTTCACATTCAGTTTTTGCTGAAAATGTAACATGAGGGCCTACTTGGATGAGCGATTAGGCGGCAAAATAAATTTGATTTTATTCGGACTTATAGCTTTACTTTCTTTCTCAGAGCTTTTCCCCAGCAGCGGTTAGGGGTTTCGTTGAAAGACAAGTTAATTAGGAGACATTATCCAGCTATTTTTACTTGCGACTTATAGGTAGTATAAGGCAAGTCATACATTCGTAAAAAAATCGAGCTCGAGATTTTGATCAAAGTTGACATTACGATGATAGCGAAGACGAAAAAAGTGGGTCTCGCAATTCTGTCTGTCTGTTCGACTACAGTCTAAACGGCTCGGCCGATTTTTTTCAAACTTGGTAGATATGGGTTCCCCGCCCCCCCCCCCCATGATTTGTCTCCTTTTTTTTTAAGACCAAAAATAACGGTACCTGCCATATGATTTTTTCGAAATTTTATAAATATTTTTTTTCAAAAACTGTCACAGATTTTTTTTTTAAATTCAAAAAATTTTCTTTTTTTAAAGCTAAGAAATTGTTAAAAAAAAAATTTCAAAAAAATTGTTATTTTTGGTACCCCCATTGGAACCATTTTTTCTATTTTTGATTTTCTCAAAAACGGTACGTCCGAATTTTGATCATTTTCTTATGTTAAGGCTCCCTAGCAGTTTTAATATTATTGTGTTTTCAAATTTTCAAACTAAATTTTCTTCGATTTTAAAAAAAAATTCAAAATTTTTGTTTGAAAGCTCAATATTTCGAAAACCCGATACTCGATTTTTTTAAGATTTGTACATAAGAGTTCCTTAATATAATCTACAAGATATGAGAAAAAAGAAATTATTTTACCTAAAAATAACGGTACCCTCCATACAAATGTTAAAAAATGATTTTCGAAAAACGTATTTTTCTCGATAAACGGTTCCGAGAATTTTGCTAAAATGTTTTTTTCATTCGATTAATTCTTATAATCTATAATTTTATAAATAAAAATTGAAAACAAGATATGACTGACTGCACCTTCCATAGAACGATTTTTTCGAATTTTAAATTTCTCATTATCGGCATAAAGAATTTTAATGAAATTTTTTGTAAAGACGCTTCTCAAAAGTTTTAAAAACATTGCATTTCAAAACATAAAAAAAATATTTTTTCAATCGTGGCAGAAAAGTCATTTTTTTTTTTTGAAAATTCGATATCTCAAAAAACGGCTTAGTATTTTTCTTTGAAAATTAATTCTCGCTCGTACAATAATATAAGCTTAAAGCTCGCGTATAAAAATCTTTAAAATGTTATAAAAATTTTGTACAAAAAAGCTTATTTTTTTAAGGAACCACTACTACTCTTACTACTAAAAGAATTTAAAAAATTAATTTTATCCTTATGAACAGTTTTTTTTAATAACATTCGTTTTTCAAATTCCTAGTCCATTACATAGGAGCAAGTTCGTGCGACCCAGTCTTGCATTTTATTTACTAAGGCTTGAGTGCCACCAGTTGCGTACTATTTGCTGATGTGCCAGAGAGCTTAAGCCTGCTGTTTTGAGTGATGCTAAGATCGTAGTACCGTCCAACCCTGTGATAAGCCCAACGTCAGTATAATAGGACCAGTTTTAAAGCCAAATTACCAGATTAGCCGAAACCAAGTACCAAAATTTAATTAATTTAAAATCCGAATCATCAGCAACCAGTATAACTGATACGAGGCAGCAAGACTAGAATACAGAAGAGTGGATACCCGTGAATCATTTGATTGCCAGAATTAATTGAAATACCAGTAAACTATAAGAGTTATTTTTAATAAAGATTTTGTAATAAGGTTTGAAGACCTTTTCTTCTGAAGTTTCGTATTTTCTTCAGGATGACCCTGACAAGACCGGCCGGCGGCAAGCTAGCCTAGGATATGGCTGGAAATCAAAGGCACATCCCAATGTTGTGTTCTGGATGTGAGTTATTCTAGAGTTTTGGACGTATAAGCACCTTTTAAATGATAAATATTAGCCAGATCCAAAGGGGCGAAAATTTTCCTACCCCAATAGAGAAATCCAAAGCATTTAGCAACGTTTTTGGTGGTCTCAAAAGTGTGGTAATTTCAATGCACATCGTCTTTGACACAATGAAGCTAGTACTGCTTTTTGATTTCTTCGATGAAAGCGCCATTCAAGGACAATGGCATAGGGAGTTCATTTGGCTTCAGCGACATCAAACAGCATTGAATTTTCGAAGCATTAAACCTCACACAATTTTATATACCCCATTCAGCAATGCTAAAAATGGTGGTTAATGAAGTTGTCATAAGATACCGTTGCAATTCCACTTTGAGAAAGACCGTAAAAAGCAGAGGGTAGAGTCATCGGTAAAACAATGAAGTGGCTTAGAAGTTTTAGACAAGAAGTCACTTATACAAATGAGCAAGAGAGTCGGAGACAAAACGGAGCCTTGGGGAACACCTGCATTTATTTTGTAAAGATCAGATTTGGAACGTCCAGTTCAATATGTTTCGAACGATTTATAATTTAATTTCTAATCCAAGAATAAGGGCTTCATTGAAAGCAAACGTACCCATTTTTGATAAGAGATCCTGGTACCAAGCTCTATAAAATGCTCTAGAAATATCAAGAGCAATAATTTTACTCTCTCAAAAACAATATTAGGCTCTGTTCCACTCTTGAATGAGATTTGCCATCTGATCACCAGTGGAACTATTGCTGCGAATGCAGTATTGCCGGTCATTAAGAAGCTTCCGATCTTCGAGATATTACCTGAGCTGCTGATTGATCAGCGATTCTATTACCTTGGAGAGAAGGAACGTAAGTTTAATTGGTCGGTAGGAGGGCGGGGAAGGAAGTGTCACCTTTTTTAGAAACATGGTGGATGTCTTCTAGGGAAGATTCCAGAACAGTAAGAGCGATGGAAAAGCTTATGCATTGCTTTTGCCAGCTTGGAAGAATGGAGTATACCATCAGGATCAGCAGATTTGTGTATATCAAGATTTCGAAGGGCTCCTGCAACTGTGCAACTGCGAAAATATACCTGTCTCATTGAATGATTTATGTTCTCAGGTCACGTAGAGCTAGCAGCAAAATGAGCTGCGAGTACATTACGGATAAGGAAGAGCTATTTATCTGATGGTTGTCGTTAGTGTTGGGCATAATCGAATGATTTAAAGAATCGAGATATTAGTATGCGAATGATTTAAAGAATCGAATGATCATTCGAATGATTTTCGAAGGAATATCATAGTAAAAAAAGCAGGAAACAAACACTCCATTTCAAGGCAAAAAAAAAGCAAAAACAAAACAAAAAAATCATAACATAATGGTTCTCGCTTCTTGTCTTTCCTTTGCAATTCCATATTCAACCCTCAACGATGCGATGCATCGAGTACAAAAATGAATATAAATATAAATATAAACCCAGTCATTGAATACATACACACGAGATACGCAAATAACCAAATTCTCGAGTTCTCGATTTTGTGTTTTCTTTTCTGTCTTTTCGTTCAATATTCGCTTCTCGGTCTCGAATAGGCACTCGAGTGTTGAGTCCTCATTTCGCTTGGAGAAAGTAGATAAGAAAAAATCATTCGAATGATTTGAGTATTCGAATGATTTGTGTGAAGAATCGAGATATCTCGAGATGTTGCCTGAATCGATTATAATCGATTATTTCATTCGAATGCGCCCACCACTAGTTGTCGTTGTGTTGTAGTAGAGCACTAGAACCGAAGATGAAGTTGAATTTTTTACACTTTTGACAAATGACCAGAAATTTCTACTGCCTTTGGGACATTGCCGATTTGGGAGACAGCTTGGTAATGTGGGTTTTGAGGATAGCAGTCCTTTGCAGCTTATTAGCATATTCCTACGACTGAAGCTAGCTCTACAAGTAGTGTGGTGAAATTGCACGAATTCGGCGGCTAACCTCTGCATGATGTAACTATGTATACACTCTCAAATCTTCTGTACACAATGTCCATTGTGGCATCACCTTTGTAGCAGGTATCAGTAACAGCATGCCCATGTGCCCATGTGATCCAGTCGTGCATTTTATTTTTGTTAAGGGAAGTTAATAGAGAATTTTATTATTAAACAAAAAATAGAGCCCACCCTTGACCGCATCCTCATGCCTCTAATCCGTTTTTTAATTTATTTATATTTATTTGTTGAGATTTCAGACATTTTTTGAATAAATTTTTAAATAAATATTTGATTTGATTTTTGAAAAAAAAAACACGTACACATTTTTCAAATACAAAAAAAGATGAAAAATAATTTGCCTTTTAGTCAATCGTGCTCACTAGCAACTGATATTTATTCAAAAAGAAAAAAACAACTCTTTATTTTAATTAAACATCATTAAAAAATATTTAAACAAAGCCGTAAGCGATTAATACATACAAACAAACAAAACGAAAAAAAAAACACTAAATGTTATTTTGATTAAGTAACCAGATTCCAAAGCGAAATAACCTCCAGGCAATGATATGTATGAATGTACATATTTCGAAAAACCAGGTATTTACATTAAATTTTTGATTATAATGATTTTCGGAAATTGAACACAAAAAAAAACTCAACATATTTATTTTGACATTAATATGCAAATGGAATATATTTTTTGTTATTACTATTTGATGTAAACATTAATTATATGACGAGGGAGAAACTGACAAAAATAAAGCTTTTGCCTGCCGGGCATAATATCAGTCAGTTGATAAAACAAAAAAAAAATTAAAACAAACAATATCCAGTTACTCACTGTGATAAAAACAAAATTAATATAAAATTTTCATTATCTGTGTCTCCTTTTTACAATATCAATTTTATGAATTGATAGATTCATGTTTGTCAATCAAAAACACAAATAAAAATATCAAAATATCAAAAACAAAAAAAAAAACACAAAGTGAAAAATGGAATTATTAAAACATGATTCAACAAATAAGTAATAAAAGTTATATAATTAATTTGCATATTTATTCAAGCGAAATAATATTTCCAATCAAATAAGTATGCAAATAAAGAACTACATCCTCTCGGCTGTACGTACTCCAATGACTGACCACTTCGGATTGACCATGACCATTGACCATGTTACACATATTGATGATAGGGATACGTCGGTCATCGATATCCCACACATCCTCTCCATAGCTGTCCGAAGGAATAACGTCAACTTCGAAAGTGTGTTGTAACTTGGGAAAACACACAATATCCCTGTCTCCTTGAACAAGTGCGAGTATATCTTTATCCTTTATTTTGGGTCTGTTTTGTGTTATTAGGAAAAGTTCTTTGAAGTTTTTTTTGTTATTAAGTTTATATGTAAATTCACAATTTATACATCTCCCAGGTGTAATTGAATTCAAGTCTCGTAAGGACCAAACTCCTTCCAATAAAGTATTTATATTAAAATATTTATTATACTCCAAGTGATATTAACTTAAAGGGAATCTTTAATTTCTGAAATATTTTAATGAATGCGTTTGGGCTAAGAAATGGTTATTTCAGCCATAATGACCCTTTATGTGAACATGAAACACACATTTGTAGGATGCTTAACAAGAAGCTACTCTGTTGGGAAATATTTTGTATATTCGACCTTAAATCATACACATGGGAGTAAACCCTTGCCGAAGGTTAACTTTATTGCTTTCATTATCCAGTTTGAATTTTAATGGTTGTTTTTAAGATTGTTTTAATCTTGGAAGGTGTTTTTGGGCTTTTGATGCATATAAATTGTTTTTTTTTTTTTTTTCTGTTACAAGCCTTATAAACTGTATTTTGACAAAATCAAGTCTACTGAAACCTGTTCTAGTAGAAATTCGAGCTGATGACATTCAAACTAGTGAGTTGGATTATCTGCAAGTCCTGGCGCTGTCATCTTCAAACAAAAATTAATTTTTTTTTCAGAGGTAGCTATTAACAAATTATACAAATTATAAATAAAAACATTTTTTTCAAAAAGTAAATGTGTATCTACATATTTCGAAAACCACTATGTTAATTGTTTTAAAACTTTGTACATAGCGAGTTCTTGACAATATCTTGAAGGTGGTACCAGTCCTTTAAGTTTTTAAGAAAAAAAACATTATGGACTAATTTTTCTCAAAACCAGCTCCAATAACTTTGATAAAATTTTTTCTTTGTCAGAAAATGTGTACGATTTAGCATCCAGTACGAAAATATTAAGACGATATTAACCATTCATTGCATTTCTTGTTATCACCATAACCGATTTAAATAAAATGCTTTGTATAGAAACTTTCAAAAAGGACAAATAGAAATTATGTATCAAAACTTTAAAAAACATATTTTTTTGGACTTTTAAAAATAATTCATTTTGAAAACAAAACGATATTCCAAAAGCAGGTTGATGATATTTTGGAATTTAATATTTAATTAGGTATCATTTAAAAAATTTCCTAATAATTTTTTACTAAATCGATCTAAAACTTTAAACTACTTAAACTACGTTTAATGAACTGAATGTTCAGATAAGACTGTGAAACCGGACGAGTTGAACTTCAAATTTAAACTCCAGTTAAGGTTCAGCAGAACTTAAGTTTAAACTCTCACTGTGAAACTGGGGGTAACTTTTAGGAAAATTTTACCTTATGCATGCCAAATCTTTATTAGTAAAAAATTCTTTTTCTTACAAACGAAATTTCCTTGAGATTTTTATAAAAAAAAAATTGATACCTATGCAAATTAAAATTCGTTAATTAGAAAATAATTTCAAAAAAAATAATTAAATCATTTTTAATAATTAAAAATGATTTAATTATTTTTATATTGAATTTTGAAAAAGAATTATTCTTATATTGAATTTTGAAAAAGAAATATTTTTGATTTTTTTTCCTTCAAAAATCCAAACAATATTTTTTCGGACAACTTTTAAATACAATTTCAAGTTCAAAAGAAAAGTTTTTAATCTAAATCGTTAGTGTCGTTAATATAAGGACGTCGAAAATCAAATAAGCCATTTTTTGATAGGTACAGTTAATTAATTGTTTGCTAAAACATTTTTCGACTAAAATGTTCAAACTCATCAAAGCCATTTTTGAGATATAAATATAAGTTTTTTCATAACGGCTGCATGGCAGGTGCGGTTAGGTTTGGAGGTAAGCAAACATTTCAATTTTTCCTCAAAAGAATCACCGAATATCAAATTTGATTATGTTCATTATGAAATTTAAAGAAACAGTTCAAACTCTTTTCCACACTACCACCGAGATAGAGTTACGGCGCATTTTTTTTAATATGGGGTCTCCAGGAGGTATAATGCAGATCCAACAATGTTGATAGCAACGTTTTGGGAGCCGCCGGAGAAAAAGTTTTTATTGCGTTGTTCAATGGGAAGGAAAATGGATCACTGGATTCTTTGCGATATAGCGACTTTGTTAAAACGTCAAAAAAAACTAAGTTTAATTTAATTTACTGGAAGATGAAGACGCATGTGAAGACTTTTCCTCACCTGAAAACATTGAAGAAACTACCATTGACGATCCCAGCACAAACAAAGTTAATATGGAGGGCTCACAGCTGTACCGAACCAAGTCATTTTAAAGATTTCCGCAAAATTGACCTCTATTTAGAGCTGTAATGAACTACATAGTTCATTTAGAGCTACATAGTTCTGAACTATAGTTCATTACAGCTCTAAATAGAGGTCAATTTTGCGGAAATTTTGACGTTGGTTTTGGATTTTTTTAAAATGACTTGGTTCGGTAAAGCTGTTAGCCCTCCATATGATCATTGATATCCGCACGCCTAGCCCCAAAAAAAAAAGGAGATAAGAACGACATGAAAAAACTATGCCACATTGAGCTATCGATAGGCTGAAATAGAAACGAAAACGATTGAATCGTGGATTATACCTCCTGGGGACACCACATTCAAAAAAATGCGCCGTAACTCTACCTCGGTGGTAGTGTGGAAAAGAGTTTGAACTGTTTTTTTTTTTTAATTTCATAATGAACATAATCAAATTTGAAAATTTTCAAACGTGAGTAATTTTTTTTTTTTTAATTTTCGCTGGATACTGGCCATTTTGACAGGTTATATTTCCTACAGTTTTTGTCGCACATAAAATTTAAATATACCAAAATGTAAGTAATAAAGTGATCTATAAAAAACAACTTAAGTATTTTTTTGATCAGATGAACATGAGGCGAGATAAACGTTAAAAACCATTTTTTACTTCAAAATCTCAACAGTTTTTCGTCGATAACTTTTTTTTGGAAAGAGGTTTCAAATTTTTTTCTGAACAAAAGTTAAAGAAGATGTTTTAAGTTCAAACCTAAAAAAAAATACAGCTCTATATATGATAGGAGCCGAGAAAATCGAGTTGAAGCTTTCCAAAGCCTTTTTCAAAATGGCGGACAACGCAAGGGCGTTTTTTGTTCGAACTTTTTGGATTTACACTCTCCAATAGGTACTCTTTAAGAAACAAACAAAAAATTCGACGCAATATTTTTTGTAGATATTTCGAATTAATTAATTTAATTTGACTGGACTATAATGTGTATTCCAAATTTAAGTATTTAAGGTTTTACATATAATAATATTATTTAAAAAAAATCGTTCACGAGTTTTCAAGATATTGAATTTAAAAAAAAATTAATATTTATTTTTTCAAAAAATCCAAAATCTATTTTACGAAAAGTCTTAAGATACAATTTTAATTTGAACTTAAATGAAGAAGTCATGTATAACAATTTTAGTCGGCAGAGTCTAAAGTCTAAAATAAAAAAAAACTGTTCTATGACAGGTACCATCGATAACACTTTCTCTAATAAATTTTTTGTAGTTCAACAGTAGTACACATAATTATCAAAATAGTTAATATCGTTTTCGAGATAGAGAAAATATTATTACCGGGCATGGCCCAAAGACTCGTTTTTCTTAATCTTCTAGTTAATGCTTAAAACTGCCAAACATAAAGCTTGGACATTTTTCACCAAGCCCTTTTGACCTATTGAATTTCCAAAAGAAATGTTTTTTTATTTTTATTAAATCCTGTAAAACATATAACAAAAATTCAGTGACCATTTTTAAATTCACAATAATCGTATGCATACATAAAAATCAGGATAAAAATAAATGGAGGTGTTGGTACCATTTCTTAAGAAAGAAATGGCAATGGCTAAAACCAAAGCTACATTAAGTCTATTTTCAAGATAAATGAATAAGGGAATCAAATAAAAATAAAAATGAAAATGTAAACAAAATCAAGCTATGAAATTTTTAAAAACACTTCCCCAAAAGCTTGAATAAAATCGACACATCTGCTAAGGCAGCGTTAGAATAGTCGGACATTGTTTCGGGACCCACTCTTTTGATCGTAATTTCAAGTATGATCCAAATATCAAGTTAAATTTCTTACAAATCCATAATTACCATGTAAAACCTACCTATGTATATATTTCTTTTTTGTATACAGCACGCGCACTCAAAGGGTTTTTAATACCCTTAAAATGTTAAATTAAATACAGTGCGAGCGTTAGGAAAACAGGGAAGGATTAAAGAGGAGAAGCCGATGCACATTAGTTTTGAACATCTGGATATCGAAATGGAAGGGAAAATAGAGCCGGGTAAATCATTCCACATTCGAGTAGTTCGGGTAAAAAAAGAATCTCTATATTTGACAGTACGTCCGAAGTTGGGCTCAAGGGTTAACTGATGTGCATTCCTAGAAGTACAAGTATTACGGTCGAATACTTTTCGGGGAGAAATGCAACTGGCTATTTCAGTAGAGCATTTTTTGTGAAAATATCGGTAAAACAACGAAAGACATGAAATATTGCGGCGGTGCTCGAGAGTTGTAAATTTTTCCGTTATATTATGTCACCTATCATTTTCATAGCTCTTTTCTGTATCCCTGAGCTCATTGCTATCCAACATATTCCATGACAAAATATTAAGTTCCATTTCAACACTCCAATTGGATCTACGGCTTTGGAATCTTCAACATAAAATTGAAAGAATATATAATTTTGTATTACAAAGGTATTAGAGGATTTTGAATTTTCTTTTACTTTTTTCAATTTCTAAGTCAATAAAGTAGATACATACCGCACTTCTGGTGTAATAACGACGTGCAATTTTCCTAAATGTTGCGGAATCACGTTTAAAATTTTCTTGTTTATCAAAATCGAATACGTTTCAGCTTTTGTGTCAAACAAAAAAGTGGCAATAGCATTTTTAAATTTTTCCCCCACGTTTTTTTTAAGATCAAAAATAACGGTACCTGTCATACGATGTTTTTCCGAAATCTTATGAATAATTTTTTTTATCAAAAACTATTCCACACATTTTGTTAACAAAAAAAATTCATTTAGTTAAACTTAGGTTCATAATGCTTGAAAAAAAATTGAATGGTATCTCCCCTAGAACATTTATTTTTTCGTTTAACCGAATTTGATTATTTTTTTATATTAAAGCTTCCCAAAAGTTTGAATAGTATCTATTATGAATTCAAATTTTCAAAAAAAAAATGTTCAGATTCTTTTTTTCAAAACTCAATGCTCAATTTTTTTAAAACTTGACAATGAACTGTTTTCGAATGTAATTTAAAAGCTATGAAAATACAAATCATAAAAAATCATTTTCGAAAATCGTATTTTTCTTGTAAACGGCGCGCCTAAAGTTTTAATAAAATATTTTTTTCAATTAATTTTAACGATCTACAATTCAATAAAACAAATTGATATTAAGATATTACTGACTGTACGTACCATAGAACCATGTCTTATAGTTTTGAATTTCTCATTATCGACATAAAGGATTTTCATGAAATTTTATAGAAAAGCTTCTATAAAGCTTGAAACATATTACATTTCAAAACTTAAAAAAAAAACAAATCGTTTTTTGGATTTTTAGAAAAAAGGAATCAAATTACCAAAATATTTTCTTGAAATGCTAATTAAAAAAAAACGCTAAGACGACTTATAATTTTTTGTCTAGCATAAATTCATATTTGCTTAAAAATGACATGGATTTCTGTTTTTATCTCTAAAGTTAAAAACAATTAATCTTACGCTTATGAATAGTTTCCTATAAGCTTCACTTTTAAAATTCCTAGTCCTTTATATAGGAGCAAGTTCGTGCGAACCAGACATCCCAATTACGAAATTTACGATTTTTTTATTAAAATATTTTTTCAGTCAAGTCAAGAAATCCTATTGGAATGCCCTCGAAACATTTTTAATGTAATTTAAAAAGATCTTGTATCTTATTTTAAAAAGGAAAAATACATGAATTTTCCCACACAAACTGAATATTTTAAATAAAAATAAATTTTGTATTATTTATAATATTTTTCAGAAGTAAGTTAGTTATCACTAATGTCGATTGCACACTTTATAATTGGTCAATAAGCAAACAAAATTTATAAAAGAGCTTTGATCAATAAGCGTGTGATATACATACCTATTATAGATAGATAAATAGATAGATACATTTTATTGTTTGAAAGAAAATTACATAGTTTACAATATTTTTAAGTCATTGCGCAGCACAGAGATATAAAAACAAATTTTATCTTACTACTGAAAATCAATACTAGGTTTCTGAAATGCATATATTTTAATATTTTTAAATTTGAAGGAAAATAATTACAAAAAACCTTCATTTGAATTTTTCTTATAACTATATCACAGATAATGAATGCTAAGATAAATTAAAAAAAAAAAGAGAAAAAACAATATGTTAAGGAAATGAATAAATAAATTAATAAATAAATAAATAAATAAATAAACTAAAAAATAAATAAATGATCAAATAAATAAATTAATAAATGAGTAAATAAGTTAATAAATATAATTAAATAAATAAACATCAAAGAAACTAATTATTCAGTAAACAGGTAAATTAATAAATTATTTAACGAACAAGTAAATAAATAAATAACAAATATGAATAAATAAATAAATTTGTAATTTAACAGACAAGTAGGTAAATAAATAATTAATCAAAGAAGTACATACATAAATTATTAAATAAAAAAGTTAATAAATAAATAATAATAAACATAAATATGTTACGTTATTTTTTTGTTTCATTATTTGAATATTTTTGTTTTAATAAGATTTCTGATAAGAGAGTTTTCACTTAATTCACATTTTCTAAAAAAATTTTCATTAAGAACTTCAATTTTGCGGTTTATTTTTAATGCTTTTGCTTGTTGATGTAAATCTTGTGTTGAAAAATGCCATGGGACCTTAAGCATCATTTTTAAAATTTTGTTAATTTTTTTTTATGCATTTCAGCACAATCTCCCCAAACGGGTGATCCGTATAATAATACCGCTTGAAAAACGACTTTAAAAATTATTAGTTTGTTGTGTTTACTCAGTAATGACTTCCGGTTAATAAGCGGGTATAACAATTTAATACCAATATTTATTTTATTTGTTGTCATTTTTGTGTGTTCCTTAAAGGTCAACTTCCTGTCTAAATGAACACCTAAGTACTTGACAGAGTTGACCCATGGGATATCACAGCTATTTATATTTAAGTTGTGGCTAGGTAAGAAACAATCCTTTCTTTTTCTTGTAAAAAAGATAGCTTGATTCTTTTCAGCATTTATTTTGATTTGCCAGTGTTTATAATATTCAAAAATAACAACAAGAGCATTTTGAATATTGCTTATTATATTCATAGGATTTTCGTCGGATGAGTATACTGCAAGGTCATCAGCGTACATACCAAAATCACAACTTTGTAAGACTGGGAAATCCGCTGTAAAAATATTGAATAAGGTAGGAGATAAAACTGAGCCTTGGGGGACACCCGCAGGAATAATTTTAGAGACGGAAATTGTTCCGTTTAGTGAAACTATGAACTGTCTTTCGCTTAAATAACTTTGTATTATCTTGATTAAAAATTCTGGACATTTATTCATAATGAGTTTGTTTATGAGTGCATTGTGCCACACCGTATCAAAAGCTTTTTCTACATCTAGTTGAACTAATCCTGTAGATTTTTTTTCTGTAAAATTTTCTTTCACGTGTTTACTGATTCTAAGAACTTGGTGTGACGTGTTATGTTCTTTTCTGAAACCAAATTGCTGCATCGGTATAATATTCTTATCATTTATGAAAGTTTCTAATTTAATTCGAATTAACTTTTCAAGGATCTTGCTAATACTACTCAGTAGGCTAATAGGCATACCTATTATATTTGCATCAATTTTTGAATTTGGTAATGCGAAGATAATTATTTTTCGCTCATATACCCACTCAGTATCATATTGTTCGCATTCAAATTTTATTATGAAATTAAATCTTGACCTATCCTAAAAACTAAAAATATAAACATCTTTACTATTTAACTAACCCGATAGACTTTGGTCAAGAATTTGAATACTTAAACATAATTTTCTTGGAAAACTTTTATAAAGGTAAAAGCATGTCTTTTTGCATTATATTAAGCCAATAAAACATTATTTTTAGAAGATAGAAACGGAAGGAATGGAAAACTGTGTAAATGAATTTTTTAAACATTAATCTGTAAAAATCTGTTAAAAGCTGATTTCACTTTCAAAAATATCAAATGAAGAGTGTGACTTCAAGCGTCTAGTCTGATTTGTTTTAAGAATCACCAATAATTTGTTAACTTAAATGGACCAAGAATTTTTACCTGGAGATCTAAGCTACCAAGGGCCATCCAGATTTTCTTTAAATAATGCTTCACTGAAGCTCGCTCACCGTTGTTAACGATAAAGCTATTAATTTTTTTCAAAATTATTTACTTTTTTTAATCTTCTCTTATGCTTTGTGGTGTGCCAACACTTTGGTAAAGACATTTTTTTCTGTTTGAACTTCTTATCCTAAACATTAAATTAAAATCAAATTAATTCAGAATTCACAATAGAAAGAAATACTTATTTAGATCTATAATTTAAAAACACGAAAATAAATAAATAAATAATTTTCATTTAAATTAAAAAAAAATATAAAATTTGACAATTTCCTTAAATATTAAATTTTAAAATAGTTAGAAAAAGGGTCTTAAGTTATTAATGGTAACAAAAATTACCTATTTTATCCAAGTCATTGAAAAATTTCAACTCCATCGATATTCGATAATAGATATGAACATCAGATTTACCTATATATGCACATATGTATACGTGTTCTTATACATTCAGAAGTGTAGACATTTTTCTATAAGCACAGATTTTAAGTTTGACTATTTGTTGAAAAAAAATTGAATAGATATAATTGTGGTCTCGAATAAAATTGACGAACGATTTATGAATCAGTTTTTTATACATCAATTTTGTTTATTATAGGAATACAAGAAGTCAATATATTATATTTAAAGAGATTTTGCTCTCAATTTCGATATTTTCGTTCCAAGAATTAGCTTTCTATTCACAGAACCTTAATGCGAATTAAGGCATCATTTTCAATGCTTAAATTAACTTGCGAACTTTCATTTTTTTTTATAGAAAACCTCTTAAAGTTCACAATTAAAATGAAGAATTTAAATGAATGAAAATATTCACTCTTTTCACTTCCTATTGATTTAATCGATAAATCACACTCGAAAGATCTTTTCACTCGGCGTATTTTCAATACAACAATAGAAAAGCAGTATGAAGGACTCAAATGTCAACAACATTCCAACACTTAGGTTTTTTAGGACCAGAAGGATAGAAAAATAAAGGAATTTTATCACATTCACTAGATTTTAAAACTTCCCTCCTCGTATAATGAATAAACTACGTTTAGTTTTTAAACTTTAAAAATTAATTAGAAAACAATGTTTCGACTTTTAATTTTTCTTTTGTTTAAATGCATAATATTGTTTTTGTGGTGGTTATTTATTTAAGGGCTACAATAACTTCGACAGTGATTTATGGGAAACTAGAAGAAAATCCATTTCATTGGAAATTTGAGAAAATTTTCAAGACGAAACTATACACAAGAAATTGCATCAAATCTCGCTCCCTATCCACTGCAATATAGGTAGAAGAAGGAGAAAATTTCGATTAAGGTGTTGAAAATGGCACCAATATTAGTTGCAAAAAGCCATATACATACGTGTGTAACATGCACCTTCAGTATTAGAAATGATAAAACAAAAACTGCACCCCATAGCTGTCAAATAGGATCCACACCAAAAAATCCCCAGCCCGAGAGATAATCAACAATCAACAACAGTTTCCCGATCCAAAGGGGCAACACCACCACCAACACAACTATCACAAATAGTTTTGTGGTGGAATACCACAGAATCCACAGCTGGAACGAAAAAAAAAGAGAATAAAATAAATCCGCCACGCCGAAAGCAACAGGCATTCATTTTGACCCCCCAGAGGCTGGCTGGCATCGCTCATGTTGCATTCAGCAGAAAATTTCATTCAGCCAAATATATACATACACACCATGTGTATGAAGGTATATCCCATTTAATGATGAAAGAAGGAGACATGTCCTGTCAATCATTACATAATCCTTTGAAATTCTGTGCTAGCTTAAGCGTTTCAATTTGATGTCAAATATCTAAGCTGTTATCATCGCAAGGATATTTTTTAGGCATTGGACTGCGTAGAAATATTTCCCTCATAACGTAGTATAGCATTTTCATTCAACAGTTTCTACTCCCACGCGTTTACTGAGAATGGAATGCTATCTTCAGGACAACGACAACCACTAATAATAACGACATTTTATCGAATAAGAACGAAATATGTAAAAAAAGAATAACAAAAAAGTCAAAGAAACAATTTTAAAGGACAATTATGAAAAATGTTACGTATACGCCACAGTTGACATACACAACCGTCCGGTAGGCGGATAAAACATATTCAGCGCATGACTGATCGCATGCGCTTGCAATTTTCCAAGTTGCACAATATCATCATCGTGATATTTTTATTTTTATTTATCTAGTATAATAATGCAAAAAGGAATACACGAGAATTTGAGTGTGAAGAAAGGGAGAGATAAATTTTGAAATAAAATCAAAATAGTAAAAAATAATGAAAACACACAGCACTCAAACTGGAAAGGGAGACGCGAAGCCACTGGATGGAGATTATGATGAAAAAGATGATGAATGGAAAGGAAAGGAATATGAGAGGGAAAACTATTTTTTATGTTGTTTTTTGTTTTGCAGTAAAAAAGTAGAGAAGGTCATGGAAAATAGAAACTTGAAAAAAAAACACACTATTGTCATTTCTTCTATAGAGACTCATTTGGTTTACCTTTTCTTTGGGTCTGATTCGAAAGATTTTCATCTCTCACACCATTTAGCACGTTTTTTATTTTCTTGCGCTATTTTCTTTGCTGTTTATTGTTACTCATCAGACAGAAAAATTACTTTCCAGTTGCTGGGTTATGTAATGATTGGAAGGGTTCATAAGACGAATAAGATGTTTTGGAAAAATTAAGTTGGGAGCTTTCAATATATAAAGGACTATTTAATAAAGGCAGGTAGGTGTTTAAAAAGAATAAAACCAGCTGTGTAAGTTATTGACGAAATTCTTTTTTCATTTGAAAGACTTTATGGTATCAAATATAACATCGTTAAAGCTCCCGCTTTGGATTTTTACGGTGGCATGTATCCGAGGGGTCCGATTTTCAATGACTCTTTCCCATAGACCGAACTGAATTTGAGCGATTGCCTGTGTTATGTTCACCTTAAGGGCACCGGTCGATTGTGACTTATTCGCATAGACTTGCAACTTCACCTAACCTCACAAGAAAAAGTCTAGCAGGATCAAATCGTTTGACTTTGAAATCCAATTCCAAGTCACTTCTGCGAGAGATATTTTTACCCTCCAATCCTTCATGCGGAATGTTAATCGTGGTGTCCGCTGTGTTGCACGTAGTGCCTTCCTTCTAGAACCACATGCCGTCTATAACCCTATGGTTCCATTCGGGCTATAATAAAGTGGTTATCATCTTTCGTTAGGACTCACCATTCACGGTGACCGCCATCCATCGGCCCAAAATCCACTTCAAACAATGCCATTCATCAAAAAATGCACCTCGTCGCTAAAGATGATTTTTGACCGAAATAAGGATTCTCTTCTAAAAGCTCCGAACAAGCGAACAAACAGCATTTTTCTATGGTCATAAGCTTTGAGCGTCTGGGTCGCTTGGATCTTGTTGGGGTATAGGCCCAAGTCCTGACGCAAAATTCGGAAATGTGGTGTCTGGGAAAGGCCGAGATTTTCTCCAAGACGAGGAAGTGTATGCCTCCGGTTCTAGTGTATACTTTCACCGACCGCTGCGATGTTCTCGGTCAAGCTTATTTGAGTTAAGGAAAACATTTTTGCCAAAAATCTAGCCATTCAAATCCAAAGATTCAAATAAATAAACTTCACATCTTATTCTAAATAAAATATGATTTATTTAAAAAACTCGAGATTTTGACGATCCTTAAAATTTAAGAAATATTTACTTACTAACGAAACGGTTTTGGACAGAATTATAAAAATATTTGTAAAATTAAGCAAAAGAATTTAAAAATCCTGAGAATATGGAATGACCACTGCAAGAGAGATAGTACTATTCGACTTAGGTGACGTAGCCTAGCAATACCTGTTAACCAAATCGATAGCTATATTGAATCTTAAGTTCAACAAAATCGCTGGAACTGTCGGTTTTGCTGCCTAACTACTATTAGAAAAAAAAACATATGTTCGGAAGAAAGAATGCACCATGAATGAAACCTTTGAACTTTTTGCCCGATTCTCAAGAAAAAAGGGCATCTGAACTGCGCCACCTACCGAGTCATTAGTCTCCTGAAAATCGAATACGAGATCATTTCTGCCCTTTTATTTGAACGTGTGAAGCCTTTCGTTAACAACCTAATGGGCTCTATAAGTTTAGTTGAAGATCAGGAAAATTCTACCATCGACCAAATATTCACATTATGGAAAATCTTAGGAATAACCCAGGAACTTCAAATCAACACCTACCATGTTTTCGTCGATTTTGAAGCCGCGTATGATAGCATCTTAAAGTATGGAATAATGTGTGGTTTTGGCATCCCTGCTCAATGCACCAGATGTCAACGATGCATTTGATTTCAAAAAAGGCTTTTGATAAGACGATGTCATGTCATGCGACTTCTTCAGCATCGTTCTAAATAGAATAGTGCAGAGCTCTCATGTTAACACTAGAGATATACATAATCTTTAAAAAGTTTAACAAATGACTCAGAAACGCCAAGAGATATTGATGAAATTGAAATTGGGTCTATGGCGTGTTCTGAACATTAAACGGAAGCGAAGAAGATGGGATGGAATGAGCCATGTCATCAAGAAAGATGTCTTGAACAGAACGTCACCATAGACAGCTAAAATGATGATGTAGTTAATGGTTTTATCTTTCTAGATGCCGCTCTTAGTTCAGACAATGACAATGAAATCAAACTGCATCTTTAAATTTAGAATACAATTGAGTAGCAAAATCCCATCTAAGGAAACTTTAGTGTCCCTTAATAACACTCTTACAATACCTGTCTTAATAAATAGTCAGAGTCATGGATCCTATCAAAGCTGGCTGAGAAATTATATGAAAAAAATTCTACTGATGATTTGGTGTCAACTGGAAATAATATATCAAGTTGTAGGAGCTCTACAGAGGCACCGACCAAGTTTTAGAAGTAAAAACTCAGCGCTTAGGTGCTTGGTTCATTTAACGCTTCAGGATATTTCGAGAGGAAAATTCAGCGAGGAATTTTTGGACCCATCTGCATTTATGGAGACTAAATGAGAAGATATGACCATGACTGGTTGTACAGCAAAACGGACCGAATCAAACGATTTAAAATCCAACAACTTAGATGACTGATGATGTATTTAGAGCGACTGCACTCAAATGCTATTGCATGTCTTTGAATCCAATCCCATGGGAAGGCTGGCGCAGTAGAAGAAGACCGCAACTCAGGTGAGAGAGGACTTCGGCAAAGTGAATAGAATAAAATAGACTATACTTTAAAAAGCTATGACACAGCTGTTTTTCCTTGGGACTTATAGGTACTATAAGGCAAGTTTGGCATTCGTAAAATAAATTGAACTCGATATTTTGAGCGAAGACGAAAAAAATGGAGACTCGCAAGTCTGTTTGTCTGTCTTCTATTCGACTATAGCCTTAACGACATGGCCAATTTTCTTCAAACTCGGTGGATATTATTTCTAATTAACCTCTCCTCCCCCCCCACTCACCAAACATTTTTCCACCTTTTTTAAGACCACACGGATAACGGTACTTGTCATACGACTTTTTCAAAATTGTTTGGATAATATTTTTTTCGAAAACTGTTCCACAGATCCTTAAGAACAAATAAAAATAAAATGCACGACTGGGTCACACGAACATGCTCCTATGCAATAGTCTAAGAATTTCAAAAATGAATGTTATTAGAGAAAAACTGTTCATAAGCATAAAATTATTTTTTTAAATGACTTAAACAACTTCTTTAGTAGTTGCAGGTGAAAATAGGGTGCCATGTGATTCATACAAATATAGGTTTATTGGAGAACAAAAAATATAAGTCCTTGTAGTGGTTTCTTAAAAAACTAAGCTTTTATGTAAAAAAATTTTAAAACATTTTTAAGAAAAAATGTTGGTACGCCAATTCAAAGGTTTTATTATTGTTCGAATAAAAATTAAGTTTACAAAAAAAAAATATTGAGCTGTTTTCGAGATATTGAATTTTCCAAAAAAAAAAATGGATTTTTCTTTCAAATTAAAAAAAAAATATTTTTCTTAAAGTTTTGAAATGCAATGTTTTTTAAACTTTCTACAAGCTTCTCTCTCAAAACTTTCATTAACATCCGTTATGCTGATAATGAGAAATTCAAAATTTTGCAAAATCGTTCCATGGTAGGTACAGTCAGTAATATCTTGTTTTCAAAATTTTTTGTATTAAATTATAGATTTTAAAAAATTAATGAAAAGAAAAAAAAGGTAAGCCAAATTCTCGGAACCGTTTTCGAGCAAATACGATTTTCGAAAACCATTTTTTAACATTTGTATGGAGGGTACCGTTATGTTTGGGTAAAATAAATTTCTTTTTCTCATATCTTGTAGATTATATTAAAAAACTTTTATTTATCAAGCATGGGGTTTTCGAAATAAAAAAATTTTGAAATTTTTTTTAAAAATCCAAAAAATTGGAAAAAAATATTGGGGACCTTTAGCAGAAAAAAATGATCAAAATCCGTCGTACCGTATTTGAGAAAATCAAAAACCAAAAAAAATGGTTCTAAGGGGGGTACCAAAAATAACAATTTTTCGGAAAAATTTTTCAACCATTGCCTAGTTTAAACTCAATGAAATTTTTTGAATTTTTTTTTTAAGAAAATCTGTGGGACAGTTTTTGAGAAAAAAAAATATTTAAAAGATTTCGAAAAATCATTCGTATGTCAGGTACAGTTATTTTTGGTCATAAGAAAAAAGAAAAAAACCATCCGGGGGAAAGAATTAAACCAATATCTACCAAGTTTGAAGAAAATTGGCCGAGCCGTTTAGCTGTAGTCGAACAGAAAGACAGATTTGCGAGACCCACTTTTTTGGTCTTCACTATCATCGTAATGTCAACTTTGATTAAAATCTGAGTTTGATTTTTTTTACGAATGCATAACTTGTCTTATAGTACCCATAAGTCGCAAGTAAAAAAATCATTTAGCTTATGCTAGGTAATGATTAAAAAATATTTTCCGAAAAATGGTTTTCAATGGTTCGCGCCCTTAAACCATTTTTTTTATTTCCTTAAAAACGGTTCAAACGATTTGGATCTTTTTTTTATACTAAAGTTCTTCATCAGTTTTGAGTATTCATGTTTTGGAAAAATAAAAGATTTAAAGAAAAAATTCTTTTTTTTTGAAAACTCAATATTTCAAAAAACGCCATGCTCAATTTTCTTGAATCCTTACATATAAAAGTTTACTTTAACACAATCTACAAGATGTGAGAAACAAAATTAAATTTTATAATAGTACCCAACATACATATATTAAGAAATGATTTTCGAAAGTCGTATTTTTCTCGAAAACGGCACATAGAATTTTGATACATTTTTTTTTCTTTCAATGAATTCTATATATATCTATAATGTAATTAAAAATATTTAATTAGGATATTACTGATTGTACGTACTATAGAACATATTTTTTTTTTTTTGAATTTCTGACTATTGGCACAACGGATTTTAACGAAATCTTACATAAAGTAGGTTCTAAAAAACTTAAAAATTATTGTGTTTCAAAAGATAAAAACAAATATTTTTTTTTAATTTTAGAAAGAAAATAATCATTTTTTCTTTTTAAATTCAGAATCTCAAACGGATAAATATTTTTGTTTTATTTAGAGTTTCGTTATGACGTCTTAAGCATATCCTTAATATTCGTAGTTTAGTTAATTTCAATCACTTAAAATAGGTGCTGAATGAATTGTGAGACGGTCTTAAATTAAATTGAATTCCAAGAGCAATAGCTCTTGTAGACCTAAGGCCTACTAATATTCAACAATTAATAATTTTTATGTGCGTTTATCTAACCACTAAGACTTCTTTCTGGGTACTTTACAATATAAAGTCGGAGCCATCTATCCAATTTGCAATAAACTTTAAATTTTTAATCGCAAAAAAACGCATCTGCAGATATCAAAAACATTTGCTAATTCACGCCCTGTTTGAAAAAAGTAATGTGATTCCCAAAATCACAAAAATGTTGAGTTGTCTTTCATCAAAATTGTATCGATAATATTCTTTGGAAAAGCTCTTCCATACTCAGATTTTCCCCCACGCCCACTTGTGCTGGTGGTTTTTGACAATTTTATGTTAATTTTTCACATTGAGCTAAGCTCGATATAACCTGAAGGTCCCAATCAATTTGAATGAAATAAGAAGTGATCATAAAAACTAACCCTGCTTTTAAAAATTTTTCAATATTTGAAATCACTATAATACAAAAATAGAAAGATACCAGACCAGCGAGTACCATTAATGCTTTTTCATTTAGCTCATCCTTTAAAACTTAACAAAAATATCCCGAATAAATTATTTATAATTTGAAAGGTTCTTCGCATGGTTAATCAGGAACTTCAATTAGGTTTATCTTCCATCTCCATTATTATTAAAAGCTTTACTCACAATAAAAAAAAGTTGTAAAACTTTTAATTCTTTTAAGTTAATATTACGAGTATATGGAAAATCTTACTCCCTACAATTCTGTAGAATAGTAAGAGAACACAAAATGAAAAACATAAAGAGTCAAACATTCCTATTAAAAAGCTGATGCTTAATAATTTCAAGGCAGATTAATCTGCAAATGCAAGTTTGTTTTTTGAGACCCCATAGACATTTTGGGATCATACATAAGAGTTTTGTCATATTTTAGAAGTGATGTTTTTATAGGCAAATGCCCTTCATCAACATCATTAAGTCAATAAGAACAAAATTCTACTACTTTACCAACTTAATCTAAAACTCTACAAAACATTTCTTGAATTTGCATTAAAACATCAGAAAACCTTTTAATGAAAAACAAAAATAACAAAATCATGTTCTAAGAGCTTTAGGTGGAATTTGAGCTCGTTAGAAAATCACGGAACTTGAACTATTATTATGTACCTATAATTTATTATTATATCTTGAAGCTGTTATAGAAATGGTGGAAGATGACTTCGGAAAAAAAGAAGAAAAAAAAATAGAAAAGTAGGAACGGAAGATGAGAAGCTGGAAGCAGCAGGTGCTGCAATTTACGTTGCAGGAAATTTGTTATTTTTAATCTTAACTGAATAACATCGAAGGCATTTTGTAATATAAATTTTATAAAATAAAGTTTCTGCATCCTATGTTGTTAAGGAGATACATTGGGAGGTATGGGGTTGAGTTGAACTTGTTTACACAAAGAAAAATAAATGGTAAATTTTGCCATTTTATTTGCTTCGTTAAGTTCGGAACAGATAATAATTTCCTTATATTCATTATTCAGACTTTTTACTTGCTAAGGGGGCCTTTTTCGAACTGTTACTTTTTATGTGAAAGACTTCAGACTAAAATCACAAAATGATCAAAATTAAAACAAAAGAGTCAAGTAGCATCGAATGACCTATCTACCACCATCTATTTCAGGTGAGAAATAAGTTCCGTTCAAAGCCAAATCTCATTGGTGATAACCGATTTTTAAACGTTATCGAACTATCGAAAGAGCGCATAATGTTGTTTTAATGTAAAATCACTAATACGGTTTTTATTAAACTACAGCAATTCTAGTACAATCTTTTAAAAATGCACTTTCTTCATCTGACATTTGTCTATTTATCAGAACTGTTGTTGTTGAACATCTATTTTGTTTGCTTTTAAGTTTGGATATTAGTTTCGAAAGTTAAGTTATAAAGTTAAGGAATAATTAGTGAGTGATTCTTTAAGTCTCAGTTAACTATGTTTGACCATAAAATAACCTTTAATTGCAATTCTTATAAAATTAAGAAGAATATGAATGAATGATAAATCCTTCTAAGACGCCAATCATACCATTTACCAGGAAAAGATTTCTGCCACATATGAAACTTATCAGGTTAGTTAATGAAGTAATTGAAGTAGAGATAAAATATCTAGGAATAACACTTGATAGCAAACACTTTGAAGCTACAGTCGGGAAAGCCACAAAAGCCCTAATGATTTTCAAGAGAATTGCAGGCAAGTTATGGATGTTGTCCTCCATCTATCCGCTCTACCAGAGGGGTCATCGGAATTGCGGCAATAGTAGTTATCATGAGATTCTCAAAGGAAGGAACTGGAACAGGAAACATGATTGCTCTAAGGGAAAAGACTTAATCGGCATGTCCACAAATCTTCTTGACATCCCAAGAGAGTAGAAATAAACTATAGGTACCCTAGAAACAAATGGCATTCAAGTGATACGCTGATGGATCGAGAACAAGCGGATTGACTGATGCCAGAATCTTTGGGCCTAGAACAAAAATTTTCATACCGATGGACTTGGACTTTACAAGCATCTTCCAAGCGAAGATACACTCTATAGAAAAATGCGTGGATCGAAAAAAACTATCGTCACAAGAACATTGTCATCATGTCAGATTTTCAAGCGGCACTCAAGGCACTAAGTTCATATACCATCAGCACTAAATTAATGTGGGAGTTCTCTAGCGGAATGATAGAAAATGTCATCAAAAACAAAATTAAACAAGAAGAGTAGATAAGTAGATCCCAGAATTGGAAAGAACTTCCAAAGCTGAGGTAGGTGAAACTACTAATAGGCAATTAAAATCAGGAACGTTTCATAAACTGCATAAACTTAAGTAGCAACAACCTGTGAATAATAACATGGATCCCAACTGGACACTGCAAACCTAGAAGACACCCTGCTTTACTTGTGTGATTTTCTTCAAAAACTGTGTCAACAAAAACTATTTTCCGAAGAGATGACAGAAAGGAAAAATTATACCGATACTGAAGAATATCAATATTTGGAACTGGATATAACTATGTAGTCTTTTAACCCTTCTAATCAAGCCAGCAAAATCCTTGAAGAATTTAATTTTTTTTTTCCCAGGTTGAAGGCGTTATGTCTCACTAACAATTTCATCTCAAATATACATTTTAAGTTTCGAAAGAAACATTCAAGTTTATACCCAATTTTGGAGTTTCAGAAGAACGTTGTTAGCACCCTAAGAAGCTACCATATTGGTGTTGGATGCTCCCTGCATATTTGTTTTTTTTATAATTTTCCCACACTAGGGGGCTTATGACTACCCTTAAATCTCATGAACATAGCACTAGCTTTTAACGAAAGGTGGAAAGGGTTTATTTGGAGATACCGATGCACATTGAATATCTGAATATAGACTAATCAGTCGACAGCATGTGGATACAAGGACTCAAAAACATTCTAATTTTTCAAATTTTATGGGTACACTAATAAAAGTTTCTGCAACAAAGAATGATCGTCCTTCTTTTTAGGTTTAAAACTTCCAATAAATTACCAAAAAGCTAAAGATCAGGAGTTTTTCCAGTATCAAAACCAGGACAGTATGTCTAGAACATCTCTAAGGTGACGGACCAATTCCAACCCAAAAATGATATTAATATGCAATATGCGGACGATTAACTTGCATTGATCTCACCAGTAATAGCATCCCGAAGAGAAGAAGAGCTCATTAAATGCTCTTAGAAACTCTATACAAAATGGGGCATCAAATTCGACTCAATCAAATCCTTGTTAACTTGTTTCAGAAAACACAAATAGCCACAATTCGTCCAACGAATCGCAACTATAACAACCTTTTATTTATCAACTTCGAAGAGAGCTTCTGATTCAACCCGCCGTATATTAGATCTTTTCTGAAAACAGAAAAATTCACCTTGCATCGTATCCACCCTCTAGTACGGACTTTTGTTAGAAGATAAATCTGCTTCTTCACAAACATTTTCTCAGACCACGTGCTTCCTGGTTTACTTTATCCAAAACTAGCTTAAAAAAGCTTGGAATGTTGATGAGGAAAATTCAACGGATCAGCACAGGGCTCTACTTTGACCATGAATGACAAAAATATTTCAGCAACAAGCGATTCTACGGGGAATTTGGAAAATCGCCACGGAGAAAACAGGGTCAATGCTGCCAAGTCCCAACATCAACCAAGCCTACTGGTGAAAATCATCACAAGCAAAACGAGACAACCCGGCCCATAATAATCCAGATGTGACGAAACTGATGGGTGAAAAAATTATCTCTATCAATGACTACTACAACACAGCGTCTAAGCAAAACCGGGGCTAGAAGCCACCCTTACCTCAAACTGATAATTTTTTTAGTAATAATTATAAAAACAAACAAATGAATTTAAGATATTAGGCCACTAAGCTCTAATTGGTAAAAAATTATTCTTATACTTGCATTCAGGTGGCGTTACAATAGTTTTCAGTTTAATTTTACACAATTTTTTCTCTCAATGCATCTCATTCTATATATCTCCCTGGATTGGTAGAATCTATATAAGTGGGTATAATTATTTTACCAGCAATGTTTGTCCGTTGCTTCTGATCATCAGTGAGAGATTTTTTTATTATTCAACGACAGCCTTGATGCTGTAGATTGGGTTGCAGTTAAATAATTACGGCTGCACTAATTACATCTCAGGTGTCCCAATTATAAGTAAGAGATAGAGTTAACTGCAGTTTTTTTTCTCAGACCAAGGATGTTATTTAATTTCTTTTTTAAATTTTTTCTTTCCCAATTAAATACACGTACCACCTAGTAATACTTTGGTTCTATTTATGATATTAAATTGATAAATAAATATTAAATAAAAACTTCCTTTTTGTAGTTGAGTAAAAAAGAAGTCACCGTCTATTTGAACGACAATATTAATAAATAAGGATGATTAAAATATTAACACCATAAATCAAATATTATCAAGTAAAGTAAGTGTTTGACTTTAGAAAAATTCAAACAAAGGGGAAGGGCCTTATTTTAAGTCATAAGTCGAAATAAAATGCACAATTGGGTCGGAGGTACTTGGTCTGATGTTCTATTAAATGGTATCATCCAAAGAAATCTATGATTCGTTTATAAAAAAAATTAAAAAAAACATTCTATTGAAAGTTTTTTAAAGCAGGTTTTGAAATGAAAGATAAATAGTAGGTACTATCTTTGTATATAAAACTTGTAGTATTCTCATGAAGACGAACTACTTTTTTTTGTGTATCGTATCGTACTCTCCACTGTAAAATCGTTCTCTAATTCCAGCGCCACCACCAGGATAGCGTTGGTACTACAAAAGCACGCTCTATGATAATACTATAGGTTACAAAGGTTCTATCAATAATGGCGCACAATTTAAGTCGAGCGACTTAGCATCTTAGCAACTTAGCTTAGCAGCATACCTTTTCTAAAAACTTCTTTTTTTTTTTGGAACGAACTGAAATTTTTTTAGTTGTGCTTAGACGCACCCTAATGCGTTAATATACAATTTTAAAATTTTGTCTCGAAGTATCTTTTTTCTTGAGAATATATTTTTTGCATCACTCTCAAGACCCAGTGCATGAAAGTCCAATGCGCCTATCATTATGCGAAAAGGTGCTACATTTTCTACATTATTTAGACAATAAATGGTTTAATGGAATGAAACAAGCTATATGTAAGTTATTAACAAAACTCCCTTTTTTATTTGAAATACCCTTGTTTGTCATTATGTATGGTGGAATATGACATTGTTCAAATCCTCGCCTAAGCTTCTTTCGGTCACATGGATCCGAGTCGTCCAATTCTAAAAAACTGTTCCGCGTAGATCCAGTTGAATTTGAGCGAAGGCAAATGATATGTTTACCTAAAGAGTATCTGTCATAGACCTTTGCATCGACCTTCGACTTCAGGAAAACCTACAAGAAATAGTCTATCGGAGTGAAATCGCATGACCTCGGTGGCCAAATTACGTCACTTCTGCAAGAGATAATCTTAATCGTTGTGCGGCTCGTAAAAACGCCGGCCGTGCAGCTGGAACCATTATGACATCTAGATCCATATGATTCAATTTGGGACACATCGGTTATCATCATTCTGTAGCGCCCCCTCACCAACGTCATTTTCGAAAAAGTACGAACCAATGAAGCCACCGACTCAAAGTCCACATCAAACGGTAACTTTTTGAGGAATTTTACTTGATGAATCTCGTGTGGGTTTGTGTCATCTTAAATACAGCAATTTTGCTTGTTAACACAGCAATTTATCCAAAATTGCGCCTCGGCGCTAAAGATAATTTGCCAAGCCGAAGTCTGCGAAAGACCGAATGTTGAGCACGGCGAGAAATCGACTAACTCGGGTGCTGCTGTACACTTTCACGGACTGTGGCGATCTTCTCGACTGATCTTCCATTCCTTTGACATTAAAAATGTTGGCTGACTTATTACTGAACCCGGTCGTCTCAAATTTGACCACTTAACGTTGAAGAGTCGACTATTACGGCCCACCACGCCTAAAATTTAGGCAACTTGCGTAACATTTGTAATATCAAACACTCATAAAAGATAAAAAGGTTTTGCATTAATAACTAAAAAATTAACATCAGATTCGACAGATTTATTCAAAACAAAGTGGCCTTCACAAGCCGCAAAAATCTGCCCGTATCAATTGAAAAACCCTGTATTAAAAATCTGTTAGTTAACAAGTAGTCTTAAAAACATTCGAATATGTGGTTTTTATTAAATCAATACAATGTGTTATCAAAAACTTTAATCCACAATACTATTCGAGCTTCGATTCAGCTTGCAAAACTTATCAAATTCAGATGTAGAGTTTTTGAGAAAATGAAAAACAAAAATATGCTTCTCTATTTTTAAATTGTTTTTTAATTATAGCCAACTTACAAGAATTTTAATTTTTTTTGTAGGTACCTTAAAAAAATCATCGAGCGAATAAATTTAAAATACTATCTGCTACCCAGCTTTAAGAAAATTAGCGTGAAAGTTCGTGGTAAATAAGAGCCCGTACATAGTATCTTACAACTTCTAACCACTTATGAATGCGTATTTTCGGTAGGAATAAAAAGGTCCAAGACATTTTGTCGATGAAGAACATCTATGTCAGATGAGAATCACTTTTTTTATGACAAAAGATGCTCTTGGAGAATTTTTCACTGTATCATAAGGGACAGTTCCCACGTGCTAAGTCTTCTTGTCGAACTTATTTTAGTATAGGTATTGAATTTATATTGTAAAAAAAACATATCAACATTTTGTTGTTGTTTACTTGCGACTTATAGGTACTATAAGGCAAGTTATGCATTCGTAAAAAAATCGAACTCGAGATTTTGATCAAAGTTGACATTACGATGATAGCGAATACTAAAAAGTGGGTCTCGCAATTCTGTCTGTCTGTCTGTTTGTCGGTCTGTCTGTTGGTTCAACTACAGCCTAAACGGATCGGCCGATTTTCTTTTTTTTTAAGTCTAAAACTCAAAAACTGTTCGACAGATTAAAAAAAAAAGATACAAAAAAATTTCATTTTGTTAAAGCTAGGTAATGGTTGAAAAAAAAATTCCGAAAAATGGTTATTGAGGGTACCCTACACGGTTCCGCTGATTTTGATCATTTTTTTTTTTTGGCTAAAGCTCCCCAAAAACCTAAATAGAATTGTGTATTCAAATTTTCCAAAAAAAAAATGTTTGGATTAAAAAAAAAAATTAATTTTTTTTTTCAAAACTCAATATTTCAAAAACCTTATGCTAGATTTTTTTAAACTTAAAAAATAAAATTTCTCAACATGATCTACAAGATGTATGAAAAAAGTTTTATTTTACCTAAAAATAAAGGTACCCACCATACAAATGTTAAAAAATGGTTTTCAAAAATCGTATTAACGGCGGCGCCTAGAATTTTGATAAAAATTTGTTTGTTTGAATTAATTTTAACGATCTTCAATATTATAAAAAAAAATTTGAAATTAAGATATTACAGCTTGTACCTACCATAGAAACATTTTTTCAAATTTTGAACTACTCATTGTCATTATCGACATAACGGATTTTAATGCCATTTTTTGTAAAGATACTTCTAAAAAGCCTAGAAACCATTGCATTTCAAAACTTTAAAAAAAATATTTTCCGAATTGTTGTTTTTTTTGGAAAATTCGATATATCAAAAACGGCTCAATATTTTTTTTTGAAAATTTAATTTTCGTTCGTACAGTAATAAAAACATAAAGTTGGCATACCAAATTTTTTTCTTAAAATTTTTTTTAAAAATTTTGTATATAAAAGCTTTTTTTTTTTAAGAAACCACCACAAGCACTTATAATTTTTGTTCTGCATAAATTCATATTTGCATAGCATTCTGTTTTTTTCTCTTTCTACTGAAAGAATTTAAAAAAAATAATTTTATCCTTATGAACAGTTTTCTCTAATAACATTCGTTTTTAAAATTCTTAAATGTACAATTATTAACTGTGTTGAAACATTTCAAGGGTAATCATAATCCCTTGAGCGCGGGTAGATTATAAAAAAAAAATCTATATCTTCTCACTGAAGTTTTGTCAAATTTGTCGATTGTACCAAAGTAACATTTTTCAATCCCGCCCTTTATTCTTCTCCTTTACAGAATTGCAAAATATTTTTTGAGGAATTTTAAAAACCAGAAAACCATTTTAACGTTCCCTTTTCTTCTTCTAACAAATTTTGCCCTTAGCCAAAAGTTAGGGTACTTTTTTGAAACGTTTTTAACAAAAATTAATTATTCTTTGAAAAGTTGAAAATTTTCTGCATAAGGTTTTTTTGGAGAAGCCAAAAAAGAATTTCAAAAACTTATACTTTATAACGGGTGATTTTTTTGAGGTTAGGATTTTCATGCATTAGTATTTGACAGATCACGCGGGATTTCAGACATGGTGTCAAAGAGAAAGATGCTCAGTATGCTTTGACATTTCATCATGAATAGACTTACTAACGAGCAACGCTTGCAAATCATTGAATTTTATTACCAAAATCAGTGTTCGGTTCGAAATGTGTTTCGCGCTTTACGTCCGATTTATGGTCTACATAATCGACCAAGTGAGCAAACAATTAATGCGATTGTGACCAAGTTTCGCACTCAGTTTACTTTATTGGACATTAAACCAACCACACGAATGCGTACAGAAGAGAATATTGCGTCTGTTTCTGAGAGTGTTGCTGAAGACCGTGAAATGTCGATTCGTCGCCGTTCGCAGCAATTGGGTTTGTGTTATTCGACCACATGGAAGATTTTACGCAAAGATCTTGGTGTAAAACCGTATAAAATACAGCTCGTGCAAGAACTGAAGCCGAACGATCTGCCACAACGTCGAATTTTCAGTGAATGGGCCCTAGAAAAGTTGGCAGAAAATCCGCTTTTTTATCGACAAATTTTGTTCAGCGATGAGGCTCATTTCTGGTTGAATGGCTACGTAAATAAGCAAAATTGCCGCATTTGGAGTGAAGAGCAACCAGAAGCCGTTCAAGAACTGCCCATGCATCCCGAAAAATGCACTGTTTGGTGTGGTTTGTACGCTGGTGGAATCATTGGACCGTATTTTTTCAAAGATGCTGTTGGACGCAACGTTACGGTGAATGGCGATCGCTATCGTTCAATGCTAACAAACTTTTTGTTGCCAAAAATGGAAGAACTGAACTTGGTTGACATGTGGTTTCAACAAGATGGCGCTACATGCCACACAGCTCGCGATTCTATGGCCATTTTGAGGGAAAACTTCGGAGAACAATTCATCTCAAGGAATGGACCGGTAAGTTGGCCACCAAGATCATGCGATTTGACGCCTTTAGACTATTTTTTGTGGGGCTACGTCAAGTCTAAAGTCTACACAAATAAGCCAGCAACTATTCCAGCTTTGGAAGACAACATTTCCGAAGAAATTCGGGCTATTCCGGCCGAAATGCTTGAAAAAGTTACCCAAAATTGGACTTTCCGAATGGACCACCTAAGACGCAGCCGCGGTCAACATTTAAATGAAATTATCTTCAAAAAGTAAATGTCATGGACCAATCTAACGTTTCAAATAAAGAATCGATGAGATTTTGCAAATTTTATGCGTTTTTTTTTTTTTAAAAGTTTTCAAGCTCTTAAAAAATCACCCGTTACATGGTGGCCATTAATATCACGTATTAGAACGTGGCTTTTGAAATTGAGAACACCAACAAATACTTTTCTTCCATCAGTTACTTACCAAATCGCTTGGGCAGAAAATATATATTTTCTTAGTTAAATTTTGGGCTAAATATAAGTATGTAAATAGATAGCTTTAACTTACACAAAGTGAAACCTAATTTCATTTTCTGACGAAGTTATCTGAAAAAAACTAGGCCGACAAGAAGAAGTTTGAAAACGTTAAGAAAATTAACAGTTGTGAAAAGATAAGTAATCTAATGGGAGCTTACCGACTTTTCCAGATATCTAAATGACAGTTTACACTGAAACCTGGAACTCAATCGAGTTTTTTAGTTTTGACGTGATCAATATGTTTTGAGTTGAGGATGAGTTTGTTCTATAAAACAGAATAATTTAATTTAATAATCGTTAAACACACAGTAATGAAGGAATTAAATCACTTCTAACAAAAAATCCCCTCTACCGCCATTCACTGTCACGTTAATCAACTAAAATACACACCCAAACTCTTTGAGTTCATTTCAATTTTCACGGTAAATTTGCGAAGTCGTTGAAAAACAAATTCAAAAAAAAACCTCCGTCTGTTCAGCATGCAAAAATTTCCATTTGAATTTCTTCATCAAATTTATCAAGGACTGACACACACAATACTTCATTGCTTGACAATAATAACAAAAAAAATAATATAATTTGAAGACATTTTCCGTCACCAAGCGACAAAAGAAGTCATCTTCTCTCATCAAGGAAATCTTTTTCGTGTCACAGTAATGTCCCCCCGTGTGTCTCTTAGATTTATCCCCCTTTTTCCACAACTTCAAGTCTTCTTCTTGAACTATTAGAAGCAAACGTTATGCATAATTGCATCCATTTGCATTCCAACTCTCATTCTGTGTAACCGCAACTTCATCTGTTCAAAATCTATCTTTTATTCCTTTAAAATGGTTGGCATTTAATCAGCTTTTCACTCTCGCACTCCTTTTGCGTCCTTTCTCTATGGTGGTGAAATTTGAACTTTGGGGATTCGATGATGGTGCATGTGGCAATGCCACAAAACGAACAACCAACACACCGGAATCCCCTCCCCTTGACGAATATTAAATGCACTGCAGCCCTCTTCCGCACTTGTATAGTGTAGTTGCCCCCTTTTGGGAAAATTCTTTGCACAACGTAGCATGCAAAGTTTATGTTGCAACATTAGTCAGAAAGTCAAATGCATAGAAGTCGGCATTTCATCACTGTCGCACCATAGGAATATTGCAAGGGAATAAACAGAAAAACCATCATAGTCCTCTCTCTGGGACTTTATATTTTTTTTTGGGCGGATGGTGAAGGAATTCTTATGTTTGATATGCCGTTCTTTTGGTATAATTCCTTCGTGCACCGTCTCACTTTCTTTCCAAATCAGATATTTAAGGGAAACGCACATTAAATTCGTTTCTGGGGATGTCCTTGGACAAAAGGAGTGAAGGAGATAGCTGAGGATATCTTTTTTGCATATATTTGCTCACAAAGGGAACACGAGGAATTCAATCAAATCTAGGGAATCATATGGTGAAAATGATATCCATCACTCGCAGACAGCTGACTTCTTCTAGAATTTTTTCTGAAGGATTAAAAAGATCAACTGAAGTCAACGAAGGGCTCTATCAGGGGTGAAGCGAGATGGAGATAGGAATGAGTGTCGAATAAAGCGATTTTCCTTTTATGCCTTCAATTTAGTGTGAGGCTTACGAAATTACTTGAAGAATTCAAATAAATTAGAAACTGAAGAAATAAGTAATCAATTGACCAATCTACTTTCAGAAGTGTCGAACTCTTGGTTTAGGAATTTTTTTTTTTTTTTTTTTTTTATAATCGGCGCACAATCAAGGGGTTTGTATACCCTTAATATGCCAGAGACACAGTGTGAGCATTAAATAGAAAAACAAATAATTTCCGGTACGTTAATCAAAACGTGACCATCAGTTTACCCTTGAGCCCAATTTCGGAAATACTGTTAAATTCAGAAATTGGTTTTTAGTTGCACAACATGGTTATGGAAAAATCTTCGTGCACCATTTTCTCTTGACACTTCAATTTGCAAACAATCAAGACCGATGTTCATCGATACTTCCTTTCTCTTCCTCCTAATTTCCTCAGCACTAGTGCTATATTTATGTTCAACCCCTTTTTTGAATACCCCTTGAGCGCGTGTGAATTATTCTTTAAAACTTAGTACTTTTAGTTTTAAGAGTAATTCTCGCACAATTTTTTTTTAGTTAGAAAAATATGCCATTAAGGAAAATAATTTTTTCCCAAAAAAGGTTCAAATTACTTTCTCAGTTTTCGTTGATAAAATTTTTTTAATAGTACTTCAATTGAATCACATTTTTAATTTGCAACAAACTATCTTCAAATCTATCTCTACTATAAAGCTTCTAGTAGAATGTTAATCTTCAAAATTATATTTTTTAGTTTAAGAAAAAAATCAGTTTTTAACTAAACTGATAGCTATTGTCTTTTAACTCTATCTTGATGATTTTTGATGCTTTAAAAAAAAAAGCAATCTTGGATCCAGAAACAGTTTTTTTTTTAAATTTTGAGTTACAAAATAATTTTTCTAAAACATCACACATCATCAACAAAAAAAAATAAATTTCTGAGTATTATGAAAACTACTGTACAATTTTGCAAGTGTTGCCGTTGTTTTTTTAAAAGTATTTTTTTAGAAAATTGAAGATTTTTTTTAGGTCTTCACTCAATCTTCTTACTATACAAAACTGCCTTAACATAAAAATACTTGGAACAATTTTGAAATTTGGCACACTTACTTAAAAATGAAAAGGGATTTTGATTACGATGATAGCGAAGACGAAAAAAGTGGGTCTCGAAATTTTGACTATCTGTTCAACTACAGCCTAAACGGTTCTGCCGATTTTATTTAAACTTGGTTGATAGTATTTTTTATTTTATCCCTCACACGTCTTTTTCTTTTATTTTTTAAGAACAAAAATAACGGTTCCTGAAATACGATTTTTTTCGAAATTTTATAAAATTTTTTCTTTTCAAAAATTTTATTTAGTTAAAGCAAGGTAATGGTTGAATTTCCGAACAATGATTATTAATGGTACACCCCTAGGAACCATTTATTTCGTTTTTGATTTTCTCAAAAAACGGTAGAACCGATTTTTTGTATGCTAAAGCTCCCCAAAAGTTTGAATATTATTGTGTATTAAAATTTTCCAAAAAAAAAAATTATTTTTAAATAAAAATGTTCAAATGCATACAATTGCCGTCTGGTTTCTAGAAAAATATGATTTTATGAAAACAAAGTTTAAGAACCGTTTTATTATTAAATTATTTTTTTATATAAGAAATTTCTTAAAAATTTTTCAATAAAAAAATTTTGGATGCCAATTTTAAGTACAGTCGACTCTCTCTAAGTCGAACTCCCTCTAAGTCGAAGTTCCCTCTAACTCGAACACATTCTCTTGATTATTGACCTATTTTCTTTCCCTCTAAGTCGATTTTTTTTCTTTTGCCGAAAAAAATCAAAAAAATCTCTCAAATCGCAAATCGTTATTTTTTGTAATTCTTATTAAAACATCAAGCACACACTCAAACACTTTGATTCTCTATGTTGCATCGCATGCACAGTCACCATCATGTCAGTGTGCTGTACCTGCAATTTACAATATTATCATCTCTTTCCTAAAAAGATATTCATAAAAAAATTGCAAGGCAATAAAAAAAGCATTTGTTGGTTGGATTCCATTCCAATTTCCAAACATTTTGTGCTTTATTTGAAAGCAGTAAAACTACGAGTATATCACTGAAGTTCTCTTAAATCATTCTGGGTCTGTGTATTGGAAAAGAAAAGGCGAACGTGGCGGTGAGATTCCAATGGCAATACATGTGCATATTTGCGGACGTGTGGCTTATGCTTATGAGTTTCATAGTTAGTTTTTTTTATTTAAAAGAACCTAAGTAAAAAAAAGAGATACATTATGTATCTACATACGTTCCAGTGAGATTCAAATTAATAATTTATTTATTTTATTTGTTATTAAATTCAATATATCTTTAAAAAAAAACTCTCTCTAACTCGAATTTTTCTAAACCTCCCTCTAACTCGAACTTATTTTGATATCCCGTGAAAGTTCGACTTAGAGGGGGTCGACTGTATTTCGTAATATAGATTTTAGCAAATAATTTCAAAAAATAATCGTTCACATGTTTTGAAGATATTGATTGTCAAAACAAAACTTTGTAACTTTTTGTTAAAAAACCCATCAAATATTTTTTGTTTAAATCGTTAGAGTTGTTAATGAGAAAGTCGAAAATCAAGAAGACGGTTTGATCAGAAATGAAAAAATAAAATACTTAAATTTCAAAACGTTATAAACTATACTTTATTTAATTTCTAATGATCAAGATAAAATATTTATTTCTCAAAGGCGCGGATCGAACGAAGTGAGCTTGATGGTGGTTGCTAGCAGAAGAGACCGATTTATAATAGATCTTAAATCCTTCAAAAAACAATTATCGCATGATCTCATTAACCAAATATAGAGGATATGGGATTAGAGCATAATCGGATTAAGAGATTAGCGATAAGACCAAATTTCAAAATAACAAAAGTATTAAACAAAAACATAGGGTATTATATAACATGTTTGGCAACTTTAAAGGAAACTATTAAAATTAGTTAATTTAAATAAACAAATTAATTCAAAATTAATGATGAAATTTAATAATTCATTATCGAACACCGTTAACAACACTTTTTCCATAAGTGTTTTTTTTTTACTTAAATGCAGTCCATGCCCATAATAGCACACTTAATTTTTTTTATCAAAATTCTTAGAGACGTTTTCGAGATAAATAAGAGCTTTCGTTACGGGTGATCAATGTTTTTCTTGGAAATTGCATCTTATGCAAGTCAGCAAATCGAAAGGCATTTGGTTTTTAGCTTAAACTATTAAGGGAAAGATTTAAACATTTAATCAATCCAAGAAATAAATTTCAAAATTTTGAACACTTTGTATTGTGTCATTACTTCACATGAAGAATCAAAGCCTTGTGTGTTGCAACTCTGAACTATTTCTGAGTGATTATTTTCGACTAAAACGAGGAGCTATTTTGTCATTTCCTCGCAAATGGTACCCCTAAAAAAATAAGTACTTTTTTCTAAATATTCCTTGAATAAAGATTAAATTAAATTTTGCTTTTAACAACCAACAATCCAAAGAATTCTTTTAAATAAAAAAAGAATGTGCAAGGACATCACGGTTGTTTTCTGTTTTCTAGAAAGTGCCAATTCATCGTTTGGCAACAAAAAAAAAAAAAAAGTTATAATATGCAGCTAAATGAAAAATACCTTCTGTTTCGCCGATAAGTTTAATAAAACACAACCTTTCTCTTCAACGTTATAAAATATATTAATTATGTAAAATTGACAATTAAAGAATTACTTGTTACAAACATCTAATGAATAGTTACAATTTAATATGGAACATGATAAGACAAAATTGAATTTGACAATTAAAAACAAATGACAATTATTTATGATGACATGTGCCTAAGGTGGCGTTCCAATTCATAGCGCGTTCTAGTTTATAGCTGAACATTCCTCCCCGGCGTGAACAAGTTCGCAATTATACCTTCTCGTCTTGTAATTGATCATCATGAAAATTGACATGAAATGATAAAAAGTAATATTTAGTACAATCAAATAAACACGAACATAATTCTAGACAACGGAGACACAAACAACGTTACAGGAACAGATCTTGTTAAATGTCAATCAATAACTTCTTGATACCAATATAGTTGTCTCGTTTCATTTCGTGCGCTTTGATTTTCGTTTGTAAGTTCGAGTTGTAATTGATTTCATTCATTAAGTGATTGTTTTGTATTTAGTTTTAGTTAATTGTGTTAAAATTAATGGTAAAATTAATAAATTAAGTGTTTGCGATAGTTGCTGTTGAATTAAGGTAAGTTATTTTAATATTTTATGATTTATATGTTAAATTTAGTCAGAATTGTGTTATATATTGCATTTAGTCTCATCCATTAGAAATACACAGGTTTGTGTGTTTCCCATAAGAAATGCACAGGCTTGTGTGTCTCTCATAAGAAATATACATGTTCGTGTGTTGCCCATAAGGAATATACGTGTTCGTGTGTATTTCTCATATCCATTGAGAAAAATTCCATTCTCTTCTGACTAAAGGACCCCTTATTGGTTTGACAAAAAAAATTTTTTTTTTTTTTATTTGATTTGAGTGGACTGTATTTTTTTTTTTAAATTGTATTGAAATTTCATGAATGATGACAGTAGGGTGTTTTAAAATATTTTTTGATAAATTTATTTTTTTGTAATAATTGTTTTTTTTTTTTTTTAATTTTATTTAGTTTTAGGTTTGGTTGATTTAAGTTGAATTGAATGTGATTTACTGTGTGATGAGTTAAATTATTAATTAACTAATTGTTGAAATGTCGAAAATGTGTGTTCGTTATGATGTCGATTTTGCGAGTATGTGTAATAATTAGGTATGTATCTTATTTGAGTGTGATAGAATTAAATGAGTGTGATACTTGTGAGTACAATACTGTGTGAATATGAGTGATTGATTTAAATAATTTAAAGTGCAATCTCTTGAAATGTTGAATTATGATTTTCTATGAGCGACATTTTCTGAATTGTGCAATTGAGTGTCTAATGTTGATATTTTGATTTTCTGTGGCAACATTAGAATTGCATGACTGTGATAATGTGAGATATGAGTGTTATATTTCTTATGATTGAGTGATTGATTGATTGATTGATTGATTGATTGATTGATTGACGAGTGTTAGTATATATGTATGTGAGTTTGAGTGTCTCTAAAGAGTATGTAGTGCATGTTTCGTTCTAAGTGAGTGGTTTGTTCTTACTGAATATTTTGTCATTGGTTGGGTAAGATGTTTTCTAAATTAGTGCATTTTCATCTTCAGATTTGTTGCAGGGTAGAAGGCATATTTTGGTGATAGGTCTTCTAAATTCTCCTGATTGGGTTTTCAGGTTGACGACACGAGTTAGCTTATCTGCTCCTGGAATTAGGGATGTGATGCGTGCCAAAGCCCATTTGGAAGGTGGTAGCCTTTCATCTTTTAGCAGGACAAGATCTCCTATTTGAGGTTGTCGCTCCGTTTTCAACCATTTTGGTCGCTGCTGAAGACGAGACAGGTACTCTCCACTCCACTGCTTCCAGAATGAATGAACAGCTATTTGCAATTTTTTCCATCTATCCAGGTGAGAAACCTTTTCGACGGATAAATCTGCTTCTGGTATAAGATGAGCTGATGTACCAATCAGGAAGTGTGCTGGCGTCAGGGTGGCAAAGTCATCGAGGTTGTCGGACAGCGGACATAGAGGCCTCGAGTTTAAACATGCTTCAATTTCACTCAGAAGCGTGCTGAGTTCCTCGAATGTTAGGGTCTCATTTTTGACGACCCGTTTCAAGTGAAACTTTACGGATTTCACTCCGGCTTCCCATAGTCCTCCAAAATGGGGAGAAGCGGGAGGAATGAAGTTCCATCTTGTTCCGACATTGGCTGTTGTTGATTGGATTTGTTTCCAGTCGATGGTTGCAACCTTCAGCATCCTTTGAAGCTCGGTGTTCGCTCCCACAAAGTTTTTTCCGCAATCGCTGTACATCTCTGCGCAGATACCTCGACGTGCAGTGAATCTTCGAAAAGCTGCTAAAAATGCCTGAGTTGTCATGTCGCTGACGGCCTCCAGGTGGATTGCCTTGGTCGCTAAGCACACAAATATGGCGAAATATCCCTTGTACATTTTTCCTCCACGTCCTTTCCAAGCCTTGACATCTATGGGTCCTGCATAATCAACTCCGGTATGAGTGAATGGGCGAGAGACTCGGACTCGAGGGGCTGGTAAATTTCCCATCAGCTGCTGCATTGGTTTGGCCTTAAATCGGTAGCAGATTACACAACGGTGGATATATTTTTTCACGCTTCGCTTGATGTTGAAAATCCAATATTTGGTGCGTAGATAGCCGACCATTTGCTGCAATCCACCATGGAGCGTTTTCTCATGAGCTTCACGGATCAGCAAAGTAGAAAAATGGTCATCTGGTTTCAAGACGATTGGATGTTGCTGGTCATATTTGAGACTCGAATTCTGAAGTCGACCTCCAACTCGCAGAATGCCATGACAATCGATGAATGGATGCAGAGATCCTAGATGTTTTGATGATGTTGGCTGTTCGATTAAATCTTCGATGACTTCAGAAAACATTTGTTTTTGAACAGCTCTAATGCAATTCAAGGTTGCGTTTTGAATATCTTCAGGGGTAAGTGGTTCATTTAACTGGTTCATCGGAAGTTTCTTGAGGCAAACACGTACAATCCTCCGGCAATAAGCGATGATTCGTAGAAGTTTTTTCAAGTCCGAAATTTTTTGAAATAATTTACCTACTTGGTTTTCAGCTTCAATAGTATGATGTAACTGGATTTTGACTGGACGCATTTCTTCTTCAGTTTCTAAACTCATTAACGGACTGGGATATGAAAATTCCCAAATGGATTGAAGATACTCTGGGCCTCGCCACCAAAGACTGTTGTCCTTCAGTTCCGATGGTGAAACTCCTCTCGACGCCAAATCAGCAGGGTTTTGTTTCGTTGGTACATGTTTCCATATATTGACATTGGTTAGCCTCTGTATTTCCGCGACTCTGTTACTGATGAATGTTTTCCATTTCGATGGAGGTGCAGCTATCCAACATAGTGTGATGGTGGAATCAGTCCACGCGTACATGTTGATTTGGCCTAACTGCAAAACGTTTCTAACATAACAAAGAAGACGAGCTAACATAACAGCCCCACATAACTCAAGTCGAGGAAGTGAAACTGTATTAAGAGGAGCAACTCTGGTTTTGGACATAACGAGGTGAGTGTTGATTTTCTTGTCCTTGTTAAGAACCCTAACGTAAACTGCTGCCCCGTACGCCTTCATAGAAGCATCACTGAATCCGTGCAGTTCTAACTCTAAATTTTCTTTTTCAGTACAAATCCATCGTGGTATTCGAATTTGTTCGAGAATTGGTAATTCTGCTCGTAGAGAAACCCATTCACGCTGCAAATCCACTGGAACTGGAAAATCCCATGCTAAGCCCTTCAACCACAATTTTTGCATGATAATTTTTGCCGATATCACGCACGGAGAAATCCAACCAAGTGGGTCAAACAGCTTAGCTATGGTTGACAGAATGGTTCGCTTGGTGACTTCGACTGTTTGGGTTTGGATCCACTGAAAGGTGAACGAGTCACTGGAAGGAAGCCATTTAATTCCCAACGTTTTGATATGCTCCGAAGAATCAAAGGGTAGCAGAAAATCGACTTCACGCTCTTGGGGTGCAATACTGATTAAAGCCTTTTCAGAATTGCTTGCCCATTTACGTAAGTGGAAGCCAGCCGATAAAAGAAGTTGGTTGATCTCGGAAACCTTTCGTTGAGCTTCTTGAACTGAATCTGCTCCACTAACCAAATCGTCGACGTACATTTCTTCACGTATCATCTGAGCTGCTAATGGATATTTTTCCTTCTCGTCATCAGCAAGCTTGTTCAACGTTCGGGTAGCCAAGTAGGGAGCGGAAGCCGTTCCAAAGGTCACTGTTTTCAACCGATAAACCTTCAAGGGATTCGTCTTGTTGTCTCGCCAGTAAATCAGCTGATAGAAGGAATCTGGTTTTCTCATCTGGATCTGCCGGTACATTTTTTCGATATCAGCTGTCAAAGTAATCCTGAATTTCCTCCATTTTAGAATTATGTCCATAATGCTTGCTTGTGTTTTCGGACCAACCAAAAGATGCTCGTTTAAGGAAGTCCCATCCGTAGTTTTAAAGGCAGCATCGAAAACTACCCGAAGCTTCGTGGTTGTGCTGGACTCCTTGAAAACGGCATGATGAGGCACAACATAATGGAACTGTGATTCAAGAATTTCACCTTGGCTGACATCTACTTCTTCCATCTGATCAAGCTGAATATACTCTGAAATGCAGGCAGAGTACTGTTTGTGTAATTCAGGGTTGATGTCGAATCTTCTTTCCAGCTGGAGGAACCTTCGTAATGCTCCTTGCTGACTTGCTCCTAGTGCTGGGCGAAAACCTTCTTTGAATGGTAGCGAAACTTCGAAACGGCCATCTGCTAAACGCTTGGTATGTGTCCTGAAGTGGTTTTCACAGGCAATATTTTCTTCATTTTCGGGATCCTCAAATGGAGATTCTTCGATTTCCCAAAATTTTCGAAGTTGTGAGTCAATGTCGATAAGCTGCAGGTGAATACGGAATGTTTCGATAGGTACCTTACCAAAGACGATCCAACCAAGTTGCGTATTTTGAGCAATGGGTGCTATAGGCTCAATTCCCCTAACGATCTCTGGCAAAACGACCTCAGAAAAGACATCACTACCTAGGAGCAAGTCAACACTAGAAGGTTTATAAAATGAAGGGTCGGCTAGACTCAAACCCTGAATATGGGACCATTGATGTGGAAGGAACTCTTTATTGGGAAGCAAACCAGTTAAAGTTTTGAAAACGAAGGCCCAGCACCTGTCTCAAAAGAGGTAAGTAATGATTTTAATTTTAAGTCGACGAAGCTGTGACAAGAACCGGTTTTATTGTTTCCAAATCCAGAAACTTCGATGAGTGTGCGACGTTTTCTTAAATTAAGCCGTTGTGCAGCTGATTCGGTGATAAATGTTGCTTCCGAACCTGGATCTATCAGCGCTCTCAAGTTCACAAATTCTCCATTTAGTGACTGGATCTGAACAACTGCTGTAGCAAGCAAAACGAAAGAATTTGTTTGATCTGAGATGTGATAACTGTGAGTGGTGTTCGTTGATGAAGCTTGATCACTACTTGGATTGAATGCTGGAGCGTTTGGATTGATTTGTGTTGATACTTGGTGGGTATTCTGATTCGAATTTGGTACCAAAGACTGTGATATTGTATTTCTGCTATGTGGTTGTGAATTATTTGAATGCAAATTTTGAGCGAATGAATGTTGATTATTGTGTGACTGTTGAGAAGATTGAGAATCGTGCAAAAGTGAGTGATGTTTCTGTCTGCAGTGGTAACACCGTTTCTCACTTGGACATTGAAATGTTTTATGGTTGTAAGCCAAACAATTTTCACAAACTCCGATTTGTTTAACAGTCTGCATTCTTACAGGTATATCCAGCTTCAAAAATGAATAGCAAGAGCGAAGTGTATGTTGACCACGGTGACAGACTGCACAACTAAACTTATTCTTTTTTGACGAGTTTAAATGGAAAACCTTTGGTTTAAACTTGGATGGTTCCTTGCCCGTTGATTCTTGCGACTTTGAACCTTGTTGGCAAACAACTTCCAAAGAACGGAATCTGGTTTCCAAAAAAAATGAAAATTCAAGAAAAGAAGGTAGCTCTTTCGTTAATCCTAACTTTTCTTCCCATAACTGTTGTGTTTTTACAGGTAGCTTTTGCAGTAGTAAGAAAATCACCATGGTGTCCCAACTCTCCACTGGTACACCTAAGTTTTTTAACGCATGAAGCACTTCCTTTGACTTGTCTAGCAAACCCTTAATAGAATCTGAAGTTTCAACCTTAATCGTTGGCTGCTCGAGAAACGACCTCAATTGTGAGTTAACTAAAATTCTCTTATGATCATAACGTGTTGTCAAAATTTCCCAAGCCTCATCATAATTATCATTGTTAACTTCTAGATAATCTAACAAAGACGCAGCATTACCCTTTAAACATGATTTTAAATATGTCAACTTTTCGATGTTTGATATAGAGGAATTATTATGTATCAAGGACACAAAAAGGTCATGAAAAGGGCGCCAAGTGTTATAATCTCCATAGAAAGTTGGAGGTGTTATGCGTGGAAGCTTAATCTCACGTACAGTTGATGTCTTCATTGTACTGTTAAAATGAGACTCATCGTTCTTTTCGACCTTTCTCGAACCTTCATTAGATTGACCACCATCTGACCTAACCAACTCTTCCAATTCATTTAAAATGTCAGATTTATAACACAGACAAATTTCGACAATAACATCATATAAATCCTCACATCTATCAGAAGCATCTTCGTTCTCTTCGGACCTTTGAATTTCATCGAATAATTCGCAAATTTTTCTGTAATTTTCATCTAACACACTCAAACGAACATGCAAATAACTCTTAGATTTTCTTTCAGCACCCAAATTTTTATAACTTGTATAACTCTTTTTGACTTGAGCACAAGTTTTTTTGAATAACTTCATCGGGGCTGATTCACTCATTTTAAGTAATTATAACACTCAATATATGTATGTATGTATGTATGTATGTATCAATATAGTATCAATATAATTTATAAATTATTGCACTCACTTGTTTTCTTCGAATATGAATTCCTTTTCAGGTACTGGACTCGTCCACAAAAAACACTGATGAACAAAGATAACTGCAACAAAAGCGGCTCCTAATAACAGCAACTGACGACAGCTATGGACAACGGCTGTGGATAACGGCTACGAATAACGGCACTCGACAAGGATTACGATTAACAGCTCTCAGCAACGGTACACAAAAACCGCAACGGATTAATTATCAGCAATATATTTCCGTGATGAAATTCCAATCGACAAAAAAAATATATGGTTTTGTCGGAGTATGCACATAAATTTTTATATGATTGAATTTTACTCACATGAATTTCCTTTGATTCCTTTAAATTTATTGTTTTAATTACAGGTGCTCCACTGGACTCAATTATAATTAAAGATGCTCAGCCGAAAGAAGTTTCAATAGTTGTTGCTCTGGTAGACAGGACGGCACAAGAAAACAGCAACTTTCCAATTTGTAGAACGCTGACGCAACGACGACGAAATCCACATACAATATCACAGCTCTAGTTTTATTTTATCACAGTCTCTTATCACAGTACTTTTGTTTAAATTCTCAGAATAAATGCAATATATCCGGCTCGAAGGACCAAAATGTTTCGCCGATAAGTTTAATAAAACACAACCTTTCTCTTCAACGTTATAAAATATATTAATTATGTAAAATTGACAATTAAAGAATTACTTGTTACAAACATCTAATGAATAGTTACAATTTAATATGGAACATGATAAGACAAAATTGAATTTGACAATTAAAAACAAATGACAATTATTTATGATGACATGTGCCTAAGGTGGCGTTCCAATTCATAGCGCGTTCTAGTTTATAGCTGAACACCTTCATTCTTATAATCCTTTTCATATTTATTTTTATTATCTGTTGGGTAAAAGTAAATTCCTTGCCAAGCTAAATAACCTTTTTTTTGATGTTGTTACTAAAAAAAATCAAGATTATAATGAAAAAAGATGGACCTTTCTCTCACCTCTATAGCAACTACTACCATCATCAGACAACAGAACCACCATCACCACCACCACTGTACTACCATGGCAACACTGCAAATTCTTAACTAATTTCATTTTTTTTGTTACTCGCATTTCGCCTCTATAACTCCTTCAAGGATTATTATGAGAAAACACCTGCAATGTTTGAAATGTTGTTTTTTTTTTGTTTGTATTCGCGGGCTTATTTGATGCTTTTTCTGCATTTCATGTAATTCCGGGTACTCATGTTTTTAAAATATCATCTTTCGCTTTTAACATAAAAACAAAACCAAAAACAAAAAAAAATATATAAAATTCCTCTGTAAATCTGTAAATGGAAATATTTAAACAGGATGCACTAAGCTATATTACATTTTTATATCCAAGTTTGCTGCGCTGCTTTTTTGTTCTGATTTCACCTAACAATTTTAATTCATTTTCCATTTATATTTACCATTCTTCAGGTAGGGATGTATGTATATGTCTATTTACTCATGGTGGGAGTTAAGATACCTAGCGAAAAGGATTTTATTCTATTTGTTTTGTATTTGTATTCAAAATCCTGTAGGAAAAAAAAATGTGAAAATACTTTTATTTAATAAATCCACGCCAGTGAAATTCTAAAACATCAGTTTAAAATGTAAAAAGCAGCAAAATATGTGAAATAAAACAAATAAAATATTTGCAAGTTTTTTAACGGTCGGATGCATTTTACAGTTTTGAATTTTACGAAATTGCTGTACACCTATACAGTTGATTTTTTATGTTTAATGTACTAACATTCTTGTTGATGGAAGCTTCGTTTACTTGCTATACCTACCTGTAGACAGTTTTAAGGGCATATTTTGGATTCGTAAAAACAAATAACAACACCAATGTACGAGTAATGGAATCAATAGTTCATCATAAGACTTATTGGTTGTGAAATAAGAGGTGTCCTTTTACGTACTCGCCCAAATATAACGCCTCCCGAAACATCTATGGTCGCTGCTGAGCAGCTTCTTTTAGACATCCATACCTTGTATTGGACGGTTTCAAGTATGATCTTAACCAAATAAATGCTGGTGTTCCTCAGGGCTGCGCTTTGTCTACGACTTTCTTTCTCATTTTTATAAATGATGTCTTGTCTGAATCTTTTAATGCTGACTACTCGCCCCCTCAGCTTTTTACACTCGTTCTCAAATTTATAGCCACCTGCTTCGAACGTGGAATTGCACATTAGCACATAAGACTCCGATCTTTATAGCATTGTTCAATGGGGTCTAAGAAATAGTGTGAAGTTAAGTGCTTCGAAAATTCTATGATCAATTTTCGTTAAAGCAAAATGTGCCCTCGAGCCTAATTTTGGTCATACCGTCAAATATAGAGATTCGGTTTTTAGTCGCACAAATGATCAGTTAACATACTTTAAAACCAAATTTAATCTACCTCACTATCATTATAAGGGTCTCGTCACCATAAACCCTTGAGCGTGTGTGAATTATATACAAATAAAAATTAAGCGCTTTTACATCCTCCATGGATTTTATTTTGATTCAAAAGTTCATTATTTATTGCGATCTTATTACTGGGCTAGAATTCGAAGACGCTCTAGGCTGACGCATTGAATTTCTAGACTACACACACATTTCTCGGAACAGCTAATAGAGTTTAAGGTTGTTTCATCTCTTCTATTCAAATTACTCGCACACAGAACCAAATATCCCTCGAAGAAATTTTCTTTGGAATGATCCCGTCCAACACTGGCTGGACTGATATTACAAAAAATTTGTTAAGAGCGAGCAATTCGTCTATCGCATGACAACATTTGAACGCCGCACCGAAGAAGCAGTGTTTTCCTAGCATTATTGTTCCTCGGATGTCGACTAAGGTGTCGATTGTGGAATCAATATTAACGAAGTAGATGAACTCCTTATCTAAAGTTATATGTAACCTTTTTGCTAGACATTTTCTTCAATCCGTATACGTAGATAG